>CABFVX010001049.1:50518-115040 GCA_902151425.1 Timema shepardi | reverse complement strand
TGGGGGGGGGGGAAATTGAGGGTTTATGAGGTGGGGGAAAGGGGATAGATACTATTAGTAGTTTTTGGGTGAAGTGCTTTTATAGAAGGGTGTGTGAGAAGTGATGTGATGAGAGAGAAAGAGAATGGTTTTGGAGGGAGATGTTTTGGTTCAAGAGAGAGAGAGAGGGATAGGCAGGGTTTGGGGGGGAAAGGTGCTGAAAAATACCCCGGGGACTGCAGAATTTGAAACAGCTGTGTTAAGCAAATTTTCACTTTCAGTATGGTCTCACCTCCCCTATAACGTAATACAATGTGTAGACTTTATGTAGATCGAGGGAGTCTTTGGAGTAAGAAGGGAATATACACTCGTGTTTTATACTATTTAACGATTTGTTATTTTAACCATCATATTAATAATTTCAATTTTATAGTTTTATATTTCTTTAGTTAAATATCCTGGTGAAGTGAAGCTAAGATTGACAATTTTTTAAATCACAATCTGAATGTTGAAATGATTCATATTTTATTATAAATTCCATATCTTAGTATTTGAAAGATTCATAACAGATTAAAAATCTAAAGTTAAAATAGATCCAAGATTCAGATTAATCGAATCTAAATTAAAATATTGAATATAAAATAAGCATTTGGATGATTTAACTTCTTTTTTTTTAAAGCTGTGAATCTCGTAATATTTTTTATCTGGTAATTATTTGCACATGGTTTGTACACATGCCTTATTTTTTAATTGGTCTCAATTTAAAAAAAAATATAAAACTGCCTGATATTCAATTTATATTTAATAACCATTGATAAAATATCCGATCTTAAACATTTTTATTTTCAAATATATTAGATTTATGTTAGTAAACAAAGATTCTAATTTTATTTGAAATTTAAAACATTTGATTCACCCAGACTTATTTTTTAAGAATTTTAATTGGGGTATTTAACATGTACACTCCGTTAACCGCGAAGGTTAGTAGACTTTTATCTTGACGAGCTACACCAGGGTCTGAAACTATAATCCATACCACAGTGGAATAATGCAGGGTAGAGTTTCTACCTAACGGGTTAGAAGAAGGGTACGTCTTGAGCTGACTGATTATCAGCACACAACTTACTAATAGATTTCTAGAGCTGAAACATCAATCCGTGTCACATCCATTAATTCATTACTATGAAAGGTCAAGGGCAGGTGGAAGGGGACGCAAGAAACGGTCAACGTTTTGCAGTTTTTATAGCAAAATATTATTTTGACCAAAATAATTAAAATCTTTCTCAAGTATAAACATAATCTAATTTTCTTCACCTGGTGATACCAACAGCTATTGAATATCTGTCATGAGAATGGCGGCATTAGATGGTAAAATTTTTAAATCAAGATAAAAGTTGTCATTAAATTCCAGGATATCCTTGACATCAGATATTCAACAATTGTTGATATCCCTTTGTGAAGAAAATTAAACTCTTTGTTTCTATTGGATACATATTTGATTTTGTTTTATAAAAATATTGTTATGTTATTTAAAGGGCAACGTTATCGCCCTTAATTTGCGTTTCCTACATTCCCAACTTAAGTTACAATTTCATTAATGATACATGTTTTGGAAATGCAAGAAATAAAACCCGGGATCCATTGTTTGGTAGATGGACGAGATATCCACTGAGTTAAGGTTTCGGACCACTGGGATCCAAAAATAAATTCAAAGTCACTGATGAAAGTGATGTGTTTTAAATGGTTTTGTTTGGTGTATTTATTTTCGTCTATTCCCCACATCATTAATGACCTCTTTTCTATCTCATTGTCCCAGGATGAGGAGTGTGAATTTATGGAGAAGCCTCAAGTGTTAGTAATGGATAATAAAATAACCACGAGTGCAATCGTCTTGAATCGAACTCAAGCAGACATCTGCACCGGTGTTGATGTGGTCTAAGCGACTCACAATATACTTCTGATGGATATTTTGAGGTCCTAACCTTGACCCCTGTGAGATGGTATTAATTTTTTTTATATAAAATATATTATATATCACTGTGATTTTGATATCCTCTCATATTAAATCGTTAATAGCCTTTCTGTTGAATGCAATTATAGTAATATATAAATAGATCCTACGAAACACTTACAAATATTCTCATAGTAGTTAGTAGGATGGAACCATATTTTCAAAAATAGGCTTTGAGTAAATAACCTTGAGTAAGTATTCCTCAGAAAAACAAACATGATT
Source organism: Timema shepardi (assembly GCA_902151425.1). Taxonomy (NCBI): domain Eukaryota; kingdom Metazoa; phylum Arthropoda; class Insecta; order Phasmatodea; family Timematidae; genus Timema; species Timema shepardi. The sequence continues at coordinate 112,828 of CABFVX010001049.1, read as the reverse complement.
ATCAATCATAATAAAAACTCTTTAAGATATATAAAAAATACATTCACGTAACAGTTAAGAAATATCTAGTATTAAAAAATCGGTTATCAGTCAAATACCCTCAAACTGTTTATATTTATTTATAAAACTTAAAATATATTAAAATTAATCGTCATTAAAGGCGATTCCCAGATACTCACTTTTAACTAGATATCAAAGGCCATTTTCTAAAAAATTATAGTTTTCTTAATTATACCCTTAAACTAATTTATAACCCCAAAAACACTTAAATAGTGTTATTTGTCAGACTTAAATCGCCCTACATATCCAATTTAAAGAGAATATTTAAAGTCATTTAAAAAAATGCTGAACTGTTACTGCAACCCCCCCCTTAATCTCTATAAGGTGAGAGAGGCAGTAAATTAGGTAAAGATTTACTTGGTTGAACATAACAATTTTATTTGGTCAAAAAACAACAACAATGTGGTGAAAACATTCAACACCGCGTGAAGCGCGCTTTTCCGTCCAACTCCGGAATCAATACTTTACAAGGAAAACAAATGTTACCTCCTCAAAACAAGTTACGTTACATAAACTTCATCAAAGGTTACGGTCCGGGATCTCAGTGAAATGGTCTATGGTTTATAGTTCCTTGGTTACTTCGCTAAAATGATTAGTTCCTAAACTGGTTACTTTAACATTATAGTTATCCACCCTAACATAAATATAACTTCCATACTGGCGCTCGTAGCAACCGTGACGTCATAGCAATGACACAAGGCCACAAAATAATATAAACCTATCAACTCTACTTGACGATAACATAAGCCTGGTTTCAAACCCAGGTTAAAACCTAATATTGGCAAACATAAGAATTACAAATAAATGGGGCTTATGCCCTGAATATAAGTGGTGGCGAAAGCGACGGTCTAACTTCCAGCCGCGATAAGCGCGAAGTATAGCCAAATATTAAACAAAGATAATTTAATAGCAAAGTCAAAACAGTAATTTAGAAGAATTCCCCCCCATGACGCCGAAATAGTAATTTTGTAGAATAATAATATTCCCCCGAAACCCTGTCGCTGCCCTCACCTCTTATCCTCAAGCCGGTGGGGTAGTAAGTGTCCTGAGATCCCGGTACCACACGTATTTATACAAACTATAATTCTCAGAAAGGGGGGCGGATCGAAGGAAGGGAAGGTTGGAGAACATTACAGACTAAAGGGGGAGGGGAGGTCCGAGGCGCACGTCGAAGGACGTAGCATATTCTCGAAGCTTCGGTGAAGGCGGAAATGGCTGGTCGCTGGCCGACCACGTGGCCCAGCTATTAGCGGCCTAGCGAGGCGCAGACCGTCCTTCACTCGGCTTGTTGTGTTTGGCGAGAGCGGAGGTCGCTGGTCAAGTTAGTGCCGCGTGTTGACCCAGTTGGCTGTCCCAGTTAGCTGTCCCAGTTGGCTGTCCCAGTTGGTAAGTGTTGTTACAACGTAAGTTGTTACATTACTAATCAATAGTCCGTTAGATAGCCATAATTTATAGGCTTCAGTTCAAATAAAAAAACAAAATGAGATAAATCAATGTAATTTTTATAAATCAACACATTTTTGCATCCAGACCCAAAGACAAACAAACATAATCTTGAAATTCCCTTGTTTGAGTTCCAGGTAGCATAAAACACAAATATTAATCATAATCTTGAAAAGATTTTTGTTTAAAACTATCTATATTCATTTGGGAAAGTAAGAAATGAATGAGATTAGAGCATGATTATTAATCGTTCTCCTAGCTGTATCAATAATAGTTCTTATTTGCAAAATAATGTTTATTCAAATAAAATTTGTTGTGATTTTATGACCTGCTAATATTGTGTCTAAAAGAATAAATATTGTGAATTACATTTTTATCTAATTCTAAACTGTATCATATCAATGAATACTAAATTTTAGTTGATAAAGATGATAAGTTTGTTCAAGCCATTGTGTAGGGGAGAAGTTGGGAGGAAAACGGGGGTTTCGAAAGTGCGGGGGGAGGGGATTTATCGACTATAAACTACCCCATATAGAACGAGGTTAATTTATTTTATAATTCCCTCCATATCCGTTTCACTTATTGCTTTGTCTGACAGATCGTGCTAGTATCAGCCGTGTGTAAGAGAGGATGGAATATAAATAGTGTAATGAATAATTAATTATCCAAGCTCCGTTTTTATTTCTCCTCTATATGGAAGGACATGACTTGCTAATAGAGAACCTATGAGAAACAACAGTGGAAAGATAATGGTCGATGCATTGTTTGTAATCTGTTGGTCATTATTCTGGTCGTTTGATAATAAAAAAAAAAAATAGTTACTCGACCTTTCCATAGGATGCCGGAGAAAATGAAGCGATGCTTTTGCCATGAGCTGGTCCAAAAATAATCTTCCATGACATTCTAGCCTTGGTCACGATCGTCCCAACAGTTGAGCATCGGGGATTGAATGATATACTTGTTATTTTAACTATCAAATAAACCCACCACAGTGGCTACGTGGTCTAACGCGCTACTCTCGAATTAGACTAGACTGCCGGTGACTGGGAGATCAAGGTTCGAATAGATGTCGTGTGTATTGTGGTTTTTTACAAAAATGGTTTTCTTCTCTCCTTCTAAGCAAATGTGGGTACATTTCATATAAATATAATCCTCCTTATCTCTAAAACCATCATCTTAATTAATACATAAGCATATAATCCGAATGGGTTTTAAGATGAGGAGCTTTAAAAATAGTTTCTAGGGTATTGTTTTTCAAATCATGTTCCTTGGGCCACTGGCGGTCCACGGCGGTCTATCAACTTGTCCGCATTGTCCCAAGAAGATTACACTCGGTATCATCTCTGAGGGAGCTGCATTGTTATTATTGGGTAGCAGCATTGGCGTTATCTTGTTTTTGTGTGGTCAATCTACCTTCAAATATAAGATGAGTTTCCCAACACTGTTTAGTCGAGGTTGCCAGTAGCTCCTTCTTACCCCAGCTCACCACCTTCATACATAACTGAGAGCGAGGAGATTTGGCAACTGTTAACTGAGAGAGAGCGAATATAAAGCTTTTTTCCAAAAAAACATGATGTTCCCTCAGAAATGATATTGGGAATAGTTTTAATAACAAATGATATAATGTTTATCACATATAATACAGGAATTTTACACCCAAAAGGTTAAATATAAGATAATTATAATACGGTCTATTTTTTTCCTAGGTAGACACAAGTCACAGAGAAAAGTAATTATGAACCAACAATTAAAAGAAATATTTACAAAACGTTAAGATGCTTATAATGTTAAAAATAATCAAACTACTATTACTTACTAATTCCACATATGTTATTTTTTCCAAATTTAATTTAATAAATTAATTCTGGTCTGGTAATTTATAGTCCTAAAATGGAATTGTCTCTATGTAAAAACATATATCTATATTTTTGCAAAATTTTCAACCCCCTCCCTATTACTCTACGGACCCCAGGGGTCTCTCAGTGTATTCAGCTTATATTTGGTGGACCTCCATCAACAGAAATTTGAGAAACAATGTACAAACGACATTCAATTTTTAAACATTTTCTGGGGTTGAGTTTGGATCCTCCTTTGACATTTAGGTAATTTTTTTAAAACATTTTTTAATACCCGCTACTACTGTGCGTAATACAATTGTTTGTAATAATTGAAATAGGACATATTTTCCCAGCTGGTGTTTAGTGAAGCGAGCGTAAAGAAAAAAAAACGCAAACCCTCTAACCCCACCTCACAATCCCCCATCCCAAACAATTAGAATATGTCACCCATAACCCTTAGTACTGAATATAATGATAACTTACGCAGATCTTCACTGGTATTTCTTAATTTTTGGAAGAAATGTATCCATTTAGCGTGGAGAAAGCGGTATAAATATCACAAGGGACAACAAACCATAGACCCATTCGACTTGACATAAGATTTGAATCTTGATTCTACCCACCTTAGATCACGTGACAATCAGTGTGGTTAACCTTTAACGACGTTGTCTACTTGGAGATTTCAAAGCTATTTTGCAAGGCGGGTTGCATCTTCACTTGACGCACCTAAGCATTTTAACCCCTATTACAACAGACATCAATATACGAAATAAAAATAGAGGGAAGGAAATGAGCAATTAACCCTGTGAGGCCTCTTGTTTATCTAATAATTACACTTCCTCTCTTTCTGTGTACAGTTTACTATTTTCTCCTTGAGAACATTGATGCATTTAAAAAAAAAATCCTTTTTATTATTCTATATATAACGTCGTGGGGGGTCAAGTTAGAACTTAACATGTACATGGATATACATTATATTCAGCGGAGTTTAAAGATGTAACGTAGAAATAGAATCCACATATTCTTAAATGATTCTAACAATAGTCCTATAGTGTCACAAAGATTAATTTATTTTTTTATAAATCTTCTACAACGTGGATTAAAATGTCCATTATATATATATATATATATATATATATTCCTTTTTATTTTATATATATATATTCCTTTTTATTTTATATATATATATATATATATATATATTTTCAACGTTACATCTTTACGCACCGCTGAATAAAACCTATATTCTTTAAAATTTGAAATCCTATATTGACCCTTCCCCCTCCCCCTCCCAATGACGTTACAGATAAGCAACGTCATTTAACCCCCAAAAGTTGTTAGACTACCAATCCACTAAACTAGTGGAGGGAGAGGGTTTGCACTATTACGAGTATAATGTTGAGTCAAGGAGAACTACTTTTTGAACTAGTGGTTCGGGTGTTTATTTGAAGGGCTTGGACCTCTACGAGTCCTCGTTAATAATCTCCATCTTGTATTTACGAGTGTTTTGCTGCCGTTGTTGTTGTTGGTGGTGTTGGTGTTATTGTTGATGTTGTCTACAGATGTGTGAAGAACACACTCTGCAAACATGTCCACCAAAGAAGGGATGCTTGAGTGCCACGAGGTGGTTGTTTCCAAACTCTTGCTGCTGTTGCGTTTCCCACGTCGGTAAGTTAACCCACCGGTAGTAGGGAAGACTATTCCCCTCAGACTGTAAGAACGATCTATGTCAACTATAATGTTTCATATTATCTGCTGAGCCAGATGAGCCGACGGTATTTATACCAATATTACGAACATTTTTTTTAACACCACGTCCATGTACTAATTACGCTAATTGGTTAGGGATTAATAAGGTTGAATTTAGATGTACTGAACCCACATTTGCGTAGCGAAAGAGAGATTAAAACCATTTAGGCAAACAAATAAAAACACTATCAATATACGTGACCAGGATTTGAACCAAGATCTCCCCGTCAGTTCAGTATATTGAAGAATATTGCCTTAGAATATGTGACCACCTAATCAGGTCACTATCGACTTAAAGTTCACGTAACCTTGAGTTCCCCTAGTTTTTTTTCTTAATCTAAGCAATCCCTCTACACGAAACTTAGGCTAAGGTCGGCGTGGCGTTCACTTACCTTAAGTCGAAAGACCCTTTTCATTTGGCGTGGAAATGCAGAGCAGTGGGAACAAACTGTTTTCTTCAAAAAATTTTTGTTTCGCAATTATTTTTTTTCGGAAATGGCTTGTTCTAAAATAGAATGAGTGTTGATTAAGTTATAATTTTTATATACACATCTCCTCTATAATTTTATCAGTGATCAAATATCGATAAAATTGACATTTTTAAAAAGAAAACTTCTCGCCAAAACAAAAAACAAGAAAATGTAACAATTAATAAATATCGATATATTATTTTAGAAGGGGTGTTGAAAATATTAACACAAACATTTTCCTCGTTCTCGAGAAAACTGATATTTCCAAACGTATGCTTTTTCAGCAAGACCTGTCCGGTAGCTAGCTCCATATACGGTTTCCGTGATTCATCTGTTATTTTTGGTGCCGAAGGATACTCTGGTCGGTTGTGAAGTCACGCCCCACCTTTCACCCTCCCACCCACCATTCCACAAAATAGGTTTTAGACTTGCACTCGACAGGACCAAGATCCTTAACCTAAGAACACTATCAATGAGGAGAACGTTAGCGTAGTGTTACGTTTGATGAAGTGTACCACGCGTCAGCCTACTATTCCTCGAGAAATTTAAACACGGCTATTTAGTATTTCATTTGTTTATTTATGGTGTGCATACGCCCTTTTTATTATCTCATTTGATCCCGTCTTGTGAATGACAAGACATCAACGAATCTTTTTACTCTTTATTTTACAACTCCAGTTGGATTATAATTCGTCTCCTTAGCTGAGCCAGTAACGAATCTGTCTACTGAATCAAAGGTCTCGGGTTCGATTCTCGGCACGGCCGAGACATTTATTACTGGTGAAATTTAGTGTTACCATTTTCACAGTTAATTATTAACGGTCGTGTACTGGATATTGTGCCAGTCCTAGTCTTAAGTTATATTATAAGGCATATGAAGCTACGACAGGCCTAGCAAGCCAGTAGGGGAAAATATATGGCTTGAATAAAAATCTGATCCAGGACACAGGATAGAAACAGACAAGGTTGTAAAAGTAAAAAGTTAACATCTATTGAAAGTACATGAAGACTAATCAGCCTAAACTGCTCAAGTTATATAATTTTTAAGAGTAACTTATTTTAAACTAGTTTAAATTAATTTGTTGTCTTTTCATTTTTAATATTTGTGAATTCTAATCACAAATTCTGAATATTTACTTTAAGTAAACGTTATCGATATATGGGACAAACCCACAGTTTTGAGTTCAATATACATACCATAGACAAAGTATATCCACCATAATCTCCCTGTAGAAAAATTTGATGGTTTTAATATTTTTATCTCTATAAGAGAAAGAGAGAGAGTGAAAAATTAAATGTTAATTGCTTTGCTAGTTTAAAAATATGGATAGCTACAACTATTTTATAAATGCTTAGAATTTAGTCATTGACCTTTTAACTTGAATCACTACAACAAATTTATATTTTAATGCTATGCATTTGTCCGCTCAATTTGGATGATCATATTTTGACAAAGCTAGGTATACCACAGAGTAATTAATTTTAAGTATATCGTTAAGTTTGACCTTAGAGTGAGAATGGAACACTGCAAATTAAAAAAATATATACATATATCCTGCTAAATTTTACTTGAATTATTTTTGAACGTAAAAGGCTTGGTCCAGGCTGCTTGTTTCAAATTTTGTTGAATAAATCTATCGGTCTAGTTGTTTTAATTTATTGTGAGTGACTGTACTCCATGTGTTATCTCTCCTTGAGAGCCCTTACTAGAACCAGTGCCAATTATTGAGTACGTGCGTACGTAACAAGACAAACCCATTTCCCAAAGAATAAATTATTTGCAGTACCACTTGGAAGGTGATCAGCTTTCTTCCACTTATCAATTGTCGCCCTAAATAACCACCCACTTGTGGTAGCGCTTGTTTCTACTTAGTGAACACGTTAATACCATTACAAAACTGATTGGTACAACTAGGGCCGTGTATCGTCGATATTCGGAAACCATTCAGTCCCCCATTTGTACTGAACTGCTTGGTATTTGTATACTGGGAGCTTGGTCGACTCTCGAAGATCGATTATAAACAGTCTTGTATTTGGTCGATATTCAGATGCCAGCAAATCCTCTACTAAAACTGAATTAAAAATTATTTAAATACCGAGAATTTTACTGACCGGCACTAAAACTTTACTTAGATGCGGACTAACCTTATTCAGGATATTAGGCTCGATTCTAAACCAAGATAGTTTGATTACTTATCTAATATTATGGAAAACTCTAGTATATATTGATGTAACCTTAATTCTTAATGATCATTAAAATAATTTGGCCTAAGTATCTGACAAACTCAAATGAATTAAATAAGTTATCGTGATAGAATTTAATCAGATCTAGTTTTCGTTTCTTATTATTCTCACGTTTCGAATACAAATAGATTTTTAATGTATTACATTTGTATGACCAAAATCCTACTGCTACATATCTCATTAAATTGCCAAAAACTAAACATACATTTTCAACCCACCTAGGAATAAGACATTATTACATATTATACATTTCAGTAACACAGGTGATTACGGGGTATGAATATTCAGGTTTGAAATATACGGGATTGTCTGATCGAATGCAGAGGTTTAAATCCCCTCCATATGATTACTTTGTTTTTATTTTAATTTCAATAACTATTGTGTATATAACTACTTCCTTGTTGAGAATAAGACTATGAAGGTCTTAATCAGGCAGGCGAGGAAAGGTCAGTGTTCGCTCAGTTTTTAAATAATTTTTTTTTACCTAAATATATAAAATATTGCATTAGTACGAACATATAATTTAATTTTCTTCAAATGTTGACCTCAATATTTGTTAAATATCTTTCAAGGGTATCCTTACATCTTTGTTTCTTCATTTAAACAGTTTCTCATCTAATGCCACCATGCTTATAACAGATGTTCGGATCGTCTTAACATTTAAGAATCAAGTATAATAGCGGTTAAAAATTCAAAATGAGTGCTTAATACATATTGTGTTAAGAGATTGGTATATAAAACTGCCCAACTACGTTAGCATCACATGCAGAAAAATTGTGAACTAAAATATATAAACATAGAGATGGAGGAACACGTTATGTTACATGCTAACTGACTGCAGCACTTCCCAGCTACGTAACTGTTGATATTGCATGTGAAATTAATTTAAATTCAGAGTAAAAGAAACTAAAGAACTATATAGGTCTATAGGAAAATGTATAACCCACATCTTATCAACTGCAGTGCTATTCAGGTTAATATTTCATGTGGTAGAAATGCCAACTAAGATTAAAATAGATTAAAGATCCATCTTGGAACACACCGTCAGCGACTATAGTGCTACTTATCTTTATTGATGTAATGTGAAATGAATGTGAACTAAAACAAATACAGTAAAGATCCATAAAGAAAAACGTCCATTCACTATTTTTTAAGTTATGTTATGCTTCCCTGCTAGGTTTATATTTAATGTGGAAGGAAAGCGAACTAAGATAAACAAAGTAAAGTAAATAGCTAAGTTGTACAAAATCAAGTCGCCAACTTTCGGTGGGCAGCGCTTCCTAGTGGTGTTAACATTTCATGTGGAAATAATAAGAACTGATATTAAAGTGGGTGGGGAGTAAAAAAAAATGTAACAGATATTCAAACTATACAAAAAATGGTGGTTGCATTGTTCAAGTAGTAATTTTTGAAACATACGAGCTTTTCAAAAAAAGATGTTTGGAATATAAAATAAATAAATGTAGCTTTCCCATCTCTTCTCAAAAATAGTTCAGCTAAACTTCTTGTAAATAGACCATTATTATTCATACCTCCTATATTAAGCCATTAATAACCATTATGATAAAACGCACGAATACAAAAATGTACGTCTCTTGGTAAAAGTGGAAGTTACATAGCTGAAGTTGGGTACTTCAGCTAATTATTTTGGTAGAACTGTAGATGGCATAATAAACGTTGGTAATATAGTAGTGCTTTAATATTTACTTGTTTTAACGAGGTGAATATTAAAAATTGCATCAATTTTGTGTGGAAAAGGAATCTGTCTTAATATATGTTGAACGTAAAAATGTTATTTCTTAGAGCTTAAAAACCATATACTCTGTGTGTGTGTGTGTGTGTGTGTGTGTAGGGGGGGGGGTTAATGATAAACTGTGAAATAAATACAAAACAGTTTTAAACGAGTCTTCTTCACTAGCAAAACCCTAAACATTTGTAGTTGCGCTGTTTTGCTATGTTGGTTGAGCATTTGGTCAGAAAATAAAAAATACAATAATGGATTAAACTTTTCTATGGGTAAAAATAATGTAGTTCAGTTTCCAAACACGTTAATTGATAGCATTCATTACTTTGATACTTCTACAGGGTGGGCTCTTATCTGTAAAACCGTGAAAATAGCTTGAATTTTGGTGGATCGAGAATTAATTCTATAAAGATGCTTGAATTTTGCTATCTTGTCCGGAATTTTAAGGTGAAGACCGCTCTAAATAGCTCTTCAGGCTATCCAAATTTAAATAATATTTTGGCTATGACCACTCCAAATACTAGTATCTTGGAGAAGAATCTAATTTAAAAAAAATTTCTGGCCAAGAATTTATATTTTTGGAATATTATATTTTCAAACATTTTCCCCAGACCCTCCTTTGAGGTGGAGAATATTCATATTATTATACTTTTCCCATCCCCACATTTTCTGCCTATTACACAAATAAGGCTCCGCCACTAAAGTTTGTGGCACACAGTAAACATACTAAATGATATTATTGTTTATCTTGTCCACTCTCTGCTCGTGACAGAGCACATATTAAAAATTGGATTATGAATTTCCAATACAGATCTTGAAAAATTGTGAGATAAGGATGTAGAATAATTGTATGTTAGCCATTTTTATTATTATTGTCTTTAATACGACAGGCTCGTTCTTTTTGTCAGTGTACTAAGACCACTAAAACGCTCTGACCTCTGCCTCTTCCAGCTTCCACCATCTTCTTCTTTCCTCCTCCTTTCTAAGCTCCTGTTTCCCTCAACCTTTCCTTCTATTAAGTCGTGCAGAAGACAGTTCCTCCTAAGTATGTGCCCGATCCGGTTTGCGTTGTACCGAAGAAACACATCCAAAATGTTTCTTTTAACATTCGTTCGTCTTAGACCTTCTTCATTTGCCACCTTGTCTGTCCACCTGATCTCCTCAAGACTTCTCCAGTATCACATTTCAAAGTTTTCCTAGTATTTCTTTTCCATCTTCCTAAAAGTCAAAGTCCGGATTAATTTTTTAAGAAGATGGGAAGAGGTCCTGTGTGGTGGCTAGTGGTGTGGTATCCTAAAATGAGACGTTTTAAGATTACCCTTCTACAAAGAATCATATTTAAGGAATTTTAAGTATTTTAAGACATAATTGAAGTTGTAGGTAGTATTAACTGTGTAGGACTCTAATAGTCCACCAGCCATGGCAGTGAGTATACACATCTACCGACAGTACTTGTTCGAGTATTAAACTTTGGCGGTATGTTAAACACAAATCAAACAAAATATTTTCATTATCAATAACATTGTTAAAGGTTTCACAATCGGAGAAAAAACCTTTTAAAAAATTTGAGAATTAATTTTCACGAGAAAAACTGGAAATTATGATGGAAATATATTTATAGAATTTGTGTGGCCACACTGTTCTTTTTCCCCTGAGAGTTCATTTATATTCTCTTTGATATTTTTTTAAATCTACATCTAAAATCTGTTAGATTTAAACCAACCTTTACATTGATTTTAAATAACCAACATTTATAAATTCTCAAAACTATGTAAAGATCAAATAAACTTTTATTATTAAATGTTAGGAAGCGCTTGTATTAAAGAAAACATTATTTGAATATATATAAGTTTTTTATTATCATTCGACTTTTTAAACCAATATATCTAATAAATTGGGGGAAAAAAAATTAGTTAATTGTCATGATAAAACATAATTTTATATTATATTTTCATTTAAATCCGTCTAAAATATCAGATATAAGTGCTTTATATTTAACATATTAATATCTAAATGACAAAATTTACTCAATTTTATATAAAAAAAAATGTAAGCTATAGTTGTAGTTAAGATATCAATATAAAATTATATACCTTTACCAGTCAGTATAAAATGAAATGTTTTTGTGTTAAGACTAATACTTACCACATTATCTACGATCTTAATCATTTATCTTTTACACTTACCTAATATCATTAATTGTATTTGCTAATTGAAGACTAATTATTATCTATGTGGCATGTTGCACCGTTCTCGTTAATCATTAATTAAGACTTCAAGTCATTCATAATTGCTCAGAAGACTCACGCAGCCTGCTCTCCCCCCCTCTCCCCCTTACTATACTCATCCTACCCACCCCGCCTACCCCTATTACCACTTTCCGAACTTCGATCTAATCTCTGGGTTAATGAGACAATGGCTTACATATATGTATAGTGATAGCATGATAGACTAATTGAGTTCAATCCACGGTTAAATTTAAATCACGTGTCTTAGCGTGCCTAAAATGGGTTTGGGTGAACCTTGATTGAAATTTATACTATCCCAGTCTTCAAATCAACATTTAAAGAAAGAAGGGGAAAGTGCGCTTTTTTTTAAATGTCACAACCCATTGATGCGTATAATTTTTAATTAATTGTATTTTATCTAGAACCAAGTAAATACTACCTTTTAATAATCTTTCTTAGAAAGATAAAATCATTGAGATGATTATTGGAAAAATTCTTAAGAGATATATTTTGAACCGAATCGTTTAAATAAGCTTTTTTTTTTTTTTACAAATATGCAGTTTTCATAAATCACTCATCAGTTCCATGTTAATTTATTTAGATAAATAAGAATTAACTCTTATTTATCATGTAAAGCACTTCCTAAAAAGATTTTTTTTAACCAAAGCGTTAAAGCAATTTTAAAAGTAATTCAAAGTTTAAGAAATCAATTGTTGGTGTACTTGCCTTAATCTTAGGGCTTGAATAAAAATTGCAGTTTTGAAATAAATATATAAACAAGCACTTTTGCTGTCCCCAAATACAAAAATACACTAGGGACATATGGGATTAATAAAACTTCTTTGTTTTGTAGTTTGGTGCCATCAATAGCGTTAGTATTAACTATAATATTTATGTCTAAAATGTTCTAAAGTAAAACACTCTCTCCATATATGAAAAAAAAATTAAACAATAATATTAAATTACGAAAACTAATTTTTACTCCAAGAAACTACTATCTTTTGTTGAAATTGTATGATAAATTAAATATCGTCCGATACCTTAGGCCAATTGATAGCATAGCTGTCTAATGAGCTAAAGGTTCTATGTTCGATTACCGAAATTGCCAAAAAATTATCATAGGTTAAATTTGGATTTTCCTTGTTACAGTGATGAATTAACGGCAGGGGGATGAGTGTTGCGTCTGTTTTATATTTAAGTCAGATTATAAATCTCGATGTAATATAATCATTCTGTTTATAAAGTGCACGTTAAACACTCTAATTAAATGAAAAGTAAATGACCTGGAGCAAATTTTCAGGTAGGGTTTAAACACAATTTCTTAAAGGATATTTTGTTTGTATAAAATATTGTACTATGTAAGTTTGTGAATAACGACCGTTAGATATTATTTATGTTACGAGCTATAAACAAAGGTTTAGCTAGGCTATTTTGTTCAGATCCATTTATCATGATAGTCATTCTGAGTAACTAATATTTTATAATTAACCATATTAAGCTTCTGTGGGAAAATTACGGCCCGTAACGTATTTTTAAATGGCTCGCAATCAACAACTAATACGAAAAAACTAGTGATACAAATAAGAGTTAAAAATATATTTTTATGGAAGTATCTACAACATACCGATGAACAATAAAACTACAAGATGTTTTAATTTTAACTACTAAATTTACATCAGACATTAAAACCATTATTAATTATCTTCTTAGAAAATGTTATCTATTAATATATTTTTGTATATTGTATTAAATTTGTATGCTACATACACTATTTTACTTTTCATATACTAATTTGCTTCAACCTAATAATCGTAATACCTGCTTGGGTGGCCGCTACTCTCCGGCTAGACTAGACTGTATAAGACATGGAGAGTTGGGTTCAATCCCTGTCTAGTTTACTGAGTGTGGTTTTCCCTAAATGGTTTCCTACACTTCCACCACGAAAATGAGGGTTTATTTACTATAGACCTAGCCTTCCTAATCCCTAACCCATTAGTGTAATTATTAAATAGGTGTACTACCCGAATTACTTGTAAGACGTGGTGCTAAAAATATGTATATAATAATAATTGTATTTTATTTGGTGGCACATTTTTAAATTTAAATTCTTAATGAGTTACTTGAGACAAAAACTTCACCCTGGACTGATTTTGAGGATTTAATTAGTAAAGGTATGTGTACCCACATTCCATTGCACATGGGCCTACTTATTTGAGTGTCTCAGAAAATAAGTACAGTAGCCCCATGACTTCTTTGGTGCTGACTCACATCTGACAGCTGACGGCTTTTAAAGGTTACCTGACCATATTATGTATCCCTACGCTGAACCATTTGATCTGCAAAGACATGTGTTTAGCAGCTGTCACTTCTGACAGTAGAAATTTAGGTATGTACCTAAATGTTGACTGTGAGCTGTCAGTCAGCACCAAATAAGCCATGGGGCTACTGAACTTATATTCTGAGACACTCAAATAAGTAGGCCCATGGGTGATGGAATGTGGGTACACATACATTTACTAATTAACAATTACCAACGGATATAGTCCTTTAGGTTGTGTTGCTCAACTATTATCTTGCCGCGCCTAGAGAACATAATCATGAGAGCCTGAGGAAGTTACATAGGCAATAAGAGACACAGGCCAGTAGAGTGTGTTGCTCAACTTGTATCTCACGGCGCACAAGGTTGCATTTTTCTCATCGCCTTGATACCAATACTTTATGCGAACAATCCAACACCTTTTATGACTTTTGATTTGCTAAGTAATATATTTAAGCTCTTTTTTTATCACCTTTATGCTACAACTCCTTTTAACTTTTAAGTTATATTGTCTCTTTTTAACCTTTGAGCTATTTCTGCGATTTTTACCTCTTTTTACCCCGTTCACGATTATAGCTCTTTTTACACTTTTCTCTTTTTTGCTCTTTTGACTCTTATTACCCTTTTTATCACTTTTTGACCTTTGGGTCCATTTCACCATTTTAATTTTACTATACAACTTTGAACCTTTAACTTAACCTTTTTATCCTATTTTTATTTTAAAAAATTTATAATATTTGCTGTTTTCCCATTTTTTACAATTTTTTCACTTTTTACGCCTTTTATATGCTGTGGCCGGCTTTGCCTGAGAGAAATATTTTAAGGAAAGAGATTAATCAATCATTTAACTGTAAATTAAAACCGATAAATTTAAAAATATTTGATCCTATGTTTCAATTTCGAACTCAACTTGGTAAATGTCAATAACAAAGCATAATTCAACTAAGCTATATTTTTAAAACCTTAGTAACAATACTAGTTATGATAGCTGGCTACAATTATATTTTAAACGTGAATAATAAAATAGGGCCCCTCCATGTAAAAGTCTGGCTCACAAGTCCAGCTCGGCGAGCTAGAATCAATACATATCTACCACAAACTTTCTTACATCACCACTAGCGGTATTTTAACTGTTGTCAAACATTTCAATATCTACAGTAAATTTATTGAAGAAGCGATAACAATTTTAGATGAAAGTGGCATGTTTGCGAGAGCAAAAACTATTTTATAAATAGCGAGCTAGTGACGAGCCGAGCCCCACCGAAGGTCCTGACGAGCAAAGCCGAACTCCGCTCGTCTGACGCTAAGCCCTGCTCATGTCACCCCTCCCACGTACGAGTTTGGAAATCGAGTTGAGCCGGGCCAGACTTGCTATCCAGTATCGTACATGTATGTTCCTCTTAAGTGTTTAGATAGAACATATTTTTTTAGTCCTGGATATGTCAAGGAGGATAACTGAAATGTTACCCGCTTTTGTGGCCGAGTAGTCTAACGCAGTACGCACGAGTAGACTAGTCTGCCGAGGACTGGGAGATTGAGGTTTTATTCCCGGTCGGGTGTACTTAATGGATTAAAAAAAATATTTTCCATCCCCACTCCCCCCTTCCTACCTCCACGCAGATACGGGTACACTTCCTATAATTATATCTCACCTCATTCATAAAACCATTATATTAATTAGTATATAAGCGTATAGCACAAACGTGTAGTAATACTCAATGCCAAAAAAACCCACAATAACCGGAAATTATACATGGTTTGAAAGTGGGTCAGCCATTATTAGCTCGATACGAGCACATATCAAGAGTCTTGGTACCATAGTTGATAGTTTAATACTATTTAATCGCCTGCATAGGTAGACATGTAGTCTAATTGTTGATCTCATTTAATTTGTTGGTAGTGGCAATAGGAATGTTTGGAGATGGGTATGGGAATGAGGTTTGTGAAGAGCATGTTAGCCGTTAAACAGGTTTAGGAATGAAGTTATCCGGGAAATATTGGGGATACAGTGAGAACATGAGATAGTAGAAGAAGCAAGGGTGAGGCAAGGGTGAGAAGCTATGGTCATGTAATAAGGAAGAGAACGGAAATAAACCCGAGGAGAATGAAGTATGTAGGGAAAATACCACAAGGGAGACCTAGTATATGAAGAGAGGAGCAGATAACAGCAAGTATTTGATTGAGAGGAGGAGAATGGAAGTGATTAGAGGAGGAAGAGTTGTAAAAGGACAGAGGTACTTTGAAGCATTTTACTAAGCTGACACGGCCACACATTGCAAAACATTTGACAATTAGTTTGGTTTGACTGTGATGCTGACGTTGAGGTTCAAATCCCTGAAAGATTTCAGTGGGTTTTTCCCTTACATTTTTTCCTCACTCTCCCTACACGCAAATGGGGATATAATAGCCTAAGGTTTTTAATTTCCTCACACTTAACTCATTAATGGAATTGGTATACATTCATAAAGCCCGAATGGGTGCTAGGCCGTAGTGTAACAATGATTTTGTCACCCATATTCAGTTAATTTAGTTTGTAATTTGAATTTTAGATTTTAATACCATTTGGTATCCACTTTGGGGGCCACATGTTCTAACGATACTCTGGCAGTAGACTAGACTACGGATGACTAGGAGATTGAGGTTTGGACCTCGGTCGCGTCTACTGAGGGTAGTATTTCCTATGCGGTTTTTCATTCTTCCTTCATGCAAACGCAGATACATTTCTTCTAAATGTAACCTTCATCATCTATAAAACCATTAGCGTAATTAGTACTTAAACGTATAACCCTAACGGGTAGTAAGATGTGGTGCTTAAACAAAACACTAAAATAAAATAGATGTATTATTTATCACCGCGTCTTACTACCCGTGTGAAAGGAATGGGTAAGGTTGAATATAGAGGAAGTGAACCCGCATTTGCATGAAAGTCGAGTGGAAAACAATGTAGTAAACCCCCCCCCCCCACGAGCGATATTCGAACCTCAATCTCTCTGTCCTAAGCATTCGTATGATTAAATTATTATAAATTATTATAAATAAACACATTTCTGATCTAGTTTTCTGTTGAAGAGATGCTGATGTTCATATTCAGGCTCAAAATTGGTATTTTTGGGGTAAAAAAGGAATTTAGAGCTAATATCCACGAAATAAGGTAAATATACGCATCCTTTTGGCGCATGATTTTATAAAGTTTTTCTTCAAGCATTCTTAGATATCCCTGCAGATTATCCTTCTCTATCAAATAGTATTCTGTTACATTATCCTCGATCCATTAGGGCTATCCGAACATTATAATTAATGAGGTAAAAATTTGTGCTTCGGTGGCCGCATTATTAAAGGCGTCACACTCGCAATATACTGTGAATCCCATTTTATTATAATGAGGGTAATTTTTCAATATGATTTCTATTCTCCCCTCTCACAAATGCGTGTTCACTTCCTCTATATTCAACCTTCATCATCCTTAACTTATTAGAGTAAATATTACATACACGTATGGCCTGAAAAGGTAGTATAATGCGGTGATATAAAAAAAATAGGAACTTGGATGTTAGTATTATTTGAAAGTAAAACCAAATTGGTGTAAAGAGAGAAGAATATTTAGAAAAAATCTGCTTCAGTTCTACCGGCAGTTTTTCGAACAACGGCATTCTTCTCACAGGTAAACTATATATTATTATTATTATTATTAGCACCGTGTATTACTATCCGTTCGGGTTATACGCACTTACGCTAATGTGTAAATGGAAGGGGTGGTTGTGAGATAGGAGGACCTACAGTTTAACGTGGAATCCGCACCACGTTGGAGGCCTGGCATTCCCCACATTCACAAGATGTCTTGTTAGAGGTGAAGGAAGGTGTTTGGTAATCAAATAAATCTGTGCCGGGACCGAGGATTGAACCCCGGCCGCCAACACAGAAGTCTGACACCTTACCCCTAGACCACCAGGTCACCCGTGATTATATAGGACAAGACAGGAACCTTTGTCAGCATACTCACTAGTGCGGATAGTTTTCAACTAACATGAAACTTTCACTGTCGAGTTGGATTGAATTGCAGGTGGCGCTAGAGCCAAGGTTTAAATCCTGGTAGGATGTGTTGAGGTTGGTTTTTCATTAGTGGTTTCTCAGTCTACCACGACGCTAATGCATTTACATTTTCACTAAAAATCCGCTTTACTCGGTGCTTTTTTTTTAAGCTCCAAGTCTCAACACCCGTTCGGGTCATAAGAATATGTACTCATACACTCTAAGTGGTTCTCGATTTTTTTTTTTAATTTTACCCTTTGTTCATTAAAAAATGTCTAATGTACCCCCACGATGAATTTTCCCCAAATAACAAATATCTGATAAAAAATCAAAGAAGAAAAGAGGGAATTTCCCCTCAGCTGCCTCTAAAATTCCTCACCACATTTTGTTCTCTTTTGATTTTCACAATTTTTCCTTGAGATCTGCTCGCGTACAACCTGAAAGTCACTCACATACCCCTGGGGGTGCACGTAACCTAGTTTGAGAACCGCTGCTTTAATGTGTCAGGGATGCGAATGGTTAAACTAAGAGGAAGTGTACCCATATTTGTGTGGCCGAAGAGTGTAAAACCATTTAGGAAATTCCACCCTTATTACACCCAACCGGTATTTGAACCCTTATCTTCCCGTCATCAGCATCCCAGTCTATTTAGAATGCGACGCCTTAGACCATGCGGGTATCAGCTTAATTACTGTAGCGTAAGCGATGCGTACAAACTACCTGAACGCGTATTAAGACGTTGATTGAAAACTAAACAAAAATTAACCAAACAAAAGCTATATAAATTACTATTATTATTATTTATATAAATTACAAAGTAAATATTGTTGAACCCTTTTCTTTAACAAAAAATAAATAAATCTTACTCTACTTTCTTTAATTCATATTCTGTTAAAGGTACAACGTTTACCCTCCAGTTACTGTACTTTAAAAGCTAATATTCTACAAAATGTCACCGCAGAATAACGGATGACCTGTCGGTCCCACGCTCACTCTAGCGGCTACCCAGGGAGTTATTCATAAAAAAAAAGCACATGTGTCGCCGCGGAGGGAACAGACGAAGACCGAAAAGACTCGCGTGACTCCCCCGACCATCACCCCCTCATACCCAGCCTGCAATGGTATTTTAAGGCCAAGTCTATCTGCAAAGGAGAACTCTATCTCTCCTTCTCTGGATATACATCGCAAGGGTCTGTTGAGGAACGTATCCATGGATATGCCACGTAATTCGCTCCTTAGGCGGGATTGAAAATGAAGGATTGTTCTATTTCGTTACGTTGTCATTTTGATACGTTCTGTTTATTATGTAAAGAATGTGACAAAAATAAATTTAAGATGTTCGTAAACAAAGTGGTTTGTAAAATATTTGGTTTCTAAATGGTACGAAGATAGTAAAGAGAGAGAAAGGGGGAGGGGGGGGGGTAATTGCATAATTATGAGTTTGATATTTTGTACTTATCACAAAACATTGTTAGGATAGTCAAACCTTGCCGGTTAAGCTGGTCAGGACGTTCAGCGTGAATGGAAGAAACTATTGACCAGACAATCTAATGGGAAGATACCATTGGGAAGAACTAGACATAGATGGGAAGATAACATTAGAATGGACCTAAACAAGCGAGTGTTTAATGGGATGGACTGGATAGAACTAACTAGCACAAGCTAGGATAGGTGGCGTGCCTCGGTAAATAAGGCAATGAACTTTCGTAGTTCCCAATGCTATAGAATGAGTAAATAAGTATGTAAGGTGATAAAATACATTTCTTGAAGAACATCTTAAACGTCTCCAAAGAATTTATATCCAAAACCTTGTACGTGTAATATTTCTGGTTTTAAGATTGTATACAAATGAAAAATCTTAATCAAAAATAATGTTTATGGTCATCTCTTTTTTATATGCTATGTGACCTTTTAAATATTTTTTTTACGGAAGTTTTAATAACGGTACACACAAACATTCTTACGAATATTAATTATTATTATCACCATATTAAAATTTTCAGGAAACTAAATTAATTGAGCTAAGTTAGTATTTAAGGTAAAAAATAAAATGGTAGTATTTCTTACACATTTTAAAGAGAATAGTGGTTGGATTTAAAAAAATATTATCACGTCTGAGCATGAGATAAAAATACAGATAATAATTCTCTCTTACATACTCTATCATATTCACTCTCTCTCTTACAATCTCTCTCTCATTCTCTCACTCACTCTCTCTCATGTTCTCACTCACTGTCTCTCATACTCTCTTGAACTCAATCTCTAACATTAGCTCTTACTCACTCTCTCTCTCTCATACTCTCTTGAACTCAATATTTAACATTAACTCTTACTCACTCGCTCTCTCTCTCTCTCTCTCATACTCTCTTGAACTCAATCTCTAACATTAACTCTTTCTCACTCACTCTCTCTCGTTCTCTCTTGAACTCAATCTCTAACATTAACTCTTACTCACTCGCTCTCTCTCTCTCATACTCTCTTGAACTCAATCTCTAACATTAACTCTTTCTCACTCACTCTCTCTCGTACTCTCTTGAACTCAATCTCTAACATTAACTCTTACTCACTCACTCGCTCTCTCTCTCTCTCATCCTCTCACTCACTCTCTCTCATGTTCTCACTCACTGTCTCTCATACTCTCTTGAACTCAATCTCTAACATCAACTCTTACTCACTCACTCTCTCTCGTACTCTCTTGAACTCAATCTCTAACATTAACTCTTACTCACTCACTCTCTCTCTCTCATACTCTCTTGAACTCAATCTCTAACATTAACTCTTTCTCACTCACTCTCTCTCGTACTCTCTTGAACTCAATCTCTAACATTAACTCTTACTCACTCACTCTCTCAAAATCACTCGCTCACACTTACTCTCGCACTCTTTCACTCACACTTCCTTTTAGCTTTAAAAATATTAATCTCAAACTCACTTATACAATCACACACTCACTCTCACATTTTCTCAATTTCTAACTCTTTTTTTTCCCTCTATGTTATAATTTTACTAGCCCATTTCCACTAGTTGAGAATATGAGAGAACAGCAGAAATCATTTTTACAAACGGCCACTCATTTTAAAGGCTAAGAGTCCCGGATGTTGGCAAAAATAGTAGCTTACAAAAAAATAATCCAGTTTTATAAGAAAATATTCATCTTTTCTACTGTGCACGCAGTGGTTCATCAGTACAATCATTCTTCCTTTACATCACCATGGAAACCACGGTTTGTGTATGATTGAATATCGGTAAATACAATATTTATCTTTGGTTAAAAATAACTGGATTCTTACTAGAGTGGTACGGTACAGAAAATATATAGAGAGCTGAGAGTAGGGTCGTTTTAAAGCTCTGATCGTGGGGTGAAGAAAAAAAAATCCTTTGTTTAAAATTAAACAGAGTAAGATCAAAATCAATGGAAAGTTGCTATTGACGAGTGAACCTTTAGCTGTAAAGTAGAGTGAGGCTTTATTATATAGAAGTTTTCCCAATAAAAAAAGTTTTCGATACATTTTAGCTCGATAATTTGCAGCCAACTTTGCAAAGATCCAACAGTGTTAAATAAGTTACTCATCTCAACTAGGCTTATTCACTACTCGCTTTTAAGCCTGTCGATGACATGCTGATGTCCTTATCACCCAAACTAACTAAACCTAACCTTCAATTATTTGTAGATGTATGAAAGGATAGGTGTCCCTATCGATATAGACTGGACTGTCATTGACTGGAAGATCGGGGTTTAAATCTCGATCGGTTTTGCTAGAGGGTTTTTCATTCTCCCTCCACGCTCCCTCTAAACTCAACGTTCCTCATCCCTAATAATTTATCATGATTTGTGCATAGACGTAGAGCCCGAAAGGGTAGTGAAACATGATGCTTAAGAAAAATAATATCCTGTTAAATTTCGGAGTTTTAGCGTTAACACGTCATATACACACACAAGCCGACAATAAAAAAAATATTATAAGTTTTTCATTTGTCAATCGGCATTGTTGGCTGTCTTTTAATTAGAGCAGTAATCAGTTTGTATGACAGCATATCTAGGATATGTAAATATAATGCTCAAACTAAATAAATGCATTTAACGTTTCCTGTATCAATTTCACTGACCAAAGAAACACATTTTGCAAACTAATATTAATACAAATCAACCAAACCATAAACACAGATCACTGCATCATAATCTGAAATTTCTCTTTGGATTTGAGATTGGAATTTATTTTCTAGGCTCTCCTTGCTTTTTAAATACAAATAACATGTTGACGAATTCGGATAACTGGAGTGAAAGCCTGGGCTAAAAAGTGCTGGCATAGCTTATATGGTGTAGCGAGCAAGAAACGTTATAGGCGAATGCTGACTATTCATAACAATATTTGCTCTAATTGGCCAGGGAAGGTACCATAGTGGGCTATAAAACCCTTTTATTATTTGACATCGGGGCTGTCACAATTCCATCGACACCACAGGCAGTTACGCTGACCAATGCCGGACAATATCAGACTATATGTTTGGATCATAAGTACTACTTGTACCTAGAATGCATCCGTCGAGCCCAAGGTTCTGAGATCGAATTATGTAGGCGTCAGTCACTTCCATGAGTTAAGCGAGCTCTTCTACGAACGCGGGCGTCCAATCTCTTAATTTCTTTCATATCTCGTTTGACATCACATTTGGTATAATCCTTTAGTCACTACTATTAAACTAAAATTCGTAGCCCTGCATATTATTTCAAACCCATATAATTACGTTGCCTGCAACCTTACCCCTCCTGTAAGCTATCCTGACAGATCAAGCCCAGAGGGGGTAGGCCACGACACTTAACTTTATTTTTGCTGTCAGCAATGATAACATTTTATTATTTTAATTGTAAAGGTATTGATAGAGTAAAGTCTCAGAAACTCGAAATTCCGTGTAACTCTACACGCTCACGTACATACAGTTGTTGGCACCAATCACCACAATCCAAGGTCATTCAACTATATAACCTCTCAGTTTGTTTGTGTAACTCAAGTGGAACAGTCGTGCTATGGTGTTCTTACAAGTGCTGTGTTTGTTAGTTTTCCAATTTAGTGACGTGTTATTCGAATCAATACAGCATTATATGTACAGTACTGTACTGCCTTTCTCTATATTACACGTATGTATATGCACAATAAAATTAACACGTAATATATTGTACTGTATGTATATTACTGTTAATTTACCATACACTACTACAGTACATTACTGTGCATTACAACTGTACCTATAATGTTCGACACTGTACTGTGATTCATCCTTGTTTAGTAAACATGACATAGTAAACATGCATCTTATGCAAGTTCATTCGTAATACTTGATTCCATATCAATCCCCATTAGGTCGAGTTTCCGGGACACTACTTTTCTACTATCCTTCAAAAGTGACGGATACACATCACAAGACTTGCGATATGTGCATGACGACTGGAAAGTAGATATTGTAATTTTAGATGAAAAAATGGACTGTAACTAGATTGATAAAACAAGTACCACGAGTTAAAAATAATGTATGTACATTAGAGTAAAAATTATTTCATCAAAATTAGAAGGAATGGGATGAATATGTTAATTTTAGGAAATAAAAATTACTTGAATGTAAAAAAATAAATAAAAAATCATCAAACCTTTATGCCAGATGTGGTCCAAAAAAAAAGTACCTTTATAAAGATCATAACAACGCTTCGTAAAACGTTCACATATATGGCCTGAACCCTTTAAAAGGGAACAGTTCTGAAAACCTTTCCTCCCCTAAAGACTCCGGCCTCAGGGTTGGTTTCATTATTAAAACATTCCATTGTGTGGAGTTTTTTTTCACCCCTCTTTCTAGATTTTTTTTAACCTTACCCCCATCCTTACCCCTAGAATTCCACCATCCCCTTTTTTTTTTTACCCCCACAGCAAAGAGGTACTGCAACGTACAGGTTTAATATCATTTATAATTAGGGGCCAATTTTGTTGTCTTTCCTCTCGCTTCTATTTTAAATCCCAAACAGACCATGCATTATTTAGGTTGCCGTGGTGATAATAGACCTGTGATATAGGTTTAGGTAGAGCTTGATGCGTTGAGGTTGCTCCATTTCACTCCGTGCTGCTCAGAGAATGTTTAGTTTTAAGTGTATTATGAGATATTGCTTTTTAATTATTTCTTAGCACCGCGTCCTATTTCCAGTTTAGTACATATTAATACTAATAACTAAATTTCTCTAATGAGCTAGGGATGAATAAAGTTATTATTATTATTATTAGCACCGCGTCTTACTACCCGTTCGGGTTATACTCACGTACGATAATGTGTAGTGGTAGGGTGGTTGTGAGAAGAAATGGAGGACCTACAGCTTAACGTGGAATCCGAACCACAGTGGAGGCCTGGCATTCCCCACATTCACAAGATGTCTTGTCAGAGGTGAAGGAAGGTTTTGGTAATCGGATAGACCTTTGCCGGGACCGAGGATTGAACCCCGGCCGCCAGTTAAATTTATTTATTTTATTAAATACTGTTATCATTTGGTTAAGAAAGTAAAGGCTTTTAACCTGAATAGGTAGTAATACACGGTGCTTAAAAAAACACCTCGCATGCTTGTAATTATTTTTAATAATAACTAGTAACAATAACTAATAATAGTAAAACTAGGAGAATTAGGAAGATACAAAATTTTCAAAATCTTGTAAAATTACTATAATATTTGTTAAATTGGAGCCTTTAGCTGAAATCTTAAATATAAATTTGGATAGACGAAAAGGGGAAGAGAAGAATCACGCACGCTGATTCAAAGATGTCTTATCACCCCTTAAACAAGGGTTGTAAAGCCACAGATAATTATTTACTCAACACCATTACATCATACTGCTATAAACATAAGTTAAATGACATCACACTAGTCAGTTTAATGAATTATGAAATGTTATTACTCTGTTCTTCAATCTAATCTGTCTGAAAAAATGCGGATTCCTTCTGGAAAATCTGAAAAACACAGGGAATTTGGTATAAAGGAAATTGTGGCAGCCCTGTAACAATAGTTAATAATAAAATATTAAATAATATATAAAATTACTAAATCCCCACATGTATAGCCTACTGAGTCTAGTTTAAGGTGGAATGAAAGGGAACGCGAGAAAAAATACGTTTTTTGCAGTTTTTATGGTAGAACATTTTGTTTGGCCAAAATAAATAAAATATTGCTCCGGTACAAATATAAAATTTAATTTTCTTCACATGTTTACATCAAAATATTTTGAAAATCTGTCAAGGGTGTTCTGGAATTTAATGGTAACTTTTTTTTCTTAGTTTAATAAATTTGTTAGATAGTTACACCATGCTCATGATAGGTATTCAGGAATTGTTGATATTGACCTGTGAAGAAAATTATAAACTATGTTTGTACCGGGGCAATTTATTTTTATTTTGGCCATAAAAATTGCTAAAACAGTGCTCTTTTCTCGAATCCTCTTCAATCCAACCTTAAGTAAAGGCCCTTGGATATTGATGAGAGCACTTGACTATTGAACCTAATATGTTGACACTTCTAGTTAGGGTGTATGCCTTTAATTGTAACTAGGAGAGATTTTAGTATTTCCCCCGCCCAGGATAATATATAACTAAGGCAACATAATTGCTGATCTTGTGGAGAAAAGATTTATCTTCACCCTCTCTCTCTCTCTGTGTCAACTGTTGCCCAATATCTTAGTTCTCTCGGTTATGTCTGGATTTGATGTGATGGGGTAAGAAGGAGCTACTGGCAAACTCTAATAACCAGCGCGTTGCAAAACTTTTCTTATATTTGAGGAGAGATCGCCCACAAAGACAAGATTGACCACACTCAGTCCCAATAGTAGCCATGCAGTTACCTCAGAGATGATATCCAGTATAGTTGGCCTAAAGTTTGAACCAAACATGGCATAGTGGTGCATTTATCTATTTTACACTGGAGATAGCATTAAGAGATCGGTGAAATATTTGAGTAATATTTTAAAAACAAACATAATTTTTAAATAGTTAATATAAATGGGGGGAAAATATACAGATCTGTATTTCAATGTAGTCAAGTTAATAAGGCAGAAAACTACCCTTTGATGTTTTATACTATTTTGGGGCAGTCGTGTGTATACTTTCCCTGTTAATCGGTTGTAGGAAGGCAACACTCTATCTGAGCTACCAGATTCTAATAGCATAGACCCATTTATTTAACACCTCCTTAAATAAAAACACGTTTAATCCATAAAACCTAATAAAATGGGAAATTAAGTCAAATCCATTTTGATATTGGAAGGGTATGTATATAAAAACAACGTTAAATTAGCAGTCTTGTTATAGGATGGACGATATTTAACTAGGTTATGAACAAAAGATTTAACTCTGTTCCAGTGAGTTAGACTTTCTGAAACCCGCCTAGGTGGCCGCATGGCCTAAGGAGCCACTTTCGCAATTACTAGACTGCCTATAACAGGGAGATCGGAGCTCGAATCTCAATAGGGTGTATTTAGGGTGGTTTTTACTAAATGGTTTTCCAATATATCCAAGCAGATGAAGATATTTTTTCTCTAAATTCAACCTTTCTCATCCCAAACTCATAGGTGTAATTAGTTCATATGTATATAACCTGAAAAATAGTAAAATGTGCTGACAAAAAGAAACTAGCATACCATACTGTTATCAAGCAGTTTGAGGCACTAGTTCTAATCCAGACTAGATACAATAAAGATGATATTCTACAAAATTGCTTCCCATTGTTTATATATATATATTTATATATAAATTATTGATATATAAGAAAGATTTTGCTGCATTTGGTATTAATAAATCTTACCAAGTAGGTTTAGCTGATACAATTTTAGGAAGGAGTAGTTTAGTTAAATTTTAATAAGTGTTAATTTATATCTATTAATAGGGGATTAAATGGCCCACAGAGTCGTATATAATAGATTAATGATAGCTAAAGTGATCTTTATAGGCAGCTTTGTGTAAATATAAAAAAATATTTCCAAAAATTTGTATGCCCATAACTGTCCTTTTGCCCAACCAGAATGTAAATTAAATTACCATTAATATAATTTAAAATAGTATGGAATATGTTTATTTTTATAATTTGGCATTCTAGTTTTTGTTCATGCCAAATTTTAATACATTTTATATATTTGTTATATTAGAGCTTGCCATTTTTTTTAAGAACCCACCAAGTTTGTATTATTCAATAAATACAGATTTTTTTTAGATTCATATAACATAGTTTATTTTTAAAGACAAAGGTATTGGCTTAGAATGATATGATAAATAAGATTGAAAAAAAGAATAAGATTTAAAATAACATCACATATATAGCCAAGAATACATGAAATTGTATCATAATAGCTACAAAATATTCAATAAAATGTATGTTATTAAAACAAAATTATTGCTATTAAAAGAATACCTAAAGTTATTTACATTTCGTTATGTTTTTCCTTAAGGCATTACAAAAACTTACTTCCGTATCGGAAAATTTTATAGTATATATTATACTCCCTTTTCCTTAACCGCCTTTACTTTATTTCCACAATGTCCAATAAATTCTTTGGGTACTAAAAGGATTCAAGTGTTTTCATCTAGTAAATATTATGAAAACCAAATTGGTAGTAAAATTTAATTTAAACATTGTAATACTTGGTGTTTGATGCGAGATTGAAAGGTGAGCAAGTTTAGGTAGGTATTTATTAAGATTTTATCAAATAAATCACATAATATATATATAAATCATATAGTATATATTATATGTATACATACAGGTGTTAAAATTTTAAACTCCCAAACTGCACAGAAAATTGTTTATACAGAAAATAATATTATATCTCTATATACCTACATTCAAAAAACAGCTAAATTATGTTCAACTTTTCAGCGTACAGTGCCGAGAGAGTAAAGCTGTGCAGGTATGCGTGTACAACAGGTTGACTCGGAGCTAGGCGCGTGGCATAGCACACCTCGATATCTTGGATCACGGCAGCAGAAAATACCACAATTAATAGTAAACAATACACCAGTCCATCTATAAATGCGAATACGTTCTGAGGGTCATCATTAACGGTCCCACATCACTGAAGGTGCTTGCCATTATTACATGTGCAGTGTCGCGCTCCTAACCCTTATGCATCCAGCTGTACATGCGTGATTGAACTGCTGTATTCTCCCAGCGCTGTACGCTGAAACTTTGAACACAATTTAATGGCATTAGCATAGTTTTCCGGATGTAAGTGTAAAGGGATATTATATTATTTTTAGTTCAAGCAATCTATATTTGCAGTTGGGCGTTGGGTCTCCATATGCCCTGTATCTATATATTTAAACTGGTTTTTCTAAGCACAGAAGTCTAAATGTTTTTGAATATTTGTTGTGGGTTTTGTATAAATTGACCAATACTGTTTATTTTCATTTAAAAAGCTTTGGCTTAAATGCCACAATGTTCATTTTAAATATGTAGAACTGTGTAAATTACAATACTAATAAAACTAAACTACACTTCTACTTGCGCATTCATTTTATATTTGCTAAAAGGTTTTTTCCATAATAACTTCAAAAATATGGACCTTAACTCACTTTCCTATCCACTCCCCCTTAACCTATTAATTTAAAGGAAATAACAAGGAACTTATGGAATTAACTATCCTTTTAAGTTATGGTGTATACAATGAGACATTGGTAATGTTTTACTTTTCGTTAATTAGTTGAAATGCTAAGATATATTTTCAAATTACATGTAACCATAATATTAATTGTTACGATTAAATTAATATGTAGTTTTTCAAATGCAACGTAAATAAAGATAAAATGTTTAGTAGTGAGAGAGTATAATAATTTTTGTTAGATTATAGTATTAATACAAATTAAAATCTATTCTCTAATTTTCTATTAACTTTAATATATTACTAAGTAACCGCTGAAGAGGGTATTTACATATAATAAATAAAATTTACACACAACTTTCTTTATGAGCTTAAGAATAATATTTTTGCCTGCTAAAATACTAGTCATAAATTATTTTTCAATACCCAAATATAATCATTCTTTTGAGTTTGATAACCATGAAAGTAAAATAATTTTTATATAATATAATACTATGAATTTAATGATTATAAGCGTTACTAGCACGAAAATTAAACAATGCTTGATAATATTTTCATGAGAGATTTTTTACCCATTCATAAGTGTATAGTTTTGGAATAGATTAGAAGATTGGGAATTTGGTTTAATGTATGTCAAAATAAAATGTATATATTCGTAAAGCTCTTTTTAGTTAAAAAAATATTTTCAAACCAAACAAAGCTACATAAAATAGTGCACAACATTTAAAAAAGGGAATTTAGATATGAATAATTTCAAAATATTTCTGATTTCACAACACATTAAATTTTAAGAAGAAAAGTTAAACCACTTTAGTTAATTAAACGTAAATAATATAGGAAAATATACAAATTAAGAAACTTATCAAACTGTTTTAGTAGCTCTACGATCTTTAAAAGTATATAATTAAAATATGTGAACACAAATATAAAATTATCTTGTAATTAATCTCGTACGCAAACAAGTGAAAAACTATTCAATTTAGATTTTAAATTAAAAATCTTTATTTATACAGATGTTAAGTATTCCATTTCGTTCAACCAAGCTTTGAAATATTTGAAAAAAATAAACCAGTTTCTAATTAATTTTAGTAGAAAAAATAAATTATTTAACCATTATTAACTTGTAATTTATTTGTAAAGTCTGTATAGATATAAATTATTTTTATTATTATTATTATTATTATTATTATTATTATTATTATTAGCACCGCGTCTTACTACCTGTTCGGGTTTTACGCACTTACGCCAATGTGTAATGGTAGGGTGATTGTGAGATGAAATGAAGGACCTACAGTTTAACGTGGGATCCGAACCACGGTGGAGGCCTGGCACACCACAACTTCACAAGTTGTGATTAATACACGTATAGTCAGAGGTGAAGGAAGGGTTTAGCAATCAGATAAATATGTTCCGGGACCGAGGATTGAACCCAGGACCCCCAGCACAGAAGTCTGACACCTTAACCTCAGACCATCAGGTCACCCTATATCTATAAAAACCGGCCGATTGGTGCCTTAGCCTCTTCACCTAATACATCCCCTGATGGGCTAAAAGAGCTTTGTTTTCGCCTCCATTTCATTGTTTGAAACTCTAGGATTACGTAAATCTCAAATAGTCCCCCTAACCTTACTTTAACCGCGTCCTGCTACCCGTTTGAGATATGCGTTTCTTAACAACCTTAGTGGGGTAAGGATAAAGAAGGTATAGTTTATGATAAATTTACCCACATTTTCATGGAATGCGAGTGAGAAACCATTTGGTAGAAAAAAAAACCTGGCTGGGATTTCAACCTTGATATCTCCCTCTCCAGACAACCAGACGAGATAATATTTTGGTTGATAATTAATTGTAATTTTTTTAACAATTTATTCTTATCGGTGGGCTCACTGACTAACGTATCAATCTCGTCTTGTCTGGTTTGGCATTGACGAAATTTTGGGTTTTAGGTCACGTGGATGAAATTAGAAGTGATTTTTTACCTCAAAAACTTTCTGTTTATTGGTTATATCTTAATACATCATTAGTGCGAATATGTGGATAGCCTGGATGGGTAGTAAGACGCAAAGATGATATTATCAACATATAATAATGCATAAAAATTAAGAGTGTAGCTGAGACTAAATTAACCCTCTTTAGAAAACTAGAAGGGAAATAATTATAATAAAAATTAAAATAATTATTTGAGATGACCATCTCCTTCCTCTGTGTACCCAGTCAATACCAAAACCTAAACGACAATCAAATGGAATGTGAGCCTAGTCTCCTAAACTACGCAGCCAACGCTGCAACTAAAACTACAGTTAATTTCAACAGTGAAACACTTGGGTTTCTATCCTGCTTCGAGAATCACAGGTGCACAATGTTAGTGAAAATCCTTTAAATAATTGATATCCAACCCCCCCCCCCTCCCCTTCTCCTACATGGTGGGATGAAATGAAAAAAAAAAGGCTTTTTATTTACTTATTCCGTCATACGACTCTTAACAGCAAGCCAGGTTGAGTAATTGATAATTTAAAGCAACATGGGCTCGCAAGAGCACTTAGTGGATTATCGCGTCCTAGCCTATTTACATGTCGAGGCATATATGGCCTCCCATACCTGCTACTCTTTAGATTGGTTTTATATGCGGCTGGATGTCAAAGGTTGCCAGGTAACTGAAATAATCCCGACCACCCATTAACGCAAGGACATTGGCCGGGCAACGATTTTTTTTATAACAAAAACATATGATATGTAATTTTCTCAAACATATTTTGGTACCCTGGCGAAATTTGTTTAAATAATAGCTACTTGTCAACGTACCCAGGGGAAAAATTACCTTAATCGACTTTATTGCTTTTTATCTATATAGCACAGCATCTTGCTAACCGTTTGGGTTATAGACCTATGCAATAATTACACTAATGGGTTAGAGATTAGGAAGGTTCAAGTTAGATGTAATGCACCCTCATTTCCGTGGAGGAAGAGTGAAAAACCATTTAGGAAACATTACACTCAGTGCACCCGGCCGGGATAGAACCTAGATTCCCCCCCCCCCATTTTCGGCATTCTAGTCTACTGCGAGAGGTATCGTGTTGGACAACGCGGCGGACTTTATTGCTACACGTTTGGGTGGCCACGTGTCTATGGCGTGATTATCTAAATAGAATAGACTCTGCCGATTTTGGTGAGATCGTGGCTTGAATCCCAGCCGGGTGTGGTGTTGGGAAAGAGATTTTTTTTTATTAATGGTTTTTCTAATCTCCCATCCACACAAATGTAGGTTTATTTTCTCTAAATTCAACTTTCCTTAACCATAATACACTATTGTAACTAGTACGTATGGTACAACCCGTGTAGGTTGTAAGAGACACTACTATAAAAAAACTTTCCTGTTCATTTGAATCTTTTGGCAGTAGCCTACAACCCAACGACACCTAAAAAAGTTAATATTTTTTTTCGCCTCGTCTTACTAATTCCTTAGGTTGTGTGCATATGTACTAATTACGCTAATGTGCTAAGGGTGAGGCTGGTTTAATTTTAGGGAACTGTAGCTAGGGGAAGTATTTTTGCTGGACTTACATCAATTTTTTCTTGGCCAGAATAAATAATTATTCCGGTAAACATAAAGATTAATTTTCTTTACCTGGTGATATCAACAGTTGTTGAAGATCTATCAAGGATGTCTTGGAATTTATCAAAACTTTTTCTTTTCATTTAAAAAGTTCTTCATCAAATGCCGCTATGCTAATGACCGATATTCAACAACTTGTTGATAGTACCATGTGAAGAAAATTAAACTTTGTTACTACTGGAGCAAAATTTTTTAAAAGTTTGACCAAAAAATTGGTTTGCACTGAAAACTGCTAAAATAATGCCCAGATCTCGTGTTTTCTACACTCTCGCCTTAAAATATATTTTTGTAAGAAATCGCTCACCTTGGTGGCGTAGTTGACAAATGTGATAGTTTCGTGTTGAACCAGACCTCCTTGGATTGGGAGATCGAGGTTCGAATCTCGGTCGGGTGAACTGAGGATGGTATTTCCTAAATGGTATTCCAAAAATGCAGGTTCACTTCCTCTATATTTAACCTTCTCCATTGCTAATCCACTAGCGTAATTAGGACTTAAATGTATAGCTCGAACGGGTAGTAAGACGTGGTGCCAAGTAAATAAATATAAGAAATCCAAACATTTTTTGTATTATTTCAGAAACCCCTGTCATAAGAGTCCATATGTTGAAAAATAACATTTGTTTCAGTTAACAGAAATAGTAATAAAGGAAAAAATACTTAACGATTATTGTAGTGATAAATGTTTACACTTTTCTTTAATTTGAAAATATGTTTCGTGGTTCAAAGACTTTTTTTTTTATCAAGTCTTGTTCTTTTCTTATCATGTCGAACAAACCTCAACAGAGCGCGGGAGAATCAAAAATAATGAAAACTTTTATATAAAAGTGTGTGCCATCCGACCTTGTTTCCAACCAAAAGTTATGTTTGTTTTTCAGTAATTTGGAGCGGCTCAACGTTATAGGAAGCGCTCACAATGGTCTGACTAAGGGCCTGCAGTCGTCGTGTGGTAGATTTAAACTCTTTTAAATTTTATTAGTAGTACCGCTTGAAAACAAGTGTTTAATCAACACCCGCGTCCAGCATTCAAATACTTCGATACATATAAAAAAGTTCGCTGAACGAAACCGACATAATAATCTGGTATTTTGGAGAGTATGTCGTTCTACCATACGATGACTGCAGACTTGCGTGAAGGCGACCATTTTGAGCACTTCCTAAATTTATTATTATTAATGCATCTTACTACCCGTTCGGGTTACACGCACTTACGCTAATGTGTAATACTAAGGTGATTGTATTCCACACATTCACAAGTTGTGATTAATACACGTCTTGTCAGAGGTGAAGGAAGGGTTTGGAAATCAAATAAATGTGTGCCGGGACTGATGATTGAACTCAGGACCCCCAGCACAGAAGTCCAACATCTTACCCCTGGACCATCAGGTCACCTCATTGTCAGTATAATCATCTGTAAAAGTAGCTACTTAAACCATGTGGTCATTGAAGTTGGTAAGGTATAATTAGAAGTAGATATACACGTATTTGTCGTTAGTTAGTTGGAACCTATTTGTGGGTTAGGGGGGTGTGGGGAATCACTCTACAATCAGCTAGGATTTGAACGCCATATTTTCACTACCAATATAGTAAGCAATACGAGTCTGATGCCATAATCAACGAGCCCCCTTGTGATTATTCAGGTAAAAATATATAATTCTAAAATTTATTCTGATATCTGGTCATTTATAATATTTTTTTATCAATATAAAAAATGTACATCTTTAAAACTTATTAAAGTACAAAACATTTTTGTAACTAAATGTATCCATGTTATTCCCCCTCTATTATATAAAACTACGTATATATTCCACTCTTCCACTAAACAACGCTTGTAATGTATTTGCATCAATTCAGTAAGCAGTTTTTTTTTCTGAGATGAGATGTTGGTCCATCTTTTTCTTGTCGTATAACTTATGAAAAGACGCCGGGAGAAAAAAGTGGCACCACATGTTTGAATATTTTATTTCCGTGTAGTAGGACCTCCCCCCTCCCCTAAAACCCCAAAGCTCTACTATTCCTGCAAACCCTCATCGAAAGATGTAAGACACGTCAAATGTATTCAGACAATTCTCAAGAGAATCTACGGTAATTTCGAGATATAGGCCCATAGTATGCATTTATTGTAATCATCATAAAAACCGTGTCCTTGCTTACAATTGGGCATTTTCACTGTGCTATGGAAATAGATTAGTAAAACTTTAATTTAGTAAAACTTTAATTTAACTTCTTATTTATTTGAAAGGGATTGATTTTTTTTTTGCCTATGTGTAAGGTTTAAATAGGGTATTCGATGTTTGAACCTTTACACATTATATAAATGAGATAATTGAAAGAACAAAGATTGAATAACATAAGATTTATTGATAACAAAAACAAAATTAAGATAGAAATGGTTTACAATAATGCAGATGAAACTATTAAGGTTTTTGATCCAATCAGATTGAGGCTACTGGGGCTGCGTAGTCGCCAAGGCTACAGGTAGAAGTAAATTCTATAAAGTAGAACAATTCAATAATCACTACTAGGAAAATATATGACAAGGTAAACAAGTAATTTTAACCCAGGCTATGCTTGATGGGGCCTTAAAATATTATCCATTAAACACTTAAGATAACCGGATGTTAATAATAGCAGTATATGGTTAAGAACCAGGTGTCATTCAAAGTACTATGGCTGGTCACATTCCCCTTTGGTACTGCCAGGGCATTCAATAGTGCAGAAAGGTCTAAAGTCATGAGCCTTAAGAACACAATACTAGAAATATATCGAAAGGTAGATTTAAAGAGTATTAACTGCGCGGACCCCACTATGACTCTAGTGCAGTTCCCTGGGTTGCGCACCGTAGCTAATACTACACGTTAAGCGTGATTACTTGACCAACCTAAAACACTGCTATCAATCAACTGAAATGGAAAAAAGATAAACAAGCCGACAACCTGGGGCTAGCCATCCATAAACTGAGCTGCTGCTCACGCCGTTCAAGGCGTCATGACAAATTTTGATTTAAATACATAAATTAAAGGAACTAGTGGAATATTATAAGTTCATTATTAAGACATTATCACTTATCTACACTATCTGCGCCGGAGGCATAAATATATCTCTACAGAGATTTCTGTACGTAATTACAATACTTGAAACAAACAAACTATAGAATGCGTCTGGCATTCTAAAGGACACCATATTTTAAAACAAATAAACTAAAACTTGAGTTGATAAGTCAACAAGACTTGAACATTATCAATGGTCAACTAGAGCTACTAATAAACAAAAAACCGTCTCTGAGAATATAAAGAAACTAAAGGGGGACAATCAGAAATTACTGATCTTTATAAATAAAATTATCTAAGTCGTAAGGACTCGTTGATTACGGTAGAATACTTAAAATAAAGGCGAAGTCTGTGGTTCCATCCATGACTGCGATGAACCCCACGGTCTTGACTTCGTAGGTGGTTACGGAATAACGGTCATCCCGTCTAAGGTGGCGCTGGTGAATCCGACCCCTTCATCTTCATCGCTGTTCAGACGAACCTGGAGTTCCTTCCTTCAATGCAGAGATACAGTAAATGGCTATATTGTGAGCTGGGACGCGACCCCTTATATAGTGGTCAACCTGATACGAAAGGAAGAAGGTAGAGAGAACGATAAATATAAGAATATAGATAAAGAACTACGAAGGAAGGTGGGATAACGAAAGAATTGACAAGAGGAATTCACGTACGAAGAAGGGGGTAGGAAGAAACTTTCTTGGTCTACCACCAGGTTCGTTGGCGTGCCGACGGTCTCTACGTCGAAGCTTAGCAGCACTTCTTTCCTTCAAGAGAGACCACGTGGATCCGCCATTAGTGAACCGCTTTATTTAGCTTCATATCTGGGAGAAAAGAATCAGCAGACATCCAAAGGATGTGAGTACTCAGCAAGGCATATTATTTAGAAATATATCTGTTTTAATTATGTTATTCAGGATCCATTATTATTTTTATAATATTTGGCGAAATAAATGTAGTTTACTATTTTTTCTCATGTTGACCACATGGCCGGCGTAAGTAAAACTTTTTTGACTTCATCCAATAAGAAAATAAATTCGTTAAAGTAATTTTATTCATAACTATGTCAATATTAATTCTCTTCTTTGATATCTACCCCCGTATTTAGCAAAAGTCAGTATTTTTTACTAACCACGTGCTTGAATGCTTGAAGGTAGGGAGAAACGTAGATTTATTAGACCGTATCTTCAGATTAGGCTCAAATGTGCGAATATAGTTTATTTCTTGCATAATTAATGAATTATGGAGTTCTTTTAATTGTAGATGTCCAATCTAACTGATAGACATGCTACATATGTACTAATTACACTTAAGTGCTATGGTTAAGGAAGGTTTAATTTAGAGGAAGTTCACCAGCATTTGTATAGAAGAAAAATGGGAATTCAATTGGGAAAAACCACGCCCAGTACACCCAACCGGGATTAAAACCCGATATCCCCATCATTGACAGGAAAGAATGAAGTCAGCAACCCATGGCTTTGAAATTGTTAAAAATCAATTGATAAAGGTCTATATCAAAATTGAACCTTTTAAATTATTTGCTTTAATCTTTGGATGGATTAGTCATTTTTAATTATTTATTTTAAGTGCACTTTCTAGACCAACTGATTATATCATCACACAAGAATTTCTATGAGCGAGAGCGAAAGGGTCTAGTAATTTTACCGGGAAAGGTATTTTCCAATACTTGCAGGTTTTTTTTACTCGCCACAATCGACATGGGATTGACGGATTTACTTCCCCTCCAAAGGAAGTTGTGCTACATATATTTATTGCTAGAGAAAAATCCACAGACTCCTTCTGGGTTTGAACCCACGAATATCTGGTCCCTAGATACAGTATTAGTTATGTTGAAACGTAGGAATTTAGAAAAAAAATGCGTTTTTCTACTATGTATTTGATTTATTTTCATAATATCCTATTTTTAATATATTATTTAGAGTGAGATTTCTCCTTACTAATAGTGGAAATGAATATAATTAATATTATTTAAGGTGTTTACAGCTATGTTAAATTTTCTCTCTTTTATCAAGTAAATAAATAAAGCTATTTTTATCTGTACTTAAGGTATTAAGGGGGAGATTTGATTATAGAGGAAGTATACGCTAGAGCTTCTTAATAAGTTTAACTATTCAAATCTTATTAGTTCTCATAGTTTATATTTATTTTTAAATACAAATAGGAGTTTTTGTCATTCTGTACCCTGAACAAAGTTATTAACACTTACATTTGCGTTACATTGCATATCTTTCCCACGATCGTAAATACTACTTGAAAATATTTTGCTTCGAATTACGTGTCTTAAATTAATTCGACTATGCACAGTAAAAGCTCTATAACATTAAGGCAAATGTGTTATGCCTCATAGAAATTAAAATACACATAATCTAATAGTTGTAAAAAAACATGTTTCATTACCATACCAGGGATAAATAAACTATTATTGTTTTAAATACGTTTTCTAAATCCTTTACCAATCCTAGCTAAAACATTTCAAAATAGAAACTTGTAACGGTTAACATAGGATGAACACGATGCCATCCATCCATCCTTTTCTATCCGTTGTATACTCAAGAGCTTTACTTGGAAGTCTATCTGCCATCTGGTCGATTTGACACAGATGTTAAAGCAACCAATGGCAAACAGAAAGAGTGAAAAAACTCTCTACTGGGATTTTTCATATTTTTTTTTTGTAGAAATTCGAATGTGTGTGTACGTGTGTATATATATTTTTGTCTGGGACCAAAAAAAAACTTACATCTTTTTCCCCAATGTGCATTCTGTTACCCAGTCGTTTTTAAAACCTCTTATTCCATACGATTATGCGTATTTCCTGCACAAAGAGAACTACATTTATTTTCCTCCCAAAGGAGTCCTTGGGGAGTGAATGATGAATGAAAAATATAGTGGTCCATTCATCTTTTTATGTTTTTTTTATATAAAGGATTTGTAATCAAATTAAAATCATAAAAGCTTTTCATAAAAACATGTCACATATTTTACATTTAATGTGATTAAATAATATTGTATGAAAAAAATTAAAGTTACTGACTGGTTTTCGTACTATCAAATAGAATAAAATAGCTGCTTATGCTAAGATATATATATANTATATATATATATATATATATATATATATAGATTATTTACATTTAAATGACACGTCTTACAAGCTGTTCTGGTTAAATTCCTATATACTACTTTAATGGATTAGGGTATATGAAGGTTAAATTTAGAGAAAGTATACCCGAATGTGTGGAGAAATTTAGAAGCCATATAGAATTAAAAAAAACAGGCTCAATACACTCAACTGAGATCGAAATATGATCCCCCCCCCCCTCTAATGTTATCTTAACCTATTGTGAGAGTGACGCCTCAGACCGTGTGGCCACCGAAAATTTTTATTTGGTTTCATAATATAATTGAGATTAAGTGTTAACCTGGAACAAACAAAAATTAGTTAGACATATTTTAAATATTACTACTTTTTAAGCTTGTCCAAGATAGGTTGATATCAATATTACTCAACTCAATCAAACTTTAACTTAAATTTTGTAGATGCATGAAAGGTTAAATTTTTTTTAGGTTGGGCTAGCTTGTTATAAAATTATATTTCTGTCAATTATATCAGGAGTGACAAAAGAGATAGTGGTTCAGTCCTTTTCGGGCGTAATGTGGGTGGATTTCCTAAATGGTTTTCTACTTTATCCGCATGAAAAGGTGGGTACAATTACTCCAAAATTCAACTTCAACCTTATTTCTTAGCGTAATTAGTATAATTGTGTATATGTTATCTTAATTTGAAAATTATTCCACCACAAAGACAAAATAAATATATTACCAAATAAGTTGTTAATTTTAATTTTACTGACCATCACCGATTATGTTTTATCTTAAACTTAATAAAATATGTTACTTAAACGGTTTTCTTTGATATCAATTTTTATTTTGGTTTTTAGCTGTTGATTTTTACATTTAATTTTGTCAACGCTCAGCTCTACAAGAAATCACATAAATATTGACTCTAAATATTTATTTTTATAAAGTAGTCAAATTTAAGATTTTTACTCTTTCAAATAGAGCGAAAGCAATGTAATCGTGACAAAATCGACCCCAAGTTATTTGTTATATCTTTGTGTTTTCCGTGCCTCACTTTTAGAGGAGTTGTAATCTCTTTTAGAGAAGAGTGAGAAACAGTTTATTAACAAAATAATTTCAAAAACACCCGGTCCATATTCGAAAGCAGACCCATCAGCAATAAACCAAACGAAACCATTCATTTCCAACGTCCGTGTCCCTAATATATTATTATTTTACGTGCTTTTTTTACATATTAATAATTCAGGCTCAGAATAAATACTTATAGCATACATTTATATTTTACTAACATATAATTTACTTATTAAATAATTTCAATAGCATATAACCCGAACGGGTACTAAGACATGGTTAAAATATTTATATTTCAACTTTATGTAAAGACAAACTTACTCTCAATAATGTTTTTAAATTTTTACAAATGATTTTGATTACTCTTTTTTTTGGTAGAAATACTTTGGATATTTTTATCTTTATTAAAATCTTAATTTTGTTGTCAATTAATAGTAAACAAAATTTTATCCAAATCTGTTTTGATAATCTCGAGTAGGCATAGTTAGACAGGCAATCAGACACTTTACATTTTGAACCATTATATGAGGAAATTTGAGACATTCACGCCGGTTAAATGAGATTTGAATATGAGATCTTCAAGAGTGAAAGCTGTGACGACAATCATCTTAATAACTGATAAACCTATCACTCAAAACTGAAACTGTAGGTTATATCTTCATCGCAATACATCACAGATAAGGGGATGCTTTTTACCCCTTTTTTCCAGAAGGGAAAATAAAAGGAAGGGGGTGTGGGAGAAACAGGAAAGAGGGTGAAGAAGAATAAAGAAACGAAGAAAGAGGGAAAGATAAACTAAACATTCCACACCGTATAGTAGGACTGCGAGGTTTTGGTAAAGAAGTCTGGCTGGCGATATGGCCACTAAGCTTACCCTCACAAAAGAGGGGGTAGAGCACAAGGGATTGTGGGTCTACGGTGGCTTGGGTAAGGAGGAGGGTATTTTTGGAAGATGAAAGGGGGAGAGGGTTCACCTTACTTGTAGTCGTGACCTAAGAATGGGTGGGTGGGTGTTTCTGAGGGTAGGTCTATGTAGATATAATATATATATGGCTTGTGATGTATCATTTTAATTCAATCTCTGCCTCGCAACAGCCTGCCTTTTGCGTTGTATCAAAATAAATGTACCGTAACTTTGCCGTGGAAATATGTTGCCT
Organism: Timema shepardi; assembly: GCA_902151425.1. NCBI lineage: Eukaryota > Metazoa > Arthropoda > Insecta > Phasmatodea > Timematidae > Timema > Timema shepardi. Next base: position 72,112 of record CABFVX010001049.1, on the reverse strand, counting down.
TCTTTGGCGGTTCATTCTTGTTTGTACTAAAAATAAGAGTTAGTTTAAGACTTTATTTTTATCTTTTAATCATATCAACAAATATATTATCTATTTTTTTTAGCAATGAGTAAAAATTTATTTTTCTTTGAAGGTGAGGTATTTAACATATTTAACAGCCAGGCAAAGATCCAAGCTTTCGGGTCAACATTCTTTTAAAGGTCGCCCCCAAAGGGTTCTGTCTCAAACCAAATTAAATAAATATTTATGAAAGAGTGTAAAGAGTGAAAATTAATAAACCATAAATGTGACCTGGTGGTCTAGGGGTAAGGTGTTGGAATTCTGTGCTGGGGTCCGGGGTTCAATCCTCGGTCCCGGCACAGATTTATTTGATTACCAAACCCTTCCTTCCCCTCTGACAATACGTGTATTAATCACAACTTGTGAATGTGGGGAATGCCAGACCTCCACCGTGGTTCGGATTCCACGTTAAACTGTAGGTCCTCCATTTCATCTCACAATTACCCTAACTTTACACATGAGCGTGAGTGCGTATAGCCGGAAAGGGTAGTAAGACGTGGTGTTAAAAATAATAATAATAAACCATAAAATATTTGAACTTAATAATATATATTTTCTAGGCATAAGTTACCGAATGCAGACTAAAATTGGTTCTGTAATTTGAATATTTTGAATTACATCCTTTGACAAATTTGGCTAGATTTATTTTATAAAGATACCGGGAGACCGCATTAAATAGTAAGTGCATCGACCAAGTCTGCCTTAAAATAGGAGTGCATTCCATTTTATTTACATTTTTGAAAACGTCCTAATTTTAAATTGCGTGGTTAATTGTCTTAATATTTTATATTTGTTATATATTTAATTAAAAGCATTTTTAACTTCATAGACAAGCAAATGTGAATAAATAATAGTCTTAGCAAAAAATCTGAAAATACACAAATAAAATATAATAGATTAGTGTTAAATATTTTACGCCATATTTTACAACATGGTTGCATCAGTAAAAAATTTACAAATTAGTTAATCTTTCACCCACTTCAGTGACCGAATGGCTTAGGGCGTCACTCTCATGTTATAGTCTACTGGCCGTCTGATTACGGAAAGATTGAGGTTTGAATCCCGGTCATATCCGGCATGTGTCTTTAGAGTGGTTTTATAGTAGATGAGGTGACATGGTGGTCTAGGGGTAAGGTGTCGGAGTTCTGTGCTGGGGTTTGGGTTTCAATTCTTGGTCCCGGCACATATTTATCTGATTACCAAACCCTTCCTTCCCTTCTGACAAGACATCTTGTGAATGTGAGGAATTCCAGGCCTCCACCGTGGTTCGTGATTCCACGTTAAACTGTAGGTCCTCCATTTCAACTCACAATCACCCTACCATTACACATTAGCGTAAGTGCGTATAACCCTAACGAGTAGTAAGATGCGGTGCTAATAATAATAATAATAATAATAATAATAATATAGTAGGTGGTTTTTCACTCTCCGTCCACATAAATGCAGATAGATTACCTCTAAATTATTTTTTTACTCATTCTTACCCCATTAGAGTAATTATCATATATGCGTATAACCTGAAGAGGTGGTAAGATGCAGTGATGATTAAAAACTATACGTTTAGCCATTAAAAGTTTATTTACGTACATACGGACTATTTCTAGGGGAGATCCTTCAAATTCCAAAGGGGTGTCTGGACCTCCTCCCCCTCCCGGCACTCTACACCATTTCCTGTGAGCAACAGCCATTAACTACTCGTTTTACTTGATTACTATAAAACTAAGTTTGGGTTCACAAAACAAAGCTAACCTAAACAGTAATAAAATAAGATGTTTACCGATAATGGCACACACAGGATGAAAGTGTCGTCAAAAAACATCTGCTTTGTTCTCTGCCCTTTCTAAAACGTCCTCGAGACTCCATCTCTGTAGCAATCGGTGTCTGTGTGTAGTTTCCTTTCAGGCCGTAGAGGACGTTTAAAATGGAAGAAGCAACCCCTTCTGTCACATGAATACTGGATTACACGTGATTTAAAAATCGATGGTAATGATAATAGGCCCATGTCTCCGGGACTAGGTGAAGTGGTCGATTATCTAAACGATCGTGTTGTTGTGGAGTAGGAAGGAGGTAAGAGGAAAGAGGAGGGCTGGACATTGAAATGACAGAACCATTACCATGAACCCAACAGATTCTATCGTTGTGGTGATTTAAATAATTAAAAACAAAATAATATATATATAACATGTAAAGGCTAATATATTGTTATTGTGTCTCCCTCACCTCTACCCTGTGCTTCCACACCTTATTAAATAGTCCGGATACCCGTTTCGTTGGCCGCATGATCTAAGTAGTCACTCTCGCAATAGATTAAACTGTCAATGATGAGGAGATCATAGTTAGATCCCTGTTGGGTATACTGAGGGTGAATTTCACTAAATGATTTTCCATCTCCTTGAATGAAAATGTAGGCACACTTCCAATAAATTTAACTTTCCTCATCCTTAACAAAGTTAATTAAATATTAGGCCTACACAGGCGTTTAACCTGCAGTACTAAAAAAATAATAGTCTAGATTATATTCATATTCTAAGAGTTGAGGAAGGTAGAGTTTAGAGGAGATATTTCTACAATTGATTGGAAGTGGGAGAACTGTTTAGTAAGAAAACACTTTAGCTTTCATATCTGGGATTCGAACTCTGACCACTATATCACCTGTCACTTTAACCAGCCACTACGGATGCGTGTCCCCACAGTAAGTGGTTTTAATAAGTGCTACAATAATAGGCATTATTACATTTATTTGTTTTTTAAACTGAAAAAACTTGGATAAGGGTTCAATTCCAGTGTCGAAGTGTAGCTTTAACATTATGAAAGCATTAATTATATTTGTGAAAGTCAAATAATCTTAGTAAAATATTTATTTGACTGCTGTGTATGCTTTAAATCGTCAAATCCAGTGAAAGATGTTACAATACATGCCTTGTGACCCAAAGAAACATGAACTATAGTGATATTCACTAAGTGAGAGAATAAAAAATAGACCCGCATCGGTGGCCAAGTTGTCTAACGCGCTACTTTCTTGTTGGAATAGGCTGCCCAAGATGGCAAGACCAGGGCTTGATCCCAGTCGGGTGTACTGAAGATGGCTTTTCCTAAATGGTTTTCCACTCTCCTTCCATGAAAATGCGGTTGTACTTTTCTCTCAATTAAATCTTCCTTAAGCCCTAAACATTAGCGTAATTAATAAATATGCGTACAACCCGAACGGTTTGTAAGACGTGGTGCGAAAAAAATCACTTATTCCATTCCAACACAACCAATCATGGTGGAACACTATTTTCCAAAACACACATTAGTGGTGACAGGGACTATGACGTCAGTCTCATCTACTCTAGTTTCATGGTTAGGGCAAGACAACGTTTATAATCCCGACTCTATAAAGTAAAGTAACTTTTCTTAAAAGGTTTTCCACTTTTCCTTCAAGTAAATAATGGCTCATTTTCTCTAAATTATACCTTTCTCGTCACTTACTCATTTTTATGAATATGTGAATAAATTTGGATGGGTAGTAAAACATCGAGCACGTTGTAATAATTTCTAAAATCATATTAATTATTATTTTAATACTTAGGAACATGAACTTAATGAACTGACTGAATATTATCAGCAGATAGTTTACAAATTATCTTTATACTGAAGCAGACAGCCCACCCATTCCCACAGCCATAAGTTTATCACTGTAAGGGGAGCACCATTTTCACCAATAATATATTTTTTTAGCCATTCCAGAAAATGAACCCCTGACCATCATCTTTAAGCAGACAAACAACTGATTTATTTAAGTTGTCATATATTTCATAAAGTTGAAGATAGAAACTTAAACCTTGTCAAAAATACACTTTATAACACGTGTGTATTAAAGATGGGTCAATTTTTAAAACAAGCTTTTTTTTTAGGGTTTCCACATGACCACATGAAACAAAAGAAGAGAGGTATTTTTATTAATGATTCATGGGTGAGCTGATAGATGGTTTCAATTTTCCTCTATGTTACAATGGAAGTGTAGGGTTAGGTTCAGATATGAAATCGGAGCTTGTTGAATGAAACCTTGACGTTAGAGGAAAGAGCAAGCCAGTATTAATTTAAATATATATATATCTTGGTGTATATATTATTTTTTCAGAAAATAAACTACACTTTGGCTTAAATAATTTATTGCCTCTTGTCTGATAGTCCTATAAATTACTAGAAATATTTTTATCAATTAATTTAATGTTTCATTTATAAAAATGGTGCCATATATTGGAAACTGATAAATTATAATTTATGTATCTAACAAACTTTTTTTTGGGGGGGGAGGGATCAAATTACATACATTTGGCTATCGACTAGTAATTTTTTTTCTCCACGTTTTACTATCCGACCGGGTTATACGTTTATGTACTAATTACACTGAGGTGTTGTGTATTAGTAAGGTTGAATTTAGAGGAAGTGTACCCGTATTTGTGAGGATGGATAATGGAAAACCATTTATGGAAAAACACCCTCAGTACACTCGACCAGGTTTGAACCTCTATCTCCCACGTATTAGACAGTCTTGCCTATTGCGAGAGTAGTGCATTACTTAGACCATGTAGCCACCAAAGTGGGTACATATCTATTATACTATAATGTTTAAATGCCATTGATTAAAATACCGTAGTGTATGTATAGGTTTGGGAGGGGGTAGTGATTAAAATACTGTAATGATTAAAAAGGTTAGGGGTTGCTGGGTTGTTTAAAGGAAGGAGATAACTTGATTTAAAACCTGTAATTTTTGCAATTTTTATAATATAATAGGAATATATCCAAAGCAAATAAAATATTTCTTTAGTATACGTTTAGTTTAATTTTATACACATGACTATCTCAACAGTTCCTGTTTCATCATAGTGGAATTTGAACAGAAACATTTTAAATGTATAGAAAAAGTCTCAAACAAATTCAATGATGATGATGAAAAGCATTAAAAGAAATAGTGTGAATTGAGATTACTAAAGGTAAAGAACTAAGCTCAAAAGTATCTGCCAATGTAATATTTAATTGATTTTGGCCAAAGAAAGTTTCTTGTTACAAAAATATATTAAAAAATAGGGTCCCTAGGAAGCGTTTCTTTACATTCCATCAATTTCGATTAGCCCACATATCCAGACACACACCAGAAACAAAACCAAAACATATTTGAACATGGGGACAGCATATAAAGTAATCTACTCATATAGCTAGTTTCGTAAGGCCATTTCAAGTCAAAATAGAGAAATAAATTACTTTATATATGCAGATTTAAAGGTTTTTTTTTGTTTTGATTCAAAAACGACTTATAAAACTAAGACTAAACTAACTATAGCTCTGATGACCCATTTACAATTTTTTTTAAATAGGGGAAAATAATATATAAAACATGTATTGTATATGCTAACCTCCTCCCCTTACAAAAAAAAAAAAGAGGAGGGAATAGAATATGCAGAAGAAAGATAATAATGAAAAAAGGAGAACAAATAATTAAACTGCATTGTTATTGAAATTAAATCTTTCTTTTAATTGATAGCTCAAAGTAACTCCGATTAAAATCAAGTCAAATAATATTTACTATAACATTAATTCCATCGTCAATTTTAAGTAACAAATTGTAATCGATACGGCCTAAATTGAGGCGATTGTTTGTTTAATATTTTTGTGCTCTGGATTATTATTGACCAAACGAGTATTTCAAGGTGTTGTGATTTGCTTGTAAACAAACAGAATACATGCGCTGACAGCATAAAGAGAATGTCAGCATTCCTCCCGGTAAACCAGGCCAGAAGGCGGAATAAAAAGTAGTGAGTAAAAGATAACAGGACTGACTAGTTACCATCGAGTCTAGGGGGTCCCCCTGCCCGTTTTTGGTGTCTACGTGGGCTAGGGCGCAGGGTCGTCAGTACCCGTATTGGAAGGCTACCGTTTGATCCCAGAATACCGGAGTTCATAAACCGTATAGGATCACCTAGAGGTCAGTCAGGCCATTAGTAAAGCATTCCTTTGAATACTTCGTTCTGTCACGAGATTCTAAGTAAATCTATTAAGTTTTTTCATATCCTCTAAAATTTATTATCAGCATAATGTTTTGAAATAAACATAATAGTAAAATTAAAAAAACATAAGAACCCAAGATGTATGTCAATTACGAACCCACAAAATCTAGTCATTTCTCTTACCCTCCACCGCACCACATCATGACAATCATAGGCACACTGAAGTAATATAGGGGTTGGTGACAGTATTAATATCAATAAAAATTATATTATCTCAAATTCACACACGTGAAATTAAATTCTAGCTGGTTTTTATACTTTAATTATTGAATATAAATAAATATATCATTCCAGCTGCAAATAACTTCAAAATAATACTTCTTCAGTACAAACGTTCTAAAAATAGGTAGAATTAAAAGATTAAAAAAAGTAAAAAAAAATAGATAATATTAAGAAAGATCTTTGAGAGATTATGTAACAAAAAAAAGTAAAACGAAGGTAAAAACATATATTTTTGTAAGTATGACCGTTATGAAAACTATTTCTTTTCCACCAAAATCCTGCTTTTGGCCAATATAACATATATATGTATGTGACTCCTTGAAAATTTAAAACTTAGGGAGGATGTTATTACTTGATCTTGCTCTGTTCATTTCTAAATTTTCTCTAATTTCATAAATGAGTACTTTTAGAAGGATAAATAAATCGTACGACACAATCTCGCAAACTTTCTCATATTGTGTGTTATAGCTTCGAATAAAAATTTAAAAAATAAGATTTTAGTAAACGACCCTTAAATAAGTTTTACTCAATAAAATCAACACATTATCTTGATAATCCAAATAATCACTCTTTATACAAATTTAAAACCAAATTGTTCAAATGTATATTAAAAAATTCAAATTTTCAATCATACATTATTTGTAAACTCACCATAAAAAGTCTAATTGATATATTAAAAATATATTCTTATTCATAGGGAAAAACAATTCACAGATTCCCATTTTAAATGCAATATTCAATGTCAATTTCCAAAAACATTTAAATTTTCAATAATTTGTTGTAAGTAAGCTACCCTTAAATTAATTCATTTTAGATAGATAAAGAGAAGGGGACCTGGTGATCTAGGGGTAAGGGGTCTGACCTCTGTGTTAGGTGTCAGAGGTTCAAACCCCAGTCTCAGCACAGATTAGTCTGATCACCAAACCCTTCCTACACCTCTGACAAAGTGTGTGCTTTCACGCTTTGTGAATGTGTGGAATGTCAGGCCATCACCGTGGTTCGGAACCGACGGTAAATATTCTGATATAATTGGTCAGTTCAGAGGGTACACCTTAAGGTAGGAGTGTGGGGTACGTGAGGAAAGGTAAGGGGTTTTTGCAGTCTTTGTAGTAAAACATTATTTTAGACAAAATAAATAAAATATTGCTCCAGTAAAAAGTGTTTTATTTCTTTCACGTAGTGATATCAATAACTGTTGAGTATGTGTCATGAGCCCTAGATGAGAAACCTTTTTTAAATGAAGAGAAAAAAAATGTCATTACATTCCAAGATATCCTTGACTGATATTCAAGACCTGTTGAGGTCACCATGTGAAGAAAATTAAACTTTGTTTTTACTGGGGGGATTACTATATTAATATTATTAAAAAAAAAAAAATCGAGCGTCCGCTATACTACCGTCTTATCTACATCAAACAAAATATAAGTAAAAGCAGGACTGAAAGAGGATTTTAAGAACATTCTATTCTTCCAATAAAGCTTAGCATATTTCCAATTATACATTCAATTAGGAAATTTCTACTTATTTAGTTGTACACACGTGGCAAGATACTAAATGTGTATTCATCTCATCCACCACTTGTGGAACCATTTAGCAGTTAAATCATCCTTGCTACATTCAGACAACAGCGCGTAGCAGACAATACTCTATTTAGACTACACCGTTACTTACAGAGAAGGGATGAGAAGGGGTTTAGAGAGGGAGTGTTGGAAAGCTACAACAGAACTCTGTAGTGAGAGAGAGAGAGTAAGTGAGATTAAACCAGAGAACTTAACTATCACAAAACAAGCAGATTCCAAGAGTAAAATAGAACGTTTCTCGAAGCGTTAGCTACAGAGAGAGAAAGGGAATATATTCAGTATAAGAAAGAGAGAAACAGTGGAATAAGGGGATAGGGCAGTGATATAGATAGTAGGCAAAGAAAGAAATAGCTACGCAAGGACGAACATAGAAATATAGAGAAGAGAAATAAAGGTTTTGGATTGGGTACGAATCACAGCGGGGGAGAAGAGCGTTTGCGTTGCAGGAGGAAGTTGGAAACATGCAACAACATCGGGGGGCGGGGGGGGGGTTGGTGAGGGGATGTTGCGAGTGTTTAGGGAAAGTAGGATGAGGGGGTAGGGGGGAACTGTCATGCGCAGAAGTATGATCTGCCTCGGGTCAATTGAGATTAGCTTGTTTCATAACAGCATGCTAGGAAGGGCAGGTATATATTTATATATATAAAAAAAAGTTTCAGTAGTAGTGGTGGACGTTAAACGAATATAGGTTTCAAGTTGGTTTTGTTATTTTGTGAAACGAAAATAAAAAAAAGCTAGCTGGTTTGAATAGACAGATAGAAAAAAAACAACTGTTTCAACCATCCGCGAACTTTATTTTAAACGTTAGTCTATAACTTTTAAGCCAATGAAAAGGGTTTGGAAGGGGAGATATAGAAGAAGGATTATTAGTTAATTCCACTGTTATCGTAGATCGTTACCATTTATAGGATCACGAATCACAAAGATATTACAGATTAGCTAAAGTGGAGGCTGTCAGATACACACGATACAGGTTGAGAAAGTTTCAGAGAAATGTTTTGTTTCTTTAATACAATGTATACTCACTACACAAGTTGATATATTTTATTTTACTCTCGTAATAAATTAGAATTACAAAGTGAGACATTTAATGTGGAATGGAAGGGGATGCGATAAAAGTGTTATCTTATTTTTTTTTTTATGGAAAAGTAGTTTTTTGGACAAATAAAATAAAATATTGCTTCAGTACAAACATATGATTTGATTTACTTCGCGTGGTGAACTCAACATTTTTTTAGTATCTTTCAAGAGTGTCCTGGAATTTAATGACAACTTTTTATCTTCCTTTAAAAATTTGTTAGATAATTATTCCATGCTCATGACAAGATATTCAACAACTGTTATTATAACCATGTGAAGAAAATTAAATTCTATGACTATACTGGATGAATATATATTTATTTTTTTGGCAAAAAAAAGGTTTTTCAATGAAAGCTGCAAAAACACTGGTCTTTTTTCGCGTATCCTTCCATTCCACCTTAATATATGTAAACTTTTGTTGTAGCATATTTCATTGGTAATATTTTTTTTAAATAGGTTTCTTGAACATTAAAATATAATAGTTTTAACTTAAAATGTATTATTAACAATTGGTTTGTTAAAATAGTTAATTTATGTATATTTTTAACTTATATGCCAAATATATACACTCTCACACCCCACAGGTGGGCCTGCGGTTTAAACTTATTCATTTATTTTTAGGTGTCGTTTACAGGGGGGTCTGGGATTGAATCTCCCCTGGGTGTATTTCCCTAAAGGGGGCTTCCACTAACGCTCTTTGCTAATTCGAGTACATTACCTCAAAATGATGTTTTCTATAACAATTAGCGTACTTTTTTTATGTGTATCAGTTAAAATAAACCAATTAATTGAAATTCTTGTTAGTTTTGGGATACCAAAATACTTGTCAAAGTGTTCCTAAATATTTGAACTTATGAATCCTAACAAATTATGTTAAATAACTATACTATTTTTTAAATTCATTTGAAATATTTAATAAACTGATTTAATCAGCACATGAGAATTTCTCTGAGCGAGAGTGACAGAAAAGTATTTTCATATACCTTCCAGGGATCTCTTACTCGCCAAAATCGACATGAGATTGATAGTTTATTTCCCCTCTGAAGGAAGCTATGCTAGGTTTTTTTTTATAGTTCAAGACAAATCCGTCAACTCCAGTTGGAGTTGAAACCATGAACATTGGGTCTCGAGGTGAACCCTTTACCCCAAGACCACCAAGTTCGGTGACATTAGCCTAATACCGGACACGTTTGTCTCTAAGGTTACTAGTTTCTTAATCTATAGAGTAATAATGAGCTACTATATTCCATATAAAATGAATTTCATTAGAGTGAAGAGAGGATTGGAATGTATTTTTTTAATCTCTGTGTTTTGGCTATCTTTTCGGGTTATACTTATGTGTTATATGAACGAATTACGCTTATGTATTAACAATATTAGGAAGGTTGGTTTTGGAAAAATATGCTACCAAATTTGCGTAGAAAACCATGTAAGAAAAAACACTTGAAATACACCTGACTGGTTTTTGAGCCCCGATATTCCCGTCATTTTCTGTTCAGTCTACTTTGAAAGTGACTACTTAGACCAGAGGTCAGTCAATTTTTTGATAACGTGAGCAATGCGAGTTAAAAAAAAAATGGGTGGTCCTATTTGAAAAATATATTGATTGAAAAAAATTAGGTTCTAATTTCTCGTATAGTAATTGAGTCATCAGACGATTTTTTATGAACACAGTTTTTAGTTTACTGAATCTTTAGCGAACCAGATAAAATAAGTCAGCCTACAGCTGTCAGCCGTAAGCTGCCTACCGCTGAATCATGAGAGCATCTATGTGGGTGAAATGTATTAGTTACTTGTTGAAAACAAACTCCAATGCACCCAACCGATTATCGAACCTCAGACTTGATTGCGAGCCACCCGCTTCGGTGGTGGTCTAATGCGCTACTCTCGCAATAGTTCAGACTGCCGATGAGGGGAAGATTAAGGTTATAATATCAGTTTGATGTACTGAGGGTGCTCTTTTCATAATGGTTTTACAATCTCCCTCCACACTAATACAGGTACAATTTCTTCATCCCTAAAACCATTAATAGTAATTAATAAATAAAAGAATATCCTGAATGGGTAGTAAGACGCGGTGATAAGACAAACTGCAAGCCTAACGCCTAGCCATGACGTATGACCACCATTGCGAGTATATTCTTCAATATATTATTTTTTATTTAGCACCGCGTCTTACTACCCGTCCGGGTTATATAATCAAGTAATGATTACGCTAATAGGTTAGTAATTGCGAAGGTTGAATTTAGAGGAAGTTAATCCACATTTTCTTGGAGGTAGAGTGTAAAACAATTTAGGAAAAACTACCCCCAGTTCACCCGACCGATATTCGAACCTCGATCTCCCCGTCCTGAGCAGTCTAGATCAACACGACTAGCGCGATAGCTAACTACGCCACCGAGGGGGGTTGCAATATATTGCTTAGATTATATAGCATAAAGTAGGTTTTTTTCAAACAAGACCACCCGTTTATCCATTTTTTATTTTTCTCGAGTATAGATTTCCATCAATTAAATTAATTAATTATAATCCAATGTCGATTATCTGAACAAAATTATCCTTTTGTAAATACACAATATAGGTGGCTGACACATTTCTCACATTTCTGAAAGTATATGGTTTAAATTACTGCCCTAAATTCATACACTACATCCACGTATGTACGTACATATGTATGTATATATGGTCGAACGGATGGCTGAGTATGCGTGTGTTTGAATGTATGAGTGTGTCAAAGAGATACATTAAACGTAGAGCTCCATTCATTTGTTTGTACACAACGTTACTCACAGCTGATCGGGCAAACACATCTACAGTTCGTTTTATATTCAATTGCGTATTTCAAGTGATATGGGTAGAATGGGAGGTGGGTAGGGATAGTAGAGTGAAGGAGCACAAAACATTTCTACGTTCAAAAAAAATTGTTATTCTATTATTATCACCTAGACCTGCTTTTAGCTCAGTGGATTTAAGTGATTCGAGAGAGAGAGAAAGTTTAAGACATAACATTCTAGGGTCCTCTCAGGTTGGGATATCTTAAGGTGCGGCTGAAGGGAGCGCAAGTATTTTTAAGGTTTTTATAGGATTGAAATTTTTTGACCAAAGTAAATCAAATATTTCTCCAGTAGCAACATGAGGTTTATTTTTCTTCACATTCTGATATTAAAAGATATTGAATATCTGCCAAGGGTGTCCTAGAATTGTCAATATTTTTTAAATAAAGAGAGAAAGTTTTGACAAAATTCTAGGACACTCTTGACAGATATTCAAGATCTGTTGATATTAGAATGTGCAGAATACAAAACTATACGTTGCTACTGGAGCAATGTATGATTTACTTTGGTCAAAAACTTTCAATTCTATAAAAACTGTAAAAATACCTGCGTTCCCTTCGGCCGCACCTTAAGGATGTTGCCTACCTGTGATGTCACAGCTTGTCAAGATAGGATTTCCCATGTTAGTGATTTTACGTTTTACTCAGCGAGTTTTAAAGAAAAAACGTCGAAACAAAAGTCATACGTTTTTAAAATGCTACTTAAAATATTATTAATTATTATTTTTGTCTACAAGTGTTTTTTTTTTGTAAAAGTGTGTGTGTATATATATAAATCCTCTGAGGCTATTGGTTTCTTTCACGAATGTAGGATTCTTCCTGCAAGGATGTAAGATTTAAAAAGCCCATGGTAGCTAGCATCTGACTACCTAGAATAGGAAACAAGAAAGAGGTAAAATTATAATGCAGGTCAATTTTTTTTCAAGGAGAAAATATTAAAGTGACTGTATACTCGTCAGAGGAAGAGGGAATGGGTCTTTAGCACATATACGATTTTGTACATTGATAGTGCTTGAATTGCTTAGGTGCGTCAAATTAATATGCAACTTGCTTCTCAAAATAGCTTCGAAATATCCAAGTAGGCAACGCCGTTAAAAGGGTAGATTTGAGGATTATTCTATTTTGTTATCTTGTTTAGTTACTTTTAAAGTATAGTTTATTTTGTAGCTACCTGGACACAAGAGCCAACATATTAGGAAACGTAGGATGCGTTTATTTATGCCAACTTGTTGGTCCAACATCCTGGGTCCTCCGCTAGTTTTTAACCAGTCTACACTTAAGGCCATTGAGAACGACATATTATTTACCATTTATTCAATTTACTATGACATGCTTCGGTGGCCACATGGTCTAATGTGCTACTATAGTTTTGGACTAGACTGCTAAGGACGGGGATATTGAGTTTTGATCCCGGTCGGATGTGGTTAGGATGTTTTTTTCCGAAGTGGTTTTTCACCCTCCACGCAATTGCAGGTGAACTACCTTCAAATTAAACCTTCCTAATCCTTAACACGTTAGTGTAAATAATACGTAGGAGTATAACCTTAATGGGTAGTAAGAAGCAATGCTTAAAACAACGTATTTTTTATTTTATTTTTATTATTTAGCACCGCGTCTTACTATCCGTTAGGGTTATACGCTTTAAGTACTAATTACGCTAATGGATTAGGAATTGGGAAGATTTAATTAGAGGAAGTGAATCCGCATTTTCGTGGAGGGAGAATGGAAAACCAATTTAGGAAAAACTACCCCCAGTTCACCCGACCGAGAATCGAACCTTGATCTCCCCGTCCTCAGCAGTCAAGCTCATCATGACTAGCACGTTGGCCAACTACGCCACCAAGGGGGGTGAAACAGAGTATTGTTTTTGCAGGAAACTTAATCTTTTAGAAAATGCCAAAAAGAAAACAACGTTTTTGGGTTTAAAAACTTTAGCTATTGCAGTAAATATATATCATAGATTATTTGAATTATTCTGATCAACTGAAGCAATGTTTCAAAAAACTAAATACTTTTGATACAACTTAATAGTTTTACTTTGTTCCACTCCATGGTAACCTAAATTATGAAAACCAAACTGTTGAAAAATAAATATGTGCATAACTAAGGTTAGAACTCAACTCGACTCAATAGCGCATGCTCAGAACCTCCAAAGTCAGCCAAAATGTTGTGTTGGCCGGTTATTATCTAGATAAATTGAGCCAACCTAAAACGACATGTTTGCACTAACCGCCCCACCCTCTCCCTCCCCTCCCACCCCGCCAACAACACCAATAAGTTGTGAACAGCGTTTATATTGTATTATTAGTATTATTAGCACCGCGTCTTACTACCCGTTCGGGCTATACGCACTTACGCTAATGTGTAATGGTAGGGTGATTGTGAGATGAAATGGAGGACCTACAGTTTAACGTGGAATCCGAACCACGGTGGAGGCCTGGCATTCCCCACATTCACAAGATGTCTTGTCAGAGGTGAAGGAAGGGTTTGGTAATCAGATAAATCTTTGCCGGGACCGAGGATTGAACCCCGGCCGCCAGCATAGAAGTTTGACATTTATATTGTAACATAACCTGTTGGGATCGTGTTGACCAACATGTTTTGTGTATAGATAAACAAGACTAGAAATATTGTTCTTCTGTATAGACAATATATTGTCCATCACGATTTCAACAAACTGTGCTTTTATATAAACGCGTTCAAAACACTCTAGGAATGTTGGCCAACAAGTTTATGTCAAATTATATGGTCAGCTTGTTGTGTTGGGTTGGCTCAATTCGTGTAGAAAATAATCAACGAATTATATTTGTAAATTTGGAAGGTTGTATGGAAAAATAAGAAATGTTTACGTTCATGAAACCTCTTTCTTTTAAATTTAACTACCCGTTTCAATTACCGAAGGGTCAAAGGTGTCACTTTTGTGTTAGACTGGCCTATTGATTACAAGGAGCTCAAGGTTCGAATCCTGGCCGGATCTATTGGTGGAGTTTTTTCTCGATTTTTTTTACCACTATCTATATACGTAAATGCGGGAATACTACCTCTAAAATGCTTCTTCCTTCGTCCCTAAATCATTAGAGTAATTACCATATATGCGTATAGCCTGAACAGTTAGTAAGACGCGGTGATAAAAAAATACCTATTTTTATTTTAAGTTTACTATTCTATGTCATAGCATATTATTTCCCCAAGTTCTTTATATTTGATCAAGTTTATAGTGTTAAAAGGAAGTTTTTTCCGTTCTTAAAAACAAACCTTTAAAGTTAAAATTAACCATACTTTCTAGATAGTTAATCTCGGAAAAGTAAATAAACCTTAATTCCTATGAACCTTTGCTTGTTCTAGTCTTAAGCAATCTCCAGAGTTTCAAACATTGCGGAGTGTCATTACCTCCATCTATGTTTAGAAGACAACATGAATAATTGGTGGTCATGTTTTCTTTCTAATTTATGATCTTTTTATTCTAACATCAGATTTTTATTAATGGATAAAAGTAAATATAAATGTGCGTGAGTATGAATTTCAGTACGGAATTCTTAATAAAGTATAGTTTAATTTCAATACCAAAGGTTTAGAATATTTCTCTTTTTAAACTCGATTATTGTGAGATTAATATTTAAAAAAAATACTTAGAATCATTGAATTACTCTCATTGGTGGCCGCTTGGCCTAAGAAACAACTTTCTTGCTAGAGTAGACTACCGATAACGATAAAATCGGGGTTCGATTCCGATCTGCTCTACCAAGGGTGAATTTCCACCATCCCTCCACGAAAATGCTGTCACACTTCCTCTAAATTCCATCTTCCTCATTCCTAACCCATTAATGTGATTAGTACATAACTGTAAAATCCGAATCGGTAGTAAGATGTGGGGGTAAAAATAATGAATTGCCAGGGTATTCAGTAAGAACGTTCAGTCCTGTATTGGTGGACATGCAGTCTAATTACGTTGGTATCACTATATATTGGATTAACCGTTAATGAGTGTGTTAAAGTTAGACTCTAATACAGGTACCCAATGGTTGTGGTTGAGTGTGGGGGTAAAGATAAGTGTACTACCCCCTTAATGTGTGAGTAATTTTCAAATCTATCTTGTTAATTTATTTATATATAATTAAACTCTTAGTAACCATGGTATAGAGAGTATTTCTAAAATAAATTAACAAACAACTTTTATTCTTAAATCAAAATTGATATTTGATTGAGGCTTTAAAAACTACACTTAGAATAAGAGAGTTATTATAAAAAGTATTAACATATGCCAATGCTTATATTTTTGTTTTCTTCCCATTTTACTACCAGTTCAGGTAATACAAATTTATAATAGGAATGAGGGAGGCAGCAGTGTAAAGGTAATCTACCTGAAGTTGCGTGGAAGTAGAGTGGGAAACAATTGAGGGAAAGCACCCTCAATAGACACCAACCAGGATTCGAACCCCGATCATCCTGTATTCATCAAGTGAGTCCAACACGAGAGAAACGCCCTGTACCGTTCCGCCACTTGTGCATGTTTTTTTATAATTATGTTATCTTATCTTTTCCAGGGTAATATATTAATCATAATTGAAGACTGTGTCAAATTAATAGTGTAAAACCTTTGGTTACATAATAACCATAATTTATTTACGACACGTGGGAGGTAATTAAGAGGTTTTCAGTAAACGTTTATTTTAAACGTGTGTTGTTTATCTAAAATGATTTAAAAATTTTATTAGTTTCGGATTATTATATTTTATAAACATGGTTCAAATATATGATAGGTCAATGACAGGTGGGCTAAGATTTTACTTAATTCTAGCGGCTATAAATAAATAACAAAATCAATCATGGAAATCGGGGGATATGAATGTTGGCTTATTTTAATCTTTTCTAAAAAAATAACCCCTCAGATAAATTTACTTGTTTGATGTGTGCTTCATTTTCCGTTTTAAATGAAAGAAATGGTTTCCATTCAGCCGGGTGTTTCAAATACAGACCAGCCCGCTCAACTGTCATGTATGATGGGTTGCAGCCCCACCCGGCGGTCAAAACGAGAAGTCGTAATAATAAATAACGGCAAGTATAGAAAAGAAGGGGGAGGGGGGGGTGAGCGCGTATCGTTTTGTTCTTGACTATACAGACTAGTGACGACTAATGACACACTTCTGGAATATACCTTTCAAGTAAAAACACGTTAATTTAATATTGAATGTACATATTTCATTATAATTTTTTTGGTGGCAAAATATATGATAGCGATATCCTCCGAATGAAATAGTTAAGCTAAATTATTTGCCTGTTACTTTTAATATCTTGTTAACATGGAGACCTGGAGGTCTAGGGGTAAGGTGTCAGACTACTGTGCTGGCGGCCGGGTTTCAATCCTAGGTCCCGGCACAGATTTATTTGATTACCAAACCCTTCCTTCACCTCTGACAAGACATCTTGTGAATGTGGGGAAATCCAGGCCTCCACCATGGTTCGGATTCCACGTTAAACTGTAGTTCCTTCATTTCATCTCACAATCACCCTACCATTACACATTAGCGTAAGTGCGTATAGCCCGAACGGGTAGTAAGACGCGGTGCTAATAATAATAATGTCAACATGGACATTTTTTTTGGTACCCCATCTTAATATATACTCTGTCAGCCCATATTTAGTTATAACTGAGTAGTGAAGTTTGAATTCGGAGAATATATATCCGCATTTACTTGGGTAAAACGAAAAAAAACCTTTCAGTACATTTGAACAGTACTTGAATCCAACTCCATTTCGCAGTCAAAAGTAAGGAATCATCGATAAATTACATATATTTTTCCTTTCCTGACTTACTTTTATCAACCCCCACCCCCTTTTTTTACTCCCTATGTTACACTAAATAGTTATTATTTAGCCTGACCTACCCACTACAACAAATGTTACGTAACTTTTCACGTAAACTTATTTTTTTTTAGCACCGTGTCTTACTTCCCTTTCGAGCTTTACGCTTATGTACCAAATACGTCAGTAGGCTAGGGTTATTTAGAGGCAGTGTACCGGCGTTTGCGTGGAGAGGGAGTGTGAAACTATTTAGGAGAAAACCACCCTTAATAAAACCTACCGGGATCGAACCACGATCTCCCGGTCATGAGTAGTCTGGTCTAGCACGAGAGTGACGCCTTAGACCATTCGGCTACTGAAGCAGGTCACATCGATTTAATTTGCATTTTATACACCGTACATATCAGAAAAATAGCTTTGAGTGGGTTTGTTAACGGTGAAAACATGAACAATATTTTATTGTTTATATTATAATTTAATTGTGAGATCCGTGTTACGTAACACTCTGATGTTCCCACACTCCCACCATATAATATCATGTATGTATTAGAGCCTTCCCCTTCCAACCTCTCAACAGCGTTACATGGCTTATCGTTGACCTTAAACTCGAACTTATGCCGGGATCACGATCAACTTAAAGTTAACTTAACGTAGCTTAACGTAAAGGATATCCTTTGTATGTTTAAATGGAAGCAATAACGATGCAGTTAACTTAACGTAAGGTATGTCCTGGTTGGTCTTTTACTTTAAGTGAACGTTACTTGAAGGGTATCACGTGATCTAGCCAGCCAATCACTATGCGAGAGACGTGGTATTATAAACAATGTTTACATTTTAGCCTAAGTTGTAATGATCAGACATTGAAACAAAATAATTAAACTAAAATAGGAAAGCTAAATTTATTTAAAAAATTTAGTAATATATATTTATTATATCGATTAAAAAAAGTAAACATTCACAGATCATCACTGTATAACCAGTCCAAATCACAGATCATACTCGAGAATGCAGATTTTTGGCTCGAGTTGTTACGTTAAGTTACGTGAATCGTAGTCGTACATCTGTTTTCTCAAGTTAAGTTAATTTTAAGTGAACGTTAAGTAAAGTTAACGTTAAGTTGATTGTGATCCCGGCATAAGTGAGCTTACCGTTTAGTCGGCGTGCCACCTGATTTGGCTGCTAATTTTGTTAATAGTACACGCGTTTAACCTTGTGTAGATTTGAAAGACTGGGGTTAGAACAAAGTGTATGCTTTTAATAACAAACTAATGCTAATTTTTGGGTATGTATTATAACCTTAATATTAAACATTCAATTACTAACTTTAGGGTCATTTTCTTATTTGAGCCTGACCAATTTGGGTGGTTTTTAAATAATAGGTTTGGACAACAAGCATCAATTTATTCAACCTTTTTACTTTCATATATCGTAAGGTCTCGGACTTCTGTGTTGGGGGCCCAGAGTTCAATCCTTGGTCTCGGCAAAAATTTATCTGATTGCCAAACCATTCCTTCACCTCTAAAAAGACGTGTATTAATCACAACTTGTGAATGTGAGGAATGTCAGGCCTCCACCGTGGTTCGGATTCCACGTTAAAATGTAGGTCTCTCCATTTCATCTCACAATCACCCTACCATTACACATTAGCGTTAGTGCGTATAACCCGAACGGGTAGTAAGACGCGGTGCTAATAGTAAGTACTTTCATATATCAAGATAAATATTATGGTTGTGAATAAAATAGATCTCAAGATTGACAATTTTTTACGCTAAATGTGAAAATGAGCCCAAAAATGTAGAATTTAATTTTTTTTCTGTCCCCGCGTATTTCTCTTTGTCTGTCCCTGGCCACGGACCAATAACAGTTCAGTAAATTTTGTTCAAACTTGATATTTAGATAACACAGGGCTATACTACAACATTGTTTTAATATTAGCCCTTAAAATAAGGTTAGTTTACTGATAAAAAAAATATTTTATAGATTTTATAGTTTTCAAATGTTTCTCAAACGATTCATTTTAAAATACATAAAATTTTAATATAAAAAAAATATTTGGTTGAAGTTCAGGAGATTATTTGACATATCAATAATAATGTAAATTACTTATCCTAAATACTTTAATTTAAAGGTAGTTTATTTGCAACAAATTATAGAAAATTTGAATGTTTTGGAAATAGACTTTGAAGATTGAATCCAAAATGGGAATTTGTGAATAGTTTTTCAAGATAAGTTATTTTGAAAATATGAAGTATTTAAATATATTTGAAAAATCTCGTTTAAAATGTATATATAAGGATTGAATATTAGGATTAACAAGATTATGGGTATATTTTTATGGGTAAAACTTATTTAAGGATATTTAACTAAAAATTTATTTTTGATAATTTATTCGTATCTCTAATTCATAATAAGATAAAGTTTGTTCGATTTTATCGTACATATTATTTTATTTACAAGCATACATTCATTTGGTCATGAGAAACTTTAAGTTCAAATGTTACCAAAAATGTTATAGTAAATATTAAGATTTAATAATGTTAATTGTGTTTAGTGAAAAAAAGCGATGATGTATTTTTAATAAGAATCATTATTTTTTTTAATCATCTGACAAGTAGCTATTGTGCAAATAGGCATATATGAGCTAAAATTTTACTTTCTTCCTACCACTTGAAGAAAGCAGAGCGCTGTGATTTTAATATATTTAATTAAAGATTTTGATAAATACTGACGTTTAATGACCCTCTGAAAACAAAAAATGTAGTTTTAGCGATGTCATCTGTTTTGTCTGTCTCTTGACCTAGAACCTATAATTATTTTACCTATAGGGCTAAACATTTGATTTTTAGGGTTTATATAATGTTCCCCAGAAACGTTTTTGTTTTAGATATCTGACCTTGAAATTATGGTTGGTTAACTGAAGGGTAAAACATTAAAAAAAATCGATTTTATTGGAATCCACTCTAATAATTTTTTTTAAATTTCCTATATAGGCACTGTTTAAAATTACAAACAAAATTAAACTCAAATTTTCCTTTCAGAATTACTTGGAGAGTAATTTTTTTTTTGAAAATTTTCAATATTACGAAATAATTTATCATTGTATGGTTTTAGTACTATTAACAACAACAAATTTTATCTAAAATATTTTTTTTTAAAAGCAATTGTTTTCAAGTCTTTGGAAAATATACATTTTTTAACTTGAGGTCTATTAAATCGGGACTATACCATTCTATCTGTCTCTACCTGCTGCTACTGCCATAACATATATTAACTAGATTTTTTTTAAATTTAATATATAGATGATATCTAGTCACCCCTCAAACAAAAATTTTGATTTTAATTTTATCTCTAGAACTAATGGGAGCTTACAGTAGAATTAATTAAAAAAAAATTGTTAACAGCTTTAACTCTTTTGATAAAAATTTATTTTTGGAAAGTTTTTTATATCAGAAATAACACCACGTATGCCTACTTGTTTTTTAAGGGAACAATTTATAAAAGAGTAATTTATTGAAAGTTGATTTCTGAACAATGTGTTCTATACCATACTATAATATTTATAATTTTATTAACTTTTTTCTTTAGTTAATGAAAATTAGAAAAAGTGTACAAAATAAAGTATCACAATGATGACCAACTTACAAACTAAGTATTTTAATGATAATTATTTCTCTCCTTTGTAACTACTTTTACGATTACACTGCATTGCATTAGATTCCACGTCATCTTACATCTGAGAAATGGGTGCAAATCTACGTTGATCGGTAGTAATTTGTTCTGATTACTTTTTTTTCACCCCTTCCCGTCTCCTTCCTTCTTCACTGTCGTTGTTGTAGAGAAATAGGAGATCTTGAGAGAAGGGGGCTGGCTGGTGAGTGCCATTACTAAATCGAGCACTGAAATGAAAGAGGAAAGACAATGGTGAAGGACGATTTTTTGGGAATGTAGGGGGAACAAAGGGGGGGGG
>CABFVX010001049.1:40423-50459 GCA_902151425.1 Timema shepardi | reverse complement strand
CGGAAGAGTCATTATGGGTGAGATGGTTGTGAGAGGACTGAGAAAGGGGGGGTGGAGTGTTAGAGGGGGCAAGTTGAAGAAGGGGGTTAGGAAGTGGGGGGAGGGGCCGAGAATGAGATTGCACCCGCTGTGTGAGTAGGCCCAGGTGCACGGGATTACTTTATACGCCTTTTCTTGTCCATGCTGTGTGTTACTTTTGTTTTTACTCCTCCCTTTTATTTTTCTTCTTATTTGGAATTAAGGCTTAATACTGATACAATTCGTGTCTTTGGGTTGACGAAACAAAAGTAAAAGGCACTAACATAGCGCTATATATATACTATCTAAGTTTTAGCTATCAGTGAATCATAATTTACTAGTTTTATTTGATAGTGAATGTTTCTATAACTTGTAAAGTTCTGATATTATATATATATATATATATATGGCTCCATCTTGAGCTAAGATTACCAAAAGGCACCTTCTGGCTGTTACTTTACTCTGGACATGAATGATAGAAGTATCTTGCAGGCTTGGAGTGATAAGGCTGATTTGGCTTTAACGGTTACAAGCTACTATCTAAGACCCTTATCCTCTTGGTGTGAGGATGATCACATGGGATATGGGTGATCATAGGATTAGAATGATCACACCTGATAAGGGTGAACATTCTGTGTGGATATCATGTGATACCGGGGTTTTTGGTGTGAAGATGATCACATTGGATGTAGATGATCATGATGTGGATGATCACATGGGATATGGGTGATCATAGGATTAGAATGATCACACATGATAAGGGTGAAAATTCAGTGAGCATATCATGTGATACCGGTCTTTGTGGTGTGAAGATGATCACATGGGATATGGGTGATCATGATGTTAGAAAGATCACACACAAGGTCGAACATGATGTGAGGATAACATGTGATACCGATGTTCGTGGTGTGAAGATGATCACATGGGATACAGATGATCATGGTATGCATGATCATATGGGATATGTGTAATCATGGATTCAGAATGATTACATATGATAGAGCTGCACATGCTGTTCGGATGATGTCATGATATGGATTAATATGCAGTGAGAATGTTAACTTGGGATGTGGGTGAAACAATGGAAAATACGCTGTAAGAAAGATTACATATTTAATAGTAAAATTCCCTTGTAAAATGTGGGTTCTATTATGAGAATGTGAATTGTGATTATAATAAAACTATCTCCTGGTGGTAAAATGAGGTGCATATTTTTTTCTTCAGGCTTGAGAAAAGTGTCTTTTTGGCTGCATTGTGGGTGCTTTTTGAATTACATTCGACTTGATTCCTACATAAAAAAGTATTTTTTTTATTAAGACTAGAAAAAGATTACGGAAACCTATTTTTACTAGCTAGGCTCGTGCCAAAAAACTGGTCCTTCATTTCTTAATTTCCCCTTTTTGAAGCCCTGTTACGATGTTAAAGGATAATGTTAGCCTCGGTACGAATTTGTATTAGTAGTCCCCTATATATTTTAATATTAGATCTTCAACGTAAATTTCTATCTAGTTGACCTACAATATAATTGATAAATGAAAAAAAACACGCAATAATTATTAACATTCTACTCTGGTGTCATTAATTATAATATTAATTTGAGAAGATGAATCTTATATTAAGGGAGTAAACAATCAACTTAGGGATGTCCCACCAAATAAAATGCCTTGGAGATCTAGGGATCTAGGATATTTCTACATTTTGCAACAGATTTTTTTTTTAAGTTGGCATGCTTAAGACCAATGACTTAGTCCCAGGAGTAATCTACAAGAGGGTACAGTAGCCCCATGGCTTCTTTGGTGCTGACTGACAGTTCACAACTGACTTCTGACAGTCGACATTTAAGTATATACCGTAATTGGTGTTGGTTTTAAGATATATAATAATCTCGATTCTATTTAATATAATGTTTACGTTTGATAGTACACTGAAAGAAGTTCAATGACTTATTTTAAACTTATATACAATCAAATTTTAATTACTTTTATCATCGCCGCGTTTTACTACCAGTTTTGGTTGCATGCATAGTTACTGTAATGGGGTAGTTATGACGAAGGAACTATTTTAGAGGTAACATACCCAAATTTGCGTCGAAGGAGAATTTGAAACCTACCCTCAGTGGACCACACATATATTTTAACCCCGATCTCTGTCATCAGCAGGCTAGTCAGACATGAGAGTGACGTCTTAGACCATTTGTCTACTGAAGTGGGTAAAAAGTTTAATTAATCACTAGAGTAACAAACAAGATGGTTTGAGAAAAAAAAGGCTTGCTTGGTGAGAGCAAAATCCAACAAAATAGTTTAATGGTTGATTTAGTACTTGGCAAAGGTCAGGATGTAATGTATGTCTGTATAACTTGACCTTTCACAATTTTATATTATTATATAGACAAGATGTTCGGAAATTAATAGACCAGTATATAGTTTGTTTGAACAAAAAGTAATACAAAATCGCTGTAAACTTACAGCTGTAAAATTATGCTAGTGCCATTAAATTGTGTTAAAAGTTTCGGCATATAGCACCAGGAAATCAAAGCTGTTCAAGCATGCGTGTACAACCGGTTGCAAAGGAGGTGGGCGCGTGGCTTTGCACATGTAATAATGGCAAGCACTTTTTAGGTATAAGACCATTAATGATGACCCTCAGAACGCATTACCATTTTTAGATGGATTTGTGTGTGGTTTATTACTATTAATTGTGGCATGTTCTGCTGACGTGCTCCAAGATGACGAGGTGTGTAATGCCACGCGCCTAACTCCTATGCAACCTGTTGTACACGCATGCTCGCCATGCTCTCCCAGCGCTGTACGCCTAAATTTTTAACATAATTTAATGGTATTAGCATAGTTTTCCTGACGTAAGTGCACAGGGATTTTGTACTACTTTTGGTCCAAACAAATTATCTGTGCAGTTTGGGTATGTGAGCTTCCGAACCTCTTGTTTGTATATATTAAAATAATTGATTTCTGTTGCAAGCTATTATCAAATTGTATGGAAGCTATTATTTCCTCCGGAGCTACCCACCCATTTCTGTATATAATAGTAGAGGAAGGTAGTGAAAGGTTCTAGGGATTCTTGAGCAATACCACCTGGTATTTAAAATCCTATATATTATTCCTGTTGTCAACATATCTTTTTCTCAACTAATACAAAGCCTACAGCGATGAATGAGGTATCAGCAGATAGGATTTTTTTTACCGACTTCTGACATAGCATACTCAGCTTACGTTAAAACACATGGTTTATTTAAAATTTAAGTTAAAAGAAAAATCTAACAATGTTTTTGAATCAATTACCGAAAATAAACGCTCTTTGCTATTTTGTATATACACTTCTCTGAGTATTTAATTTCAATAATTAAACAAAAATTCTAAATTTGGGGGGGTGAGGGGAGGAAGGTTCAATGTACGAAAGTTAGGCAAGGGCTCACTGGTAAATAAGATTTGTGAATGGAGTCTTATGATTTACAAAATAAATCCACTCAAATTCGAAATAACACATTTTTAAGTAGGGCTTCCATGTATAAGATACTTTTATTTGTATTAATAATTCATGTACAGTTTGTTTGTGGTACCGAATTACTAGTGATTCAGGCTTTATTGACGTCACCTCAAGACCGCGCTAGTGTAGTGTTGCGTGGCGTGGCTTGGAGGGTCGGTGGTTCACACCCAGTCACTTGACGTAGGAGATTCCTCCCGACTATAGGTACTAACAGTGTGCACGCCTCGGGCCAGAAGTTTAAGGAGACGACCTATTTGTAGGCGTGCAATTTTATGTTTGTACAACGTGGTGATGATAAACAAGACTGAAGGCACTGAACGATCATTCGTGTCTTTGTTTGGTAATAATATCTGGTAAGCGTGGATGTATATCAGCAGGTGGAGTCGGTTCGTCGGTCCAGGGACTGTGCACAATCTCTTTTTTTCCCTCAATTTAAAATGATTTTATTTGAAGACCTGTTTTTATTACATCTTAAGCGTCTTACTACCCATCCAGGCTATCTGCATATTTTCACAAATAGTTGATCAGCTTCTTGCTATTATAGTCTGCATTCCTTGTTACTAACCAGATGGACCCGCGTTTTACTATCAGTGGTATCATAAACATTCTTCCCCAAGAGTATTTATTGTTTCTATGGTTGACATGGTCTAGTTAGTTAGGTCCAAGCAATGCTTAAGACTTCTGTTGATACCACACAATCATCTACTCGAAACGAGGTAGCTGAGCCTCCAATCGGCCGCGTGGTATAGTGGTCGGTGCATCAGGCTAAGGGTCTAGGGGTCCCGGGTTCGACTTTGGCTGGTACGTTAGGATTTTTTTTCTTAAGGGGAAAAACACCAATGGTCACCGGGATTTGTCGGTACGGTCGATAGAATATTATCAATGTATGCCCAAAAAAAACCTGGTCGCATACGCAAAAGAAAAAAAGCCTATATTTGAATATAAACTTTAGAGAAAATGTCAATGGAATTCACTTGGAGAGAAAGTGGAAAAACCTTTAAGAAAAAACCCACATCAAGCCGGTATTGGAAACCCAACCTCCCCATAACTGGAAAAAATCAGGCATAACGAGACTTAAACTTTTCTCCTGGTATGTGCATTTTGAGAGACTAGTCTTGCCACGGTGAAGGTAGTTGAAACAGAACCCAGGACTCTCAGGATTTAGTCATGTACGCTATCCACGTGACTATCGTGGAAATATGAAGCGACCGTTTACGAAAAATATTCTTAGCAGAAAAGAAGAATAAAAATTAAATCCCGCGCTACACGATAAAGGTAAGGTCCATGAGACCATCTTGTAGACTGCAATAGTGTGTAGCCCCTATGTGAGCGCGACCCCACAAGTATTATTTTATTTAGAAGACCCCATGCCATCTTGTAAATAAAATAAACGTTTTCCTACTACCTACGTGGCATTCTACTCTTACACTTTGGGTTTATAATGACATTTTAGTGTCCTATAAAGGTTTCTAGGGGCATCAAATGCCTATAACATTATTATTATTAGCACCGCGTCTTACTACCCGTTCGGGTTATACGCACTTACGCTAATGTGTAATGGTAGGGTTATTGCGATATGAAATGAAGGACCTAGAGTTTAACGTGGAATCCAAACCACGGTGGAGGCCTGGCATTCCCCACACTCACAAGATGTATTGTCAGAGGTGAAGGAAGGGTTTGGTAATTGGATAAATCTGTGCCGGGACCGAGGATTGAACCCCGGCCGCCAGCACAGAAGTCTGACACCTTACCCCTTTACCGCCAGGTCACCTTATATCATAATTAATCTTAGTACACATAGCATTTGCTTACAAGATTACTAAGGATGGATCTAACCTATAATTATTTTTTCGTGTCATCTATGCCATCGACAAAAAGAATCGGTAACGCCTTAATACAGAGTTTCCAACAACCGTGTCAAGCTCCTTGAAGCAATCTTAAAATATTGTTTGTTTTTTCCCAATATAAGACAGTAATAGTAATGAGATAAGCCATTTTTTTTAAACCTGAATGAAGGACATTTGCCAAAGGCCAATCAATCATGTGATGTTTTACGTTTGTTTTATATTTGTAGAAATTTATCAATTTTTTTTTCATAGCACCACGTCTTACTACCCGTTCGGGTTATACGCCTATGTACTAATAACACTAGGGGTCTTAGAAACCAGGAAGGTTATATTTCGAATAAGTGTATCCGCACTTGCGCGGGGAGAAAGTGGAAAACCATTTTAGAAAAACCACCCTCTGTACACCTTACCGATATTCCCACCTCTATCTACCCCTTATTGGCAGTCTAGATTATTGCGAGAGCAGCGCGTTAGACCACAAGGCCACAGAAGCGGATAACCTTCGTTATTGAATGTTCATAAAATTAATGTGACATATAATTTTGGGGGTTCCACCATACATTATTTTTATGGGTCAAAGGCGCCTTTGATCTACAAAGTTTGAAAACCCCTTTCTTTATAACATGGGATCCCATTTGGGGTCGTGTCTAAAGATTTGCTCACCACAGAAATAGAGAATATAAAGAATTGATTAGTATTAAAAAAGATAATCTTTAATAAATACACTCAGAACCAAACCCCGTATAGCCAGATTAGGGTCAAGTACAATGTTCTTGAAACCATCTTAAGGCCCTTGGCCCTGTCTAGTGAAAGTCTAAAACCTATTTTGTGAGAGGGTGAAAGGCGTGCCATGGCTTCAACACCGAACAAAGTATCCTTCCGCACCAACAAGAATAGATGGATCACAGAAACCGTAGATGACCCTAGCTACCGGACAGGTCTTGCGGTAAAATAATACGTTTGGAAATATCAGTTTTCTCAAGAACGAATGCAATGTGTGTTTTAATATTTTCAACACCCTTTCTATTTAACAAATCACTATTTATTATTCGTTATATTTTTTTATTTTTTTATATGAAGCTGGCAGTTTTCTATTGAAAAATGCCAATTTTATCGATATTTGATCACTGTTAAAATTAGAGAGGAGTTGTGTGTATAAAAAGTGTAACTTTATCCACATGCTTCTATCCTTGAACAATCAGTTCCCGAAAAGAAAATTGAAAAACAATAAAAAAAATCTTGAAAATAACCATTTGTTCCCACGGCTCTGCATTTCCACGCCAAATGAAAAGGACCAATCGCCTTAAATGAGATATAATCATTATGTGTAAAATAAATGCATTGCGCAGGAACTAGGAACTAATCCCCGGTCTCCAAGCAACCAACTATTCTGGTATAATCCCTAATTCAATGTTTTTTCCACTTTGATCGTAAGGATTTGAAGAAAGAAAAATGTACCCAAGATAAAAACCGCGTTAAGTAAACTTTCTCCGTAGACCAAATAAAGGTATTTTTGGTAAACACCCAACAATCATTCAGACAGCTGGTAATTTAATGTATACATCTACCGTTTAAAACCTCAACCACTCTTTAATTACATTGGAAACACTTTCACAATAGCGCTCATTAATTCACCATTAAACATTGTTACATAGAGAATATAATTATATATATTTAAATCCGAGATGGGTAAAATTTAAATCTAGGGTACAAATCCTAAGTTTTCTTAAAAAATATTGAATCCAAACTTTTAGTCGTCAAATCTTTAAAAATTTACAATTTTGTTTAAAGTGATTCTTTTTGATTAAGTTGAAAAAAATATTTTTTAAATTTATTGTGAGGTGGGCTGCATATTAACTAGACGCACTTAAGCAGTCTCATCACTATCACACCAATTTACTAAATGGAGAGGGGGGAAATGAGCATTTCTTCCTGTGAGAACTCTTACTCGCCCACTGATAGCATTCCTCCTCTTCCTCTGAGGAGTTTACACAGTCTCTATATCATTTGCTTTGACATTGACTTTCTATTTAAAATGAAGTTTTTCTTATTCCTGTTCTAGATAGGCATATGCTACCATGGACATTTTTGTATATAAATACCGGAAGGAAGACTCAAAATTACCATTTTCGTTACCAAGACAAACAGCCATGGTTTTAGATAATTTATAAACCTAACGTTTACAGAAAAAACAACTAATTCAATATAAAATGAATATTACTTTTGTGATACTGTAAGACTATTTTTTAGAATTATTTAGGAAATTACGGTTCTTCTTCCGTGCCCAGTTCACAATGACCAACATTGCCCGCAAATCTCTGCAAACAAATGTCCTCTAACAAAATGCACTGGGCAACTGCACTTGTGTTTGTGGGAGCCGCCCCTTAACAACTGGTGTTCTTCCATCATTTCTCTTCAAAAAGTCTAAAAACTCGCTGTTTTATACCAAAAAAGGGTTGTTTCCCTTAAGTGACTGGTTTTGTCAATACTCAGTTATACTAAGCGGTAAAGCAATCTATATTGAAAAAAATAAACACTTGGTATGCGTGCGTAACTGTTGATTAAAAACCAGGCTTACGTCATCATTGCAGGATCTAGATTTTAAAAGGCTGCAGGCTATGAAAGTTATCTTAGTTTGATTGTTAATAATACCAGAAGGAAATTGGCACCGCTTCTTTGTATCTGTATGTAATTGTGGAGTCAGCCCTATCTATAAAAACTGGTTAGATTAAAGAGGGCGGTGTGCTTTGTCAAAGAACATACAGCTGTCCATCTCGGCTGTCCACACTGGTGGGAGTGGAATCAAATAAAAATGGTTTAAAAACCGTATTTAAATAGTTTTTATACATTTGTCCAAGTGTTTGTGATCAAAATGTGTGTCTGTGTGGACTAGGCTTTAAAAGCTCGCCGAGTAAAACGTGGGGAATCCTATCCTGACCTACCGTGACATAAGAGGTAGGCTTCTTCCTAAAAACTGAGCCAGTCAGCAGATAAAAAAAAAGTTTAATGTAGTTACTTGTTTTGACATGTGAGGATAGCTTTGTTGATGATGGGTTTCCAATCATTTACCCTTCTTCCCTCCCCCTTTGGGTGTCTAAAAATAGAACCGCCATTTAGTTTCTTCAGTAAGGTTAACGGATTGTATTTACAAAGTCCATTTCTATTGTACTGTCTCGTGTGTGGTTGCTAGTTTATTGTAAATTGTATATATATATATATATATATATATATAGTTTTATAAAGTAGTAACTTTTTTTCCCCTAAAGTGTTCTTTAATTCATAGTCACTTGGCAAGTGTATTCCATGACCGAGGCTCTTCAAATTTTTTGACCAAATGTTTCCTTGAACCATAAAAAAACATAAAGGTTGGAGCCGTTATAGTCCTTTATTAAAATTTGAAAAAAATTGCCAGTCCTAATTACTGATTATAATTGAAGGTTAAAAAACAAATATATAAAATTCTTAATTTCGCTTCACGAGGCCCAAAATAACTATGGATTTGTTCAGTTTGAAAAATACAAATACATATTATTTCATTTAGTCTTAAGTTTTCGGAAGACCGAGGTATTTTCGATCTTCAGGGTGCCATCCACACAGAATTATCGAAAATCTACTGCATCAGTAACAATACAGAACATAGCCGATGTTTTCCTCTAAAATCTTGATAAAGAATAAAAGATGAGAGAGAGGTCATGCAGACACACTTATCTATTCAGCGAGCAAGGTATTAAGGGATGAGAAAATAACCGAAACGCCCACCCCCTCCCACTCACTTCTTCTCCACACGTTTCTTTTCTCTGGACCCTTCAATGTGTAATTACTGGAATTGGATGAAGTTCAGTAGCCTCCCCCCTCCCCCCTTTTCTCCCACATTGCCAACCACCCTTTCCTGACCCTCAATACCTTTCTCTTCACTTCATTATAGGACGGGAAAGATGAACCATGCTGATAAAAACCGCCGGGCTTATGGAAGATTGCTTTGCTGACGTATACATTATTTTCTCCGTTAGTAGGGAAAATAGGTAGAGATATATATAATAATATTTTTTTTAGTTCTATTTTTTTTTAATTAAATAATTCGTTTGTGGGGAATGGATGCCTCGCGGAAGAACGTGTGCAATGAAGGCATTTAATTGGAAATACTCACTTTAGCAAATAAAAAAAAAAATGTTTCGAGAGGAATTTACACGGAGGACAAAAGGTAGGAGGAGGTAGCTGTCCTAACAGACGTTCTGGTCTGATGTTTGAATTCTGATATCGATTTCGAAGCCTAAAATAGCTCCGACAGTGGATCATGAGCGTGATATGAATTACGGTGGGAGGTAGGGGAATGGTAGCCATACCTGGTATTTGTGTAGTTTTTTATTACAACAAAACTTGTGTTCCAGAATATAAGTTTATTAAACGTAGGGGTGTTGGGAATTGACAGATAGCAAAAGTTAGTAGATCTATTCTCATACATCCGTTCGATAAACTATAATATCATCTGCAATAACATTGCTTCTTTCAGGCAAAAATGTAATATCTAACAATTTGTTTTTAATCATTTTTACTTTCTATCCACACCTTGTAGAGATAGAAAGTATTGTGACCGTCAAAAAAAATTAAACTCGAGATTTTGATAAATGTAAGCATTTCATGACGCTCTGAAAAAAAAAATGGTACGGAAA
>CABFVX010001049.1:21757-40251 GCA_902151425.1 Timema shepardi | reverse complement strand
AAAATTACAGCTTTCCAGGACGGCCTGAAAAAAAAAAGGGGCCGGAACCCCCCCCCCCCCCCCCGCATGGACTTTCTCTCGTTATTATCTAAAAATTTAGATATTTATTCAAAACTCATAGTATATGTGAAACGAAATAATATACACAAGCAAACCCAAGAATAAATTGCATTATATTTACGTAAAACATTTTTTAATTTTTAAAGAAATAATGTCCTCATTTGTATGTTTGTATATATAAAAAAATATCGATTTTGGATCCACAAGGGTCAACACTTCGTATTGAATTTTTGAATTCCGGTTAAAATTTTAACATTTTATTAAGTTTTGCACATCTTAAATCATAGCATTGATATTCAATTTCTCATTTATACATTTTGAATAATAAAAAATGGGAAAATTAAAATAGCTAGATTATTTATAATATTAATCAACGCTTAGATACGAGCTTTTATCAAAATCGTTAGAGACCATTTTGAGAAAAATGATTTATTTCACTTTTTACTAAACAGCTCTTTATTTTGGGGTTAAAAAGACACAAAGATAGACGGCATTACAAAAACCACTTTTTAGGGTTCGGGGAGTCATGAGACGTCGACATCTATCAACATTTTAGGTTAGATTATTTTTATGTTTACAATAATTTATCATTAGTTTTCGAAAAGTTTAAAAATACAATTGCGTTTCGATTTAAAGTTATTGGTTTTATGAAAATATTTTTCTTATAAAATATTTGTATTATAAATAGATCTACATATTTGCAATGATAAGTAGTTTCATATCTCATAGTTTCGGATATATGATTAAAAAAAAAGAGAGAAATTACGCATCAGACCGAAATCCTTAAATTCCTTTTTCCGAAATATTGAGGCTAGCCATTTTGTTTGTAATATTTATAAATTTCATTTTGAAAAAATCGATTTTTTTCTCGTTTTGCCCTTCAGTAAACTATACATAATTTTTAGGTTTAGATAGCCAATTCCAAAAACACTTCGGGGCAACCCTATGAAAATACTAGATACCAAGTTTTAACCCAATTGGTAAAATAGTTTAAGCTCTAGTCGTATGTACAGACAGTTAGACAGACGGAAATTCAAAAACCACTTTTTCATATTCGGGAGATCTTGAAACGTCAAGATTCATCAAAATCCCGAGTTCTATTTGTTTGACGATCACCATACATTTTATACCTGTAAGATAGCGAGAAAGTAAAAAAGTTGTTTTCACAATGCTGTCTGTTTGCACCTCGTGCTGACACCAAAACTTTTTTCCGATTGGGATGAAAATTAGTGTCTTTGGTTTTCATAAGGTCTTCCCTAGAAATTTTTTGAATTAAGACATCGAACCTTAAAATTAAGGGTATTTTACTGAGAGTTAAAAAAGAAAAAAATATTTTCTCGAAATTCGCTCTGACGGTTTTGATTACATATTATATCTAGACATTGTTTATCATTATAAACAAGATGTTGACCCTGCTTTTCTTATGAAAATGAATTTGAGGGTACACTTTACATTGTTGTAATTCTCCCATTTTCATCATTTCTCCGCAACTATTTGAGATACAAAATAACTTATTATTGTAAAGTTAGTTGTAATACGACTAAAAATAAAAACTTTTTTTATTGAAAATATATTTTTATAGAACCAATAAATAGTCTGGGCTCAAAGCCAATATATATACTTATTAATTCAGGTCTTTGAAAATGAATTTGATTCTTATGCTCGTTGGCGGACAAAGATATTTATCTTTTCTCTATATTTCTGTAGTGGTGTTCCTAGTACCTATTGCCATAGAGTCAGTAGCAGGGTGTATAATTTAATTTATGATATTTGGTGTAGTGTTTCTACAACAATATATAGACCTAATATTTCGTTTCCCACATCTTACGAGGTTTTAGTAAATCTCTATTTTAAGATAAAACCGAGAGAAACACTCTGCAGTGTACCGTACCATTTGTTTTATATTTTAAGTGTTTTCATATAATTGAAGTAGGGAGTATATGATTAGCTTAATAATGCTTTATAAAGGAGTGCTTCTCAAAAAATGTGCTCACTTCATATTCATTAAGAAGGGCAACCGGACGAAATGAAGGCGTTTGACGACGTCATACAAACCATATTAGTTTGTGTTCATGCGCATGTGTTTATAAAATAGTAGCGTTTTATTTTAAAACTAATATTTTGTATGGATCTTTCCTTATAGTTGTATTCAAATTATTTTTTTATAGTTTATGGTGGCCAGTTGCTATAACATGGATTTATCGCGCCTCTCTTTGGGCGTCAATCGTAATAATATGTAATCAATCACCCCGCTTTGGGCGTCGATTGAAACACTACGGATTAATTCCCTGATATAATGCTGTGATAATTTATAGGCTGTATAAAATTTCGTGATCGAGCGCCTATTATCACTGTACGGAAAAGATACCGTTTAACCAGCTGTCTATAGCTCCGTGTTCGAGCACTAATTAAATAGGTATATTAATAAAATTGAAGAAAGAGAACTGTTGATGGCTGTTATTTCACACACGGTTTATTTAAATTACACCTGTAAATTACTTGTACATATTTCAATTAAATGTTTTATAACCCTGCACACTTGTGATATTGATGCGATTTATATTAAACTGTGTTAGACCAAATTTTGCGTGAGCGAGATCTCGGTGTAGATGTTTGGATCCCGGAGATGCCTTCAACATACGCACAATGGTTTATATATAACATACCCCTTACATTTTTCTCCCCTGGTCAACAATGTAAAAACTAACCAATAGAAAGAGTCCTGGCGACAGGTTTTGTGAGGGCTAGCTTCTTATTGGTATAGAGAAATAGCTTATTCTGCCAAATACTATGAAGTTGTTCTCTTTAACAAGAATTGACGCAGTTATACTTTTAACCAGAAAAATGGTATAAAAATATATTTTTTAGGGGTAAAATCCTTTTCACTTTGTTTCTGAGAATCTCGTGTTTGTTCATGGATGCATCTTAAAAGTATACTCTACATATATTACTTTAAAGAAAAATTACTTTCATCCATGACTTTTTACATAATTTAGATTAATCCAAATCAATATCATTAAACAGTTATAAGAAGATAAAGGTGTGAATGTAATAATGTATTATTTCATGCACGAAACTATCTCTTGTCCCCACAACCATGAAATAAATAACATAATAGTTTTATTAATATGTTTTGTTCTCTCAATTTTTTTTAGAAAAAAGCCAATTACACACTAATATTTGGGAAGTATTACTGGGAGCCTTTGATAATATATTTAATAGTGTTACTAAGAAAATAAATATTAGTTTCACATAGCTAAACATTAGTCACTTTAAATCCTATTGCAATAAAAATGTCCTGCTAGCTGTCAGTTACCACCACTCCTACGATGGACGGACTGTACATTTTGTTTAGTTTTCCCCGCATAGTACCTCAACATTTCTTGAATATTAATCATGGATATCGTGGAGTTTGGCTAGGACTATTTCTTTTTATCTAAAAGATTTCTCATCAAATACTAATCTGATCATGACAAATATCAGAGATTTGATTAGATGTATTGTATGTAAGTATAGAAAATTTAATTACATATTATTACTGAAGCAATATTTAATTAATCTATTAAAAACTTCTTTAATTTTTTTTTGTTATAAAAACTGCTAAAATATGGACCTTAACTAACAGGTTCTTTCATCCCACTTTAAAGTTTGGACACTTTTTTTTAAAGACAACGTTGAATTGAGGGCATGTCTCTCATTTATTAAGAGTTTACCTGGACTCCTGGTCTTAAATTATCTAAGTTTATCGGTCAGGAAAGTAAGGAAGGAATATTTGCCTCAAAATACCGCGAGTACCCCGAAATAGTCTCCTTCTAATCAAATATAAATACAGTTTTTTTTAGCACATCTTCTTACTACCCGTTCGGTCTCTATGTTTATGTAATAATTACACTAATTGTTTCTGGGATTAGGAAGGTTATATTTAAATAAAGTGTAATTGCATTTGCATGGAAAACCATTTTGGAAAAAACTATCCTTACTACGCCCAACCAATATTTGTTTTTCAAATGTGTACGATAAGTTTATGAATGAAATATTAACAGTACAATAATCCTATGGATTATATAAATCATATCAACATCCCCTTAAGTCATTATTTATGTGTGCATTCTAATATGTATTTGTCTATATTAATTTTCTTACAAAAAATACTTTATTTTACATAAACCACGTCTTATTATAGGTTTAAAAATTTACAATAATGAAGTAGTGATAAGGAAGCCAAATTTTATAGAAAGTGTATCCGTATTTTCGTGAACAGAGAGTGGGAAACCATTTAGGAAAAGAGGAGCTTACTAGACCTGGCCGAAACTTGAAACCAAATTTACCTCCACCCCCTTTCACTGATAAACAAAACCATATAATACTGACGACCTTTTCCGCGTATCCATTGATGCCGACCAGCCTCAGTGGCGTAGTTGGCAAACGCGCTAGTCGTGTTGAGCCCGACTGCCGAGGACGAGGAGATCGAGGTTCGAATCTTGGTCGGGTGAACTAGGGGTGGTTTTTCCTAAATGGTTTTTCACTCTCCCTCCACGCAAATGCGGGCTCACTTCCTTTAATTCAACCTTCCCAATTCCTTATCTATTAGCGTAATTAGTACTTAAAGGGTATAACCCGAACGGGTAGTAAGACGCGGTTGATTACTCTGCAGATAACGGGAAAATCGAGCCTTGAATCTCGGTCCAGAGCCTCAAGGGTGTTTTATCCATATTAGTTTTCCACTTTCCCTTCTTGCAAAATGTGGGTACACTTCAAATAAACATAACCTTCCTAGTAACTAAGAACATTAGCGTAACTAGTACTTAAGCGTATAGCCCAAACGGGTAGTAAAACGCGAAGTTAAGCAAAAAAGAATAAATTGCTTAAAAACTTGATATATATGTGCGTAGAATTGTCAACACATGGACTATCTCTGTACACTCATTAATTTGACAGTTCATTAATCCCATGTTATTTGCACCGTGAGTACGACAACTTAACACGAAATAAAAGTATAACCCGAACGGGTAGTAAGACGCGGTGCTAAAAAAACACACCACGAAATACCTATATTTTTTATTCGTTAAAAGGTTTTGAAGCTTGGCAGCAATATAAGTGTTGAATAAATTCTTGTTCTGTGAATTTAGACCTTTCCGACTATTTTCTCACAAAGAAGATTATGTCTCACTTTCTCTTTTACTGTGTATGTTTTGAGTTCAGCCACTATTATGTAATAAAGTATTCTTGTCATGAGACCGACCAGAGATTTGGAGGGCTAGTATAAAATATTCATGAGCCAACAGTACAAACAATGATAGTGGAATATCTTTCTCCGCAAACTTATTGGAACGAGGAAGATAACTCTGTTTCGGCCTATTCCCAATTGATGTTTTGCCATTCTACACCCTCCCTAACTGTTTTTTATCTCTTTTTCGACCCTTCTTTCCCTAATACACCCACCCTAAAAATTTACCACTTGGAAATAAAACAAAGTTTATGTTAAGGTTCTCTGTATTTTTTGTTTTTGTTTTTTTCTTGAAAGTATTTCCACGATGTTTTTCTAAATAAATTTGTTTACTTGAGATTAAAACATAGTACACACATACAGGTAAGATTTCACATGATCATTGGATAATTTTGGTATTTTATTTTTATTTTAAATCCTTTTATAAAATATTTATCACCTTGCGTTGATTTAATAATTAATTCGTCCTACTTAAGACTAAAGTTATTAGTAAACTACAGAGCAAAGTGATGATGACAAACCTAGAATGAATGTCTACTATTTTTATCCCCTATAGGTGACTTGGTGGTCTAGGGGTAAGGTGTCAGACTTCTATGCTGGCGGCCGGGGTTCAATCCTCGGTACCGGCATAGATTTATGTGATTACCGAACCCTTCTTTCACCTCTGACAAGTACATCTTGTGAATGTGGGGAATGCCAGGCCTCCACCATGGTTCGGATCCCACGTTAAACTGTAGGTCCTCCATTTCATCTCACAATTACCCTATCATTACACATTAGCGTAAGTGCGTAAAACCCGAACGGGTAGTAAGACGCGGTGCTAATAATAATAATAAATTATTATTATTATTATTATTATCTCCTATATTTGTGGTAAAGGAGGACAAGGTTTACTAAAGGGGTGGGGGGATAAAAATTGCAGAATAATTTTAATAGCAGGCGGAAAAATTATCCTTATTTAATATATTTGGTTTCTAGCAGCATATTTGTACATAAATATATATTATATTTGTACAATTTTATTTGCACGTATACCCTATATAGATACACACACACACACATATATATATACATATATATACAATATGCATCCTACTGCACTTTTCTTCTCTTCCTTTATTTTAATTTTTATTTTGTAGTGTTGAGTTAGTACTTTCAGGCACATCAACTTTACAATACTACCCCCTTTCTTTTTATTTTGACGTGTTCAAAACATACGAGGGTTAAGTTTTTTTACTCCACTCGAATAAGATTTTTTCGCAACCTTAAGATCCCGGTAACGCCACCACCTATTTTATTATTATTATTATTATTATTAAATTCTGTACATTTTCTTTCTTCTTTTCACCCTGTGATACGATGCGAGGTTGAACTTTAAGGAAACCGTCTAGAGAAATGACAGACATGTATCGTGCGCGTCAATCAACCGGATGACACTACAGTTCATTCTCTTCTTCTTTAAGTGTCTTATTTCTTTCTTGTCTCTACAGCCTCGTCTGTGTGTGTGTATATATATATATATATATATATATATACACACTCTTTAAAGTTAGGTTGAACGAGAAAGAAGATAATTAAAGAAGAGAAAGACAAAAAAGTGGCATTTTATATATATATATATATATATGTGTGTAAATAAAATAAATAACATATAGGCCTATATATGACATTTGATTGATGGTTTATATATAAACCAAATTCTTGCTTTTATAAAATATATATAAATATTATCGTTATTATATAAATATTATACAGGTCTGAATATTAAATACATGGCAGTTGGTTGATGGATATATATATATATAGACGAGAACAACTCGCTTCGCTCGTCGGGGGCTCCGTCCCCAAACCCCCGGTGAGTTTTATTTACAAGTGTATGTAAACTAATGTAATTCCAGAGCCGTTTTGTGATAGGTATTATCATTTAGCCACAAGAGACCTCCAAAGAAAGGTCCGCACTGACTTTAAATTTGCTCCGACATTTTACATTATTTTCGGGGTTTAAAATTTGTTTTTAAACGTTTCGGAATTTTTCCGTCGGGTTACAGGCTAGAAGCTATACGTTTACCAAATTTCAAGATTCTAGCTCACCTTAAGTAGGTAAACATTAATGTCAGTGAGTGAGGTGAGATATATGTGGCCTTATAGTAGTATAATTAGCAAATATGTCATTCCTTGTTATTATTACGATAGAAAGCTTAGATTACCTTTTATAGGAATTGCAAACATATTGCTAGCGATCTACATTTATAACGTTTAATTATATCTCTAATGATTTTTATAAGTATTGATAATATCTATCAAAAGTAGCATCTTGGTATCACATTACTGGATGAATTAGTAATTAAAAATAAATCCAATAGATATTTTTAGATATCAGTAAGCGTGTCTGAGTTACCTCATTCGTAGCCCAGTTTGTGAAACATTAACCAGTACTCACGTACCGTTACCCAGGGGACGCCCGAATGTACTAATCGTACATCCTTTCCGTGGAGGCTCTTTCCATGTCCCGATGAGATGCGGTGAGATGTTGGTGATAATGATTTTGAGGGTGTGGAACCAGCGTAAACACTTAAACTTAACTTAGCCCCAAATAACCGTTACCGTCGGGGTAATTCCCCTTTTCGCGAAAAATAACCATGGCACCCACTGGGAATTGAACCTGGTACCCCTAACTTGGTAGTCAGCCTGGTGCGCTGACCACTCACTATACCATGGAGTCGGTTAGATATCAGATATGTTTACTTAGTAATAACATTTGTGCATAGATACTTAAACTTCGGGCCAGTTTTGTATATGACATTCTGTTTTTGTTTGGTGGAATTGGACTTATATATACACTATACATAGACCTTCGGCTTATATATGTTTATATATAGGCTATAAATGGTTTACCTAAACATGTGGGAACCATTTAATTGGTGGAACAGGAGACAAATCATGAAAAAACCCACTTCGCTGGTCGCGTGGATTAACGCGCTACTCTCGCATTGGACTAAGCTGTAGACTCCCGAAGACGGGATGATTGGAGTTCGATTCCGGTTGGGTGCACTGAGGATGGTTTTCCACTATCCTTCCACGCAAATTTGGGTGCACTTCCTTGTTAGTTAAACCTTATTAATCCCTAAAACCAATACCGTAATTATTACATAAATATATAGCCCGGACTTATAGTAAGACACGGTGATAAAAATATGGTTCATATAAATATTTGTTCCATTTGACCTTGTTTTCAGTAATATGAACCTACTTAACCTAATAGGGATTGCATGAAATTGTCACCCCTTTGGTCAGAATGCAAGTCTACAGTCACCGTGTCGGAGAATGCCACGCTCTTTCAAAAATATTAGATATTTCGAATAACAAGAATAGCTCATAGAACATACCTAGTCAACAGATCGAGAGATATCAAGTATGGTATACAAAGAGTTTAGTGGAATATCGTGTATCCAACTCGGGAACAAGGTCAAATGGGACACAACGTTATATGAATTTCTCTAATAGTTTTTGTGTAGCCTCTCCACCACTGAATAGGGTTTCACATGTCGTGCCATGTCTATATTTAAAGTAATTAACCTAAGACTTTCATTTTGGGGCTTTGTCTTTTATTCAACAAGAGTAAGGTAAATGTGAGTTAGAATTAGGTTAGAAAGGATCTTGTAGTCAAGAAATAGGTATACGCGAGGGTAGGTTATTTTATAAGCTAGCTAATAGGTAGATTTATTTTCTTGGAATAAGAGGATATAAATATTTCTTATCCAAATAAATAACAAAGATCCCCTAAATGAAATATTTGTTTTTTTAAATAGCAGATAATTTTATTTCTAGTTTAGCACCACGTCTTACTAATTGTTCGTGTTATACACTTAATTAATAATTACGTTTATGGATTAGGAATTGGGAAAGTTGAATTTAGAGGAAATTAGTCCGCATTTGCGTTGAGAGAGTGTTGAAAACCATTTAGGACACACCCGACAGAGATTCTAA
Organism: Timema shepardi; assembly: GCA_902151425.1. NCBI lineage: Eukaryota > Metazoa > Arthropoda > Insecta > Phasmatodea > Timematidae > Timema > Timema shepardi. The sequence continues at coordinate 30,977 of CABFVX010001049.1, read as the reverse complement.
CCTCGATCTTCCCGTCTTGGCAGTCTAGCTAAACACCAGACTAACGCTTTACTCAACTACGCCACCGAGATGGGTAATGATAACAACATATCAAAAAATTTGGGTGGTTGGAAATACATTCTTAGTTTTTTGTCCTAATGAAGATAGATTACCTCTGTGATCTAACAGTCAGAGTTTCTGGCTACAAATCCAGAGGTCTCAGGTTGGTTCCCCGGTGCTTTCAGAATATTGATGTGAAGCAAACGGTCAGGAACGAGGTCATCTCAGCATCATGAGGAAAATAGAGGAGCTACTTGAATACAAAGTAGTGTATCTGGTCTAGAAAACTGAGATTAACAGCTAGAGGGTTCGTTGTTTTGACCACATGATACCTTCTATCCGTAAATGCTAGCACTGTTATCACGGTGGTGGCCACTTGGTCGGTATACCTAGCCTGCAAGCGCACTCCAAGGAATTTATTTTAGTCCTAAAATTAAGTCATAATAGAAGAATATTTAAGGGACTTTTTGGATATGTTACCCGCCTCGGCGGCGTAGTTTGCTAACGCGCTTGTCGTGTTGAGCTCGACTGCTGAGGACGGGGAGATCGAGGTTCGAATCTCGGTCGGGTGAACTAGGGGTGGTTTTTCCTAAATGGTTTTCCACTCTCCCTCCACGCAAATGCGGGTTCACTTCCTCTTATTCAACCTTCCCAATTCCTAATCCATAATAGTAATTAGTACTTAAAAGCGTGTAACCCAAACGGGTAGTAAGACGCGGTGCTAAATATTATTATTATTTGGATATGAAAATTTTTTAAAAGCTGTTAGCGTCCAAAATAAAAGCCATTAAAGTACTAATTTAAAGGGTATGGAGAACTATATTTTAAGGGAAACTCATCCACGTTGGCCTGGAGAGAGAAAGGTAAAACAGTAGTAAAAAACTTTCCTCGATTGAAAATAAACGTCTACCAACCCAACATCGGTAGTAGTCTCTTAGACCTTGTTTCACCAGTGGGGGTTATACAGAATGCACTTAATATATTCACCTCATTATAAACCTTGGTAAGATCCTTTATTTAGGAGATATATGATTTACTGGAGTAATAACGGAATTGGGGTAGTTTACTTACAAAACCACCTTAAGTTATGTTGCTGATTAACACTCAGTTTTAGAGCTGAAAAATTGATTCAAAAGTATAAATCAGATTACATCTTTAAAAAGTTCTTAAAATATGTTGTGCTGGATGGGAATAGAGCGGATAAAGTGGACGAATTGGATGACCAAAGAATAAGTTCTAAGAAGAGTAGTCTAAATGAAAATTGAACCTTTCTGCAGGTGATTTATCAGAATTGGTTAATCGGATGAGTCATATTATGAAAAGATACTACTTATTGAATGATATTATAGAAATCAAAAAAGAGGAAGAAATAGGCCAATGCGATAAGACGATTAATTCAACATTATCTTATTTCTTTGTTTGAGGTCATAAATCGAGTTTCAGGCTCTAAAAAGGGCAATTGCTATCACAACATGCTGGAGGACTTACTTTTAACAAGGCAAAAAGAATAATTTATAGACACCTGTATATCTACCAAAAGTAAGTAATATATTATAGTTTTCACCGTAGGTCAAGCTAATGTATAGCTTCAAAACATTTATTTGAATTTGACATGTGAGTGATAGTGAAAAAAATTGCTATCTTCTATTCTTGTATAGCTTAAAAGTTAAAATCCATACGAGGAATGATTGAAATGTCGTTCAGAAATAGAATCGAGTAACACATGAAGCTTTCACTTTTATTTTTAAAATGTATGTTTATTACCTTTAAATCACACATATCTTTTTTGTAAAGGCGACAGTGTTTCAATTGTATTTTATCCTCACTAATGATATTACCACGAATTTTTATAAAAGTATCATGTATGTTTTACGATCAAAGGATAGCAACCATTAAAATCCCCAACATATTATCAAATTATAAAACGTAATTAAATGTTATAATTTTTTATATAAGTGGTTTTCATTAGCTTAATAGTTGGAATTCTTATTCTCTTAACCAAAACAAATATGTTATCAAATTAATCATAAACTAAACCTAAAATTCTTTTCTCAGTAATTGGTCATAATTTAGATATTTATAAACTTCCCCTAATGTTTACACTTACATTATTATTATTCCATTATTTTATAAGTATAGGATATACATTTTTTCTTGAACCAATCGGGACCAATCTTAATTTTCACTAATATACTTTCTTTCAACTAGAATCGGTGGGCACGTCGATACAGACGTATGTCTCGTCCAGTTTGTTGATGACTTGGAGATCGAGAATAGGATAAAGAACGGGCATGCTCAGGGTGGGTTTTTCTAAACTAATTTTTACTTTTTCTTCACCTAAATTCTGTTAACATTTCTCATCCCTATAAATATCACGTTCAAAATATATACATTTAGGTAGCCTAAAATAAGCCTGTGAAAATTGTTTATATTTCAGTTGTATCGTCTTAAAATAGTATTCGCTCATTGACAAATTGCCATAATCAAAGAAGCATAATTCTTAGAGAGAACATTAGGTATTTTGTCCAGAACTACGTTAGCTAGTAAGTCGTGTACTGACATAATTCCATGTTTATTAACTAACATTAAATGTATTTAAATATTGTAAGAAATATAATAATGTTTTTCAAACAAATAGCTAAGTCAAATTTATGCCAAGAGAATTAATTCATCTCAGATTATTCTACTGTCGGCATAAAGTGCTAAAAACAAGTATAATTTAATAACGCTACCCGTTTTGGTGGCCGCATGGTTCAAAGCGTCACACTCGGAATAGACTGGCCTGACAGTGATGTGGAGACTGGGGTTTTTACCCTGGTCGGATATACTAAGGGTCGTTTTCTTAAAATGTTTTATACTCTTCTTTCACTAATGTGGGTACATTTCCACTTAAAATAATTATAATTCATATACATATTTTGATCGTCAAATTATTAAAACAAAAGTGAAATAAATACTTACCAAAAAGGAATCTCTAATAAACACGGTTCAATGTGGGTTGCGAATAAGAAAATATNACTTATATTTTCTCTCTCCTGTCCACGACGAGAAATTTAAAACGACCCCTATCCCAATTCTCTATATATTAGTTGCACCAAACCACTCAAGTATTATTAAGCTGTTATTATTTTTAACCAAATAGAAATGTTTTATTTACCGATATAGAATATTATGTAAATAATGGTTTCCGTGGTGATGTAAACAAAGAATGTTGTTTAGTTTAGCCGCTGTCCACACATAATGAAAATATGGAAAATTCTCAAGGAAAATTTAGTTTAAGTTTTAGGCTAATATTATGTCGCCATCCTGGACCCCTAACCTTTAATTGACTTCGTTGGTTAAAATAGGCAAGACCGTTACTGTTAATTTCAACTATCAAAATTGGGATTTTTAAATTATACATAAAAATGTTTGTGTTTGTGAGGAGAGAGGATGTGTGTGAGAGAGAGAAAGAGAGAGATGAATATGTTAGTGAAAATGCGTGATAAAGAGTGTGTGTGTGTGTGTGTGTGTGTGTGTGTGGGAAATGGGGTCTGTACGTGTGAAGTAAGCTAGAGATACGAAATTACCCCCTTTGGAAAACCACGACATTAATTTAGCTCGCGATTCACAGCAGTAATTAGTGGCACGAGGATGGTTTAGTTGCGAAAGGAAGCAGAGGGGAAGGGGGAGGTAGGGAAGGGGTCGAGCGAGGGGGTAGAGACCTATGTTCTCGCGATGTAAGACATTTGTCTGCGCGCCAAAATGGACTGTTGTTTTGGGTCAGGCGGGCGATAGCTGTTCCAAGTGGAAAATAACTTTCAAAGCCATTTTGCACGCTTTGCTAGAAATACGTTTGTCTGCCTTCAGATCACTTTGCAGAGTGGGTGGTATCTTGGTTTGAGGTGTATCTCCCGATTTAGGCTGCGTTATTAGTTTGTTTTTGAATCCAAATTGGGTATATTAAGGTGTCATTTTATCTACCTTCTGGAAACAGTGAATGAATTCTCTTAAAATTATAAAATACTACCCAAATAATGTAAATATCATGATAACCTAAACAGGAGCATACAAAGATGAATAAAATAACCCCACCCCCTTTTTTTTAGCATCGCCTTTTACTATTTGATTGGGTTGTACACCTACTAAATAAGTTAATATATTAGGGACGATAAAAGAATTATTCAGAGGATATGTACCCACATTTGTATGGAGATAGAGTGGAAAATTGTTAATGGTTGAGGTAGGGCACTGAGAAGCATTGAAGATGTTTGGAAATCCCTGATTATTGATTAATTTTTTAATATAGTTTTCACTATAGAGTAGGTTAAATTTCTGAGACTTTAAACAGTTTTATATGTTAAATTTAAATATGTTATAAAATCGCGTAACAACTTAAATAAAACCATACAGAACAATCCCACATTGTCCTAAAATTTTCTGCTATATTTAGTTTGAGATGAAGGCTATATTTAGTTTGATAACCTTTTAATTTAATATAAGAGGTAGACATTCTCACGTAAATCATTACTGTTTTTTACTTTAAATTTAAAACTTAAGCAGGTTTCTGACCAGCTCAAAAGTTTATAATTTTTGCCTACATTTTGCTGAAAACGATATTCAAAAAATAAAATGACTTAGGTAATGCGTGATTTATAAAGGTGTGTAACGGGTCTAAGTTGATTACCATGTGTCACCCACATTTGCGTGGAAGGAGGGTGGAGAATAACTTAGGAAAAAACCCCTTTAGTACATCCGACCAAGATTCTAACCTCCATCTATCAGTCATCGGCAGTCTAGTCTACTGCGAGGGTAGTGCGTCAGACCTTGCGGCCATCGAAGCGTTTATCTAACCGATTTAATAGCAGGATTGGGGAAAGTGTTTTTTAGTAATATCAAAAAAAAATACTTGCATGTCATGTGAATGTAATGGTTCTTAATTTGTTTTTATTTCATAAGTCACATTACTGCAAATATTTACACTTTTTTTTCCTCTAGCTGGTTGTTTAGAGAAGGTGGAAAGATTAGCTCATTTAAAATTCACAGGGTGTGTGTGTGTGTGTGTGTGTGTAAGAGAGGGAAAGAATTTGTAATAATTACGGGGAACACGAGGTAAGGTTGATCCAAGCTCACAGACTCGCGTACCGCCAGGTTTATTGCAAGCTCTCACTAAGTGAGTGGTTTATACATCTATCTCCTACACTATGTTAGTTGGTTAAGTTGAGAGAGAGGGGGTGTGAAAGGGTGGCTGGGAGGAGGAGGAAGTGGGGAGTGTAAGCGGGTCTACAAATGAGATTTGTAAAAGACGAGCACACGCTTCCCCTATACCTCACCTCTAAACAAAAATAACACACTTTTACTTCAACCTCTTCCTTGTCAGACATATTTTCATATATATATATATATAAATTTCTTACCTTGCTTGTTTTTATTTTTCGCGTCTTACCTAAGATGAGGAGGAAAGGAATTTCCCACACAAGAACTTACTTTAGCTGTTCTCACCCCCCACCCCCGCAATAATTTTACATTTTCATCTTGATTATGACAAGTCACGTCGACACTGTTTATGACGTAATCACAAGCCGTCAACTCGTGCCTTTCATCATTCGACTTCCTTTCGCCATCATCCCCCTTTACCCCTCTTTACCGCTTTCTTCGTTCTTTATTTTTTACAACATTATATTATACTACTAAAAAGCCACATGGCTGACTCACTCACTGACATTAATGTTTACCCACTTCCAGATGAGCTAGAAACTTGAAATTTGTCAAACTTATAGCTTATAGCCTGTAACCGAAGGAAAAATTCCTAAAAGTTAAAGATTTTAATTTTTAACCACCGAAAAAAATTCAAAATTGTGGAGCAACTTTAAAGTCGATGGGGACCTTTCTTTGGAGGCCTCTTTTGGATAAATGGTAAGACCTATCAAAAAATGGCTCTGGAATTACATTAGTTTACATCCACTTGCAAGGAAAACTCTCTGGGGGTTTGAGTGAGGGCTCCACCCCCGACGAAAAAAGCGAGAGTGTGTGTGTGTGTGTATATATATATATATATATATATATATATATATATATATATATATATATATATATATATATATATACATAACCCGTAGACTTTTTATAAAATCGCACACTAAACATTTATTATCTAGACGAGTAAGAAGCTCCTTATTTGAATTACTCGTTAAGAAGGGCCACGAATATGGTTTTTTAATGTTGAGATTACAGTTGTGTTGATGAAAAATTGACTGAAAATTTCAATTAATTCTTATATCTTTTGTGATTGAAAATTTATTCAAGAGTTTGTTCCATTTTAAATTTATAAATTAACAATTTAAGCAATCATTGGACTTATATTTTAGTTTTTGTCTTAATAGTAACAAATCACTATACTTTTTAGTGTGAACATGTTAACATAATAATGTTTAGCGTATCTCCTGCGTTTGATAATAATACACCATGCATTACAAAACCCCATGACTTGTATCATTCATACCTAAAGGTTCTGTTTTTTTTTAAATTGATAGTTTGTCTAGTATAATTTAAATCCAAAATTCTAAATTTAAAAAACCTAATAGTTTTTAATCAATCTTATTTTATATTTAAATTGGTTTTATACCTTACTTTCTAAATTGGTTTTTTTAACTTTAAACCAAAATCATAATTCCTCAAATCATATTATGAAAAATTAAATGCTAGATAGTATTTTTTGTATTCACTTTAAATAGTTTATTTATCCCTCCATAACCCAACTTAAAACTACAAAATTAATTATAGTGTGTCAGCTAATGATTTTTATTCCTAAGAAAATTGTTTGGTTAATTTTACCTTAAAAGTATATTCCTCTTTATCATCATGAACAGCTTCCAGCCACTGGATGGGTCTGTTTGGAACATAAGACTCTTCACCACCTCCTTTCCTCTCCCGCCCCTCTCTCCCTACGCCTTGACCCAGTCCTTTCCTCCCTCCTTCACTCTCCTTCTTAGTCCATTCAGCCATCTGTCCCTTGGTCTTCCTCTCGGCTTCCTACCACCAACCTCCATATCCTCCTGGTCATCCTTTCCTTCTCCATTCTCCTCACATGGCCGTACACCTTAGTCGTGCCTTCTCTATCCTCTCCTGGACTGCTTCTTCCTTGAACAATTCCTCTTACCTTCTCATTTATCATCCTGTTATATTTTTCACACCAACCCTGCTTCTCAGACATCTCATTTCACTCGCATATATTCTGCTTATATCTTGTTCCTTCATTATCACTTGGAAAAAAAAGGATATTGTAAATATAAAAAGTAGTATATCCAATACTATTTAATCTTTTAAAAATACACTTATGTAATTGTTCGATATTTTTGTTGTTAGTTGATAGTAAAATATTGCGTGTGTGTTAATTGAGGTTAGGGCCACAGGTTAAATAATTATTGGTATGGCCGAAAAATGTATCCGTGATGAATTATCGGCTGGGGGGCTGGGTGTCGTGTATGTTATAGCTTTAAGTTAGTTTTAAAGTCGTGAGCTGATATAATCAGTCGGTTCAGATAGAGAACGTTATATACCTTAAATTATATTAAAAAAATGATAATAAAATGGTACGTATTGATTATAATATAGAATAATTAAAATATATTTACTAAAGAAAGTTTAGACTCATTTTTGACCCTGACAATATTTTAACTAATCATTCTCAAGGTGAGATAGGAGTCGACATAAAATCAAGGCCACTAATTTTTTGAGTTTTTAACATATTTTTTTAAATAAACACCACGTCTTTCTATATGTTCAGGCTATACGCAAATGTACTGATTACGCTAAATGAGTTGTGTATGAGTAAGGTTTCATGAAGTGTACAAACATTTTAGTAAAGGGAAAGCGTAAAATCATTTATGAAAAAGCCACCCTCACTAGACTCGGCCAAGGTGACCTTGTGGTCTAGGGGTAAGGTGTCGGACTTCTGTGCTGGGGGTCCGGGGTTCAATCTCTGGTCCCCCCCACAGATTTATCTGATTATCAAACCCTTCCTTCACCTCTGAAAAGACGTGTATTAATCACTACTTGGGAATGTGGGGAATTCCAGACCTCCACCGTGGTTCGAATCCCACGTTAAACTGTAGGTCCTACGTTTCATATCACGATCACCCTACCATTACACATTAGCGCAAGTCCGTATAACCCAAACGGGTAGTAAGACGCGGTGCTAATAATAATAATAATAATAGACTCGGCCAAGATTTGAACCCCAAATTCCCTATACAGCGCAGACTAGTCCAACGCGAGACCAACGCCACCAAAGCAGGGTTTAACATGTTCCTTATGCCAAAATAAATAAAACAATTTTTTCAGTAGATGTGTTAAGCTAGATTTTCTTCTTGTATTAATCTCGACAGCTCTTGAATATTTGACATGGCTGGTGAAAGGTATTTCATGTGCCGTAGGAGAGACTTCAAAATTTACTGCCCAGTTGTAACTTGTATAAAGCTTGGTTTACACGTAAATATAAAGCAGAGTCTGCCTCAGTGGTGCAGCATCTCACACGTTGTATGTTGACCCATGATTTATTGCAGCGCTAGCTTAAAACAGCTGACTATCAACATATTCTACTTTCTAGTGGATAAACATATATTTTAGATCATTCTCCCGATGCATGTTTTCAAATCATAGCTCTGTGTCGTGGCACAATCCAACACATCGTTTTCCATTAACGGGACATTACCAATCTTCTCACAGCGGCCAAACGAAGCTGTTAGCCTGCTTCTGACTGTACAGCGCATGCGCACTGATTTGAGATGGTTGGTTCCGAGATTTGATTGGTTCTCCCGTGCCGAACATCTCGGACATAGCGGAAGAAGTAGAGATGAGCTAAAATCTAGCAGATGAGGTAGAAATCTTGTGATTTGCTTAGAGCTACTGTGCTAGTTTTTCAGCGGACGTGTGAACTCGCAGTGATATAAATAGACCGCACCCCATACACGACTTATAATAGTAAAAATTATAATATGGTGCCAAAATACCAGACAAAAATAATGATTAAAAAATCATCATACATTTTTTTATCTAGCTCCGCGTCTTGATATACCGTTCGGGTTAAATACTAATTACGCTAATGGATTAGGAATTGGGAAGGTTGAATTTAGAGGAAGTGAGCCCGCATTCAAGTGGAGGGATAGTGGACAACCATTTAAGAACTCCTCCCCCCCCCCCC
>CABFVX010001049.1:0-20300 GCA_902151425.1 Timema shepardi | reverse complement strand
GCCCCCCCCCCCCCCCGAATTTGAAAGAGTGGTTTTAACAATACTGTATGTCTGTTTGTACCTCGGGTTAGATCCTTAACTATTTTAACGATTGAATTAAAACTTAGTATCAAGAATTTTCATAAAGTCGCCCAGATTGATTTTTATTTAGAATTGGTTATATAACACCAAAATTAAGGTTGTTTTACTGGCCAGAAGAGAAAAATATAGACTTTTTTCAAAATAGGCTCTAACGATTTTAATTAAAATTCGTATCTAGGCGTTGTTTAAGATCATTAACAAAATTATTTTCATTTTCCTATGAAAATGATTTTAAAATAATTTACTGAGACGGAATATAACAAATCTATACAATTATTTGAGATACTAAATAACATATCATTGAAAAATTGTAGTACTATTGAGATTAAAAACACTTTTATTTTAAATATATTTTTATAAAACCAATAGTTTCTGAGATATTGACAAATATATTAATACAACTTTGTGTGCTTTAGTTGTGAAGAGATAATACAAGTTATAGCGAAATAATTCTCTAATGTCATACAGTAAGTAAATAAGTTAATCTCTCAAAAGTTTGCTGTTTTTTCCCCTTTAACCTCTTGAAGAAAATTAATGTTTTGGCGCAATAATCTATCTCTATCATTTTAGACTCAATAGTCAATATCTACCTTTTTTTATTGGCCAACATTTTTAAAATAACAATTTATTAGCATCTGAAGATGTGGAACCTCAAATAAAATTTCAAAATTTTAACAGAAAGTCGAAATTTTAATACAAATTGTCGACCCTTGTGGACCCAATATTGATATTTTTTTGGTCTAAATATACAATTAATGAGGACTTTAATTTTTTAAATTAAAATAGTAGAATTTAAAACCAGGATTCAAAAAAGTTTTACCCAAGTATAGCAAAATTTGTGCTAGAATTTGCTAGTGTATATTATTTCGTTTCACATATATTACGAGATTTGGTCAAATCCTCTATTTTTTAGATAATGAAGCGAGAAAGTCCGGGTGGAGCTCCGTACGGTTTATTTCTCTATCTCTGTTTCACTTAATATGTCATTTATTTTGTGACATAGTATGCCAGTGTTTCTTTTATTTCATGCACCATCAAATTACATTTTAATGAAATATTCTGTTTCCTCTTTGTATGTAATAGCAAGTATTTGAGTTACACCAACATTTCCTATTAAAAAAAAAGTCCAAACAATAATGAAATCCAGGAAAAATTATTAAATTATAAAACGCTTATATAATAAATAAAATGCATTAATAAAGTGACCCACTTAAGTGGTTGAATAGTATAATGCGTCTCTCTCGTATTATACTAAACTATATATGAAAGGAAGATCGGGGTTTGAATCTCTGTAGGGTGTATTTAATATTTTTCCAAGTTAAGTTTTCACTCCCCCTTCACTCAAATTCTGGTATATTTTCTTTAAACTCAACCTCTCCTTTTACTACCCACATAAATATGCTTGTGAACCAAGCGGGTAGTATGAAGTGGTGCCTAAATTAAGACTCTGAATATAAAATAACGTTGCCTACCAAAGTAAAGTTATTTGTATTTAGACTCGTTTAATATATATATGTTGACCCGCTCTGTGGTCTAGTGGTTAAAGTTTCTGGTTGCAAATCTAGAGGTACTAGGTTCGATCCTTTGTGCTTTCTGTGAATCATTGTGCCCGGAACGAGGTCAACTCAGCCTCGCGAGGACAGTCATTGAGGAGATTTTTTAATCAAGAAGTAGCCGCTACGTTCTAAAAAACTGAGATTAATGGTTTCGTTGTGCTGATCACATGACATCCTATATCTGTAAATGTTTTTCACCATTTTCAAAAACATGTTACGGCCGCTTGGTCGGTATAGTTCCACCTGCAGGCTGAAATTTGAACATTGACCTCACCCCTTTTAGTTAATGTAATCCAGTCTAATGCAAAGATGATGCCTGAGATCATGTTACCCCTGGTACACCTGTGTTGCAATTTATAATCTGTATGTTTAGGTCAAGTGAGTTAAGGGTAGAAGTTTCTGGGGTTTTTAAATAAAAAAGTTGTATTGTGGTCAAAATAAATAAAACGTTTCTTCAATCAAAACAAAGTTTAATTTTCTTCACACATTTACCTCAACAGTTCTTGAATATCTGTAAAGGGTGTCGGTGACCTGGAGGTCTAGGGGGTAAGGTGTCAGACTTTTATGCTGGCGGCCGGGGTTCAATCCTCGGTCCTGGCATAGATTTATCTGATTACCAAACCCTTCCTTTACCTCTGACAAGACATCTTGTGAATGTGGGGAAATCCAGGCCTCCACCGTGGTTCGGATTCCACGTCAAACTGTTGGTCATTCATTTCATCTCACATTCACCCTACCATTTGCACATTAGCGTAAGTGCGTATAACCCGAACGGGTAGTAAGACGTGGTGCTAATAATAATAATAATAATGTAAATGGTGTCCTGGAATTTATTGACAGTTTTCTTTAATGATCTAAAATATCTCTCATCTAATGCTGCTATGCTCACTAACATATTTCAAACAACTGTTAATATCACCATTGGAATAATATTAAACTTTATGTCTATACTGGACCAATATTTTATTTATTTTACCTAAAAAAGGTTTTCTTATTAAAACTGAGAAAACGCCGCCCTTAACTAGCGTTCTCTTCACTACCACCTTAAGCAATATTCATATTCATCTTATTACCAGTCGCGATTAAACTCAATTATTTGTGCAAATGAGTTAGGGATACGCAAGACAGAATTTAGAGGAAAAGATACCCGAATTTACGTACATGTCGAGTGAGGAACCATTTAGGAAGGAAAAAGAAACCTCCTCTATACCATCCTAGGCTCGTACCCTGAACTCTTTGTCATCTATAAACCAAATTAGACGAGCCTAAAATGTATTCCGCATTGCCACCGATAAGATTAGAACTGAATAAATTATCAATACACCCATTACATAATATGAAAGGTAATTCTTTCTTCAATGTCAAATGAGGGAAGGATAAAATATTCCCAACTGATTTCATTGATTGGAATACTATGGTATTTGAAAAAGTACAGCTTTGTCCCAAATGATTGCTACCCCTTCTGGTGTTTCAAAATAAAATTTATTTTACAAGACTTAGGTTGTAAATCAAATGCAAGCTGAAATGAAGCTGGTATGAATGCAGACTGCCAAAGGTAAATTTAAATTGTCGTTGGAAGGGCCTTTTAGAAAATATAAACACAATTTTTTCATTTAAATATGACCAAATTTCACTCTATTATTGTGTTGTTTTATAGGTATTGATAAAATCAAAAGTAATAGATGTAACTTTTATAGCTGTCAGACAAGGTTCTTCCTATGAAAATTGAACTGTAGGTTTTTACATGAGTAACGGTTTTTTTTTCGGTTTTTTTCACCAAACATTTTTGCGGAAAAAAAAGTTAACACGATACAGAGTGGTCCAGAAAAAAAACTTTTTTATTTGAGACTACGTAATACAAATTAACGTTGTTTTATATATATAAATTTAGCACCACGTCTTACTACCCGTTCGGGTTAACCACTTATGTAATAATTTCACTTATGGGCTATAAATCAGGAAAGTTGAATTTAGAAAAAGTTAACCCGCGTTTGCGTAGAGGGAGAGAGAGGAAAACAATTTAGGAAAACCACCCCCAGTTCACCCAACCGAATTTCGATCCTGGATCTCCCCGTCCTCGGTCGGCATTCTAGCTCAACATGAAACTAGTGCGTTAGCTAACTACGCCACCGAGGCGGACTTGTGATATATATTATTTGAAAAGATGGATGACTCGAAGTAGTGGTCGGGCGGCCACAGTTGACTAGGTGGTATTTGTTCGAATACATGGCCGGGTACATTAAAGGATTTTCCTCACATATGATTTATCACCTTTACACTAGAAATTTGGTTCAAATTAATAAACAAGCATCCTAAGTTAAATGGTCTAAGACGTCACTTTCTCAATTTTTTAAAATTTTGGTGACAGTGGACGGTGGATGTGCTAAAGAGTTTAAAAAAAATTCTTTCCATTCAACCTTCACGTAATTACGGGTACATTTTCTATAACAATAAAAATATTAAAACACAATTTTATTTACTATTACATCTTTCTTATTTTTTATCAAGTTTTTATTTTTAGCGGTATAATGTTGTTTTATATGACTAGTCTTTAAAAACTCTATTTTTATAAATTATACACACTTCACAATTTGAAACAAATCCTTATGGTTGAATATGTTTATTTTATTTCTTTATCAATTGATAAATTAATAACAGAAATTGGGCATAGACTAAAATAAAACTAATAATACGGTGTTTTAGACTAAAAAAAGCATTATTTTAAGAGAATTCTTCGATTTTAGCAAATATTTAGCTTGCTACACAAGTAACATCATTTTGTAGCATTTTGTTCAAAGTAAATATTAACCAAAGTTTTTGCAATTAAGGTGACTTGTGAATTATTTAAAAAAAGTTATTTACTTAAATAATCAAATGTCTTACCTGAAATTCCATCGTACGTCCACCATTCTTCCCAGCTAACACCAGAAATTCCTGTAAAGAAATTAAACAAAAGTATTTTATACCCGTTAGCTTGAACTACATTTTTATCACTAGTTAGATATTTGACTTATTCTATTATCCTTTTACCGATTTGCCCAATTTAAATTTTCTTCCACACTGAAAGTAGATTTTCACATTACTTTTGGAGTGATTTCAAGCAATTATATCCCCCTGACCCCCAACTGTTTTCGGTTCCAAAATTACAATTTTGAAATCTTAAGAATTATTTAGTTATTTGATATGGCTCCTTTACGTGCCAGCAAATTTTCCATTCATAACCATATCGAAAATAGTTTTTTTTAGAACAACGCCCTACTTTCTACCCATTTGGGTTGTATAAATATGTTTGAATTACGCTATTGGGTTATGGACGAGAAAGGTTTAATTATAAGGAAGTATAGTGACATTGGCGTGGAGAAAGTACAGGAACAAATTTAGGCAAAACCACCCTCAGAATATCTGACTGGGATCAAGCCATCATCTCCCCGTCATTAGCAATCTACTGTGAGATCTGCTTCTTAGACAATTCGGCCACCAAAGTGGGTCCGAAAATTACTGTATTTTTTATATCTAATATTGGTTTTAAATTTTGAAATTCAATTGATTTGGACAACACTCGAATATCCGCTAAGGTGTAATTACTTGCATGCCAAGTTTCTATTTTATTTAAAAAAATATTATTTTCATATTATTATTTTAATAAATTGTGAGACCCTCATTTCATAAAATCAATTACAATTTTCACTTTTTTATTTTTATCGTTTGGGGCATTTGTCTTAACTACTTTATAGTATTTACATTTTCTGACACACTTGGACAGGTGTTTTAATTAGATTTTAAATTTCTATCTTTCTTTCAACACATATTTTGGTATTAAATTTTTAAAAAATTGTAATTTTCTAGTTATCAAAGACATTTCTATTTTTTATCATATTGAAAGATGGTGTTTAAATAAGTTTCGAAATACATTCTCATTCCCTATTTCAACAATCCTTCCCAATTTAAGTTTTCAAATGTTTTTCTTGTCGAATGTTCTCTTAATGATCGCGCTAAATTTCAATTTTGAATCACAACACTAGAATGTCAATAAATCTATTTTTGGAAATATTTAGCCCTGACCATATTTTGTACTCCCATTTAAACTTAAATGCTCAAATGTTTCTGGTTATTTGGTTTTTCCTTTACATTTAATAAAAAAAATTCAACTATATATTATACCAAGGAGTGTTTGAAAACTTTGAAAGGAACATTTTTCAAATGTATGCACTAATATTTTAAAATTTATGAATGTTCAAACCTTCATTACAGTTTGAGGTGCTACTTAGACCTGCCTGACAAATTTCAATCTTCTGTTCTACCATACTTATTAAAAGTTTATTCTTTTAGTTTTTGAAATGTTGAAGCCTCCCCATTTCACCGGTCCTCACTTATGAAGAGAGAATATATGGTTTATATTTTTATATTTTAAATTATTTCTATATATTACTGGCAAATTTAATTTTCCACCCACCCAAAAATGATTTTTCCATTCATATAACGCCCACTTTCCTTCAACTCCCCCAATGTTCCAGAGCTATATTTTGAAATTTAAAATTTTCAGAATTTAAGTTTTATTTGAGGACTATTAAGATTTCCTAGGCCCGCTTGCTAAATTTATTTTCTATCCAATACAGGGAAATAGTTGTTAGTGTTAGTATTTTTGAAATCGCCCGCCCCCTTTCCACCAAGTATATTTCTAACTTCATTTTTAAAATCTATATTCTAATTCAGTTCTTCTATATGATTAGTACATTTAAATTTCCTACTCCACCTACATTTTTTCCCTGTGTTCCCAATTTAAGATTGTATGTCTCTACTGTGGTCCTCTTACATTTATTCTGAATTTTAGTTTCCTACTAAAATGAAAAAGAAAAGTCTTTATTAATTTTGGACATTTTAAATTTCTTAAACCCCCCCTTACCCTCCCCATATGTCCAGATACTATTTATAGATTTCAAATTTCAAGACTTATTTGATTATCAGGTTTTTCCACTACCATTTATAGCTCTTTTTTTATGATTATAGCCTTATTCCATTTCACGGAGACCAGTTAAACAATTTAAGGTTTTCGGACTCGTATGCTTTTTTGAATGGGCTCTTTAGCTTCAAATCAAATTTTAATTTTCTACCTCATCTAAAAAGATTTTTTTTACAACTATAGTTCCCCTTGCCCCATTTTTAATTTTGTTTTGTTTTTAGGTTTTTCTAGTTATATGCAGCAATTACATTACATTCCTGTCAAATTTCAGTTTTCCAGTTCATCTTCAAGGGTTCTTTCCATTCCGGATTATTTGATCATTTTTCTTTAATCAGGTCTCTCTCTCTTTCTATTTCTCTCTCTCTTTCTCTCACGCTTTCTTTTTTTTTTAAGAAAAAAATTATATACATATTTAAGAGATACGCAGGTGGTGAAGCATAATCTGAGCACGAGGCCTGGGGTTTGATTCCATTTATTTAAATACAATAATATCTAGCCACATTAAAAAAAAAACATATTTTTGTGTCTAATAGTTTGAATTTTTCGGTATTCAACATTGATGCTAGAGTTTAAGGTTACATTAAAAATATAATAAAGTAGTAGTATATTACAGTATGCTATCTATGGTGTAAATAATAAAAAGAAATGTTTAAATATTAATGTAGCTTGATAATTTATAACACATTTCTTGCACATACAAAACGTCTAAGGAGAGTAGTTACTGTATGTATATAGACTTTAACTAAGCTCTAATAAATTGATTAAATTTTTACTCGTGTTTTGAATATGAATTCAGAGTTATTTGGACTTTTTCAATCTCCCTGTCTTGTCTAATTATTTATCTGAAACTACTTAACTAAAGCTAAGCATATTTATCAAAATCAAACAGAAATAATCATTTATAACGACTTAGATTAAAACTAATATGTATAGATATAGACAAGCATTTTTTTTAAATAAACATTTATATTGAAAGCACTTTAAAAATTATAAAAATTTAAGTAATAATTATATAGTCTTGATCAAGTACTACTGAAACTTATCACATTTTCTTACACCTCAAGATTTTATATTAAATGAAATTTAATTCCAAATGGTCTTGTAGCGTTTTACCTTCTCTAAAGTATTTAGTGATAGGGGCTAAGATGTCAGCTTTAGTTCTGGCTACGAGGTAGGAGAAAGGGGAACGTAGTAGTGAAGGGGGTAGGGGGACATTATGTTCTCAAGGGGGGGTGCCGACTTTTAGTAGAAGTTATATCACATTTTGTGTGACCCCTGGGATGTATATAATCAAGCCTTGACGAAAATATACGGTAGATGTAAAACACCCTACACTGTATCCAATATACGACATTCACATCACTGACGTAGCCATTAATGTTAAAACTGCCCTGAAGATACGAATATGCTTTTCATTTTTATACAGGTAATGTCGAAAATATATAACGAGGGCCTTAAAAATATAGTTTTATTATATAAAAGAACCAATAGTGATTCGCACTCTATAAAAATGTGGTTATTCTTTTCCACTTAAGTTGCGGTGTTGATCATTAAAGTAAATAAAAGTACTTTATAGAAACAACTTACGCTATTTTTGTAAAGGTAGGCTGGAATTTGAACTAACCGCATTGGTGGTTGTGTGGTCTAAGGCGTCATTATTGTGTTAGAAATGACCTCCTATGACTGGATGTAGAACGGGGCTTAAATCTTGTACTTGCGTACAAAGGGTGATATTTTCTATATTGTTTTATCCGCTCTACTTCCACAAAAAATACGGGTACATTTCTTATGAAATTCTACCTTATTCATTTATATTCCACTAGTGTGATTATTAATATATGCATACTGCCCGAAGTGGCACCGAAGTTTGGTAGAAAAGAAATTGAGCAATAAAATGTTAACTGAATAGCTATATAAATAAAGTGGATACGTGAATAGACTGAAATACATTAATTAAAAATGATATTCCTTCACAATTTGTTTCATTATCGTGCTAATCAATTAAGAATTGCTGGTAATATAGTTTATTCCAGAATTGATTGGACAGTTTGTTAAGTCACTCATTCATTTTTTATAAAAAATATATCAAACAAAACCATATGATTGATTGGTTTATTTGAATTTAATTTCACTTATTGTTTGGAGATAAATTACTAATTATTGCAGTCCATGCTCATTGCGATATATCAACAAATGAATTTAATTGAAAAACGGTAGCTTGTTATATAGAGGTTCATTTTGACGGCAGGCAAATTGCTTTTCGGAAGACAATATCGGAACAGTTTTGTATCTAGAAATTAGTATGTCATCACCTAAAACAACATCTGAAAAAAACAAACAACGCAGCTCCTAAAATGATTTAAAGGTTTAAATTAAAATCCTAAAAGAGATTTCAGATAATTTTAATCTAGAATGATATAACATTATTTCTTCATTAGTACTCAGAGCTGGAGGCTACTGTTTTTAATTGATTTCTACATTGAAGGCTAATATGTTTGGTAATTTAGAAAAATGTGACCAAAATTCAAATAGACTTTTATTTGTGTTCATGTAAGTTGCTTGCGTTTGATCACTCTGATATTTAAATGTACAGATTATTTACCATACGCAAAAATATACCTGGTTTTTGTTTATTTATTTCCCAAACACTCGGTGGGTTGAAAAATATTATTTTATTGGAATGGTTTTCGATTTCCCATTTTTTCACAATCTTAATAATAATAATAATAATATTTAGCACCGCATCTTACTACCCGTTCGGGTTATACGCTTTAAGTACTAATTACGTTAAAGAATTAGGAATTGGGAAGGTTGAATTAGAGGAAGTGAACCCGCATTTGCGTGGAGGGAGAGTGGAAAACCATTTAGGAAAAACCACCCCCAGTTCACCCGACCGAGATTCGAACCGCGATCTCCCCGTCCTCAGAAGTCGAGCTCAACACGACAAGCGCGTTAGCCAACTACGCCACCGAGGCGGGTTTCACAATCTTATTTACTTAGAAATGTATATTTTTCCAAGTTCCACGATGGTCATTACATTTATTTTCTAAACGTTATATTTTATTTTATCAATGAGATTATTAACAGTTTGGAATAATATGTTTAGTCTAAGGAGTCACTTTCGCAATAAACTAGACTGCTGACGAATGGGAGATCAGTGTTTAAATACCAGTCAGATGTACTAGGGGAGGTTTTCCACAATTCCTCAACGCAAGTGCGGATACATTTCTTCTGAATTCAGCCTTCCTCATTAATAGCTCACTATCGTAACTAGTACAAAAGGCATAACCGAATATAAGATAATGCTTAGCGTTGTGAAGGGTAGAATTGAATAAAAATATCCACATATTTGTGTTAAAATGGGATGGCAAACGTAATTATTGATTAATTTATAAATTATGTGTAAGATCCCCCTCAAGCACTTCTGGTAAGAATAAGAACCTTTGTCCGAACTTTTAATGGTGACCAATCACAATGCAAATATAATACCTTTTACAGCGTAACCACCCGCTACTGTATACAATTCTACTCTAAATAAAATTCCGCTACTGAACCAGTTATTTTATTTACCCTTGTCTTATTATATATTATCTATTTTAATCGTATGCCACCATGGTTTTTTTGGCTGAACATTCCTGGTATTCTACTGGCAGAGCTGATATGTCACCTTCTTCTGGGTTTGGGGGACCATGTAGGTGTGGTTACTAGCCCCACTGAGATGATGTGGTGATATTTCACATTCTTCTGAGTTTGGGGGACCATGTAGGTGTGGTTACTAGCCCCACTGAGATGATGTGGTGATATGTCACCTTCTTCTGAGTTTTGGATACCATGTAGGTGTGGTTACTAGCCCCACTGAGATGATGTGGTGAGATGTCATCTTCTTCTGAGTTTGTGGGACCATGTAGGTGTGGTTACTAGCCCCACTGAGATGATGTGGTGATATGTCACCTTCTTCCGAGTTTTGGGGACCATGTAGGTGTGGTTACTAGCCCCACTGAGATGATGTGGTGATATGTCACCTTCTTCTGAGTTTGTGGGACCATGTAGGTGTGGTTACTAGCCCCACTGAGATGATGTGGTGATATTTCACCTTCTTCTGAGTTCTGGATACCATGTAGGTGTGGTTACTAGCCCCACTGAGATGATGTGGTTATATGTCACCTTCTTCTGAGTTTGTGGGACCATGTAGGTGTGGTTACTAGCCCCACTGAGATGATGTGGTGATACCTCACCTTCTTCTGAGTTTGTGGGACCATGTAGGTGTGGTTACTAGCCCCACTGAGATGATGTGGTGATATTTCACCTTCTTCTGAGTTCTGGATACCATGTAGGTGTGGTTACTAGCCCCACTGAGATGATGTGGTTATATGTCACCTTCTTCTGAGTTTGTGGGACCATGTAGGTGTGGTTACTAGCCCCACTGAGATGATGTGGTGATACCTCACCTTCTTCTGAGTTTGTGGGACCATGTAGGTGTGGTTACTAGCCCCACCGAGATGATGTGGTGATATGTCACCTTCTTCTGAGTTTGGGGGACCATGTAGGTGTGGTTACTAGCCCCACTGAGATAATGTGGTGATATGACACCTTATTCCAAGTTTGGGGGACCATATAGGTGTGGTTACTAGCCCCACTGAGATTATGTGGTGATGATGATTATTTAGGGCTAGTGGAAGTCTTAAGCTTACCAGTAGTGAGGAGTGTTGTCTATATTACAGATACATTTGAGTACGCCTCACTTTTTAATATATTATATTTCCCACCACATTTTAGTACCTGTTTGGGATATAAGCATACATTAGTTGCGATAGTGGAACACAATCGAGGAATGATGGGAATTTAGAGGATATGTACATTCATTTGTTGAGAGGTAGAATGAGAAGTCATTGAAAAAAGAAATCTTGGTACACCCGTATAGGATTCTAGCGATGAACTCCTTCCACTGGCAATCCAATCCAACAAGAAAGTGACTCCTCACATCATGGGAACACCAAGATGGATCCCTTACTATATCTATGGCATTAGGAACTCGAAAGTTCTTTGCCACAATTAAAAATTACACCACCTATTCTTATCTTAAGCTATCTCTATCCAGTCCCCCTCATTACACCGTATCTATTTCAGATTCATTCTAATGTTATCCTTCCATCTTAGTTTGTGTCTTCCCAATGGTCTCTTCCCATTGGGTTTGCAGTCATTACTCCGAACAAGGTTCTAGATTATTCTATTCACACTACATATTCTGACCCCCATAATCTACTAGACGTAAATGACATTAAAAAAAGGTCTTGTGATGATTGCATGGTATGTAGCTCATCATTATGTAGCTTTCTCCACTCCCCAATATCTTCATCCCTTTTTGGACCAAGCACCTTATTTTCGAACACCCTAAAATATTTACTTTCGTCTTGTAAGGCAAAATATCACGTTTCACAACCACAGAGAACAACTGATAAATGGTTGTTTTGTAGATTCTTAGTTTGTTATTCCTAGATGGACTCCAACTTAATTAACTCCCAAAAATTTGTTAGTATTTTGATGAATCATGGTTTTTAAAGAACAAATAGAAATTGTGACACATACGTTACGCTAGTCTGGTGCATTACTCTTATGAGCTCTTGTGAAATATCCAACCATAAAAAAAAGAAGCTATAAGCACCCCTTCTCCCCTTCACTATTTATGCATTACGTTATTAAATTCCAAGCACGAATCTACACCAAAGGCAAAGTTGACACACACATACACACACACATGTATAAAAAAAGTAGTATTGTCTTCGTATATTTTGATGTGAACCATTACACCGACAAAAAAAAGTTTTATTTTATGAACACATGTGTGTGTGTGTGTGTTTGTTCGTACGCTTGGGCGCATGCGTGCAACATGAAAAACGTGGGACAGAACAATTCCCCCGAGAGCAAATTACGTTTGGTGGAAATAAAGTTAAAAGGTTGACTACCTTATATTTTTTAATAAATATTATTTATATTAAAACGCTAGATTTAAGGGAGTTATCTCATGTATATGTGTTATATTTCTTACAAAAACGTTCTAAGGTAATGAACGTTTCAACAAAATCTATAATCTAGATTTAATAATATTTTTCTACCAAATCTTAGTACACTTTATAGCTATACACATATTAATTACTCTTGTAAAATAGTGACGAAGATAGTCTTAGAGAAGACACAGCTGCTTTAAGTGAGGGTATTTTGGGAAACTATCTACCAAAAACTACCCCTTTGTACACCCGATCTGCAAGGCGGTCTAACATTAATGATTTGTTTCGTCATGCAACCCTGGATAAGGTTAGCCCTATTTATAATTCACATTTGCACAGTGAAATTTAACCTTGAACAGCAAAATTTAGTTTTAAATAATGTTTTGTCATTGCCGTTTTATATTTAAATGATTATAATTTTATTTTATTTAAATATATAAATGTATTTAATAAAATTCCAATTGTTTAAATAAAGATACTAAAATAATAAAATACATGTTTTTACAAAAATATTTTTACAATATATAAATTTAAAGCGATACAGGTATTTTTTGTTTATTGTTTGTTATTTTAACAATAAAGTTTTTTTTATCTAGGCTTAATTTAAATAATAAAGAATTTCTTTCAATTTTATCCATAAAAATTCAACACACACAAAACCTTAAATGTATATAAAACACATTTTATGATGTATTATTTCTATATTTATCATTATGTTTATTTTTGCGATAAATTCATTAACATAAACCTAAACACAAAAACCAACCTTGATCGTAGGTATTATAAGATTCCGAGTAGGTTATTGAGATAGTAGAGATTATTTAAGATAAAAGCTTTTATTTCGATTCTTATGTTTGTCATCATAATTAAAACATATTAAGCTTTGTCTATCTATATCTAAAATATTGTGTATGCATTCCTTTTTGATATTTACTCATCAATTTTTCAACTAATTTACTATTTGACTAAAATTATCAGTTACTTGAAAACTTATTAAAATTTAGAAATTTTATACTTATTAAAAACCTTTAGACAAATTCAAAATGCATTATATTTTCGTTACTAAACGCGTATTCGCTATTAAAATAAAAAAATAAAAAACAGTTTGATGGGGAAATTGAATTTTTACCAAGTGAACAAAACAACAAAGCATATTTTCAAACTACACTATTTAAAAAAAATCTTCATTTTACAAATATTTAATCAACCGTAGATCAATGCGTGTTATCGAAGCCTTTAAGAAGAATCTAGTCTATTAGTTTTTTTTTTTTTTTATCACAGGAATACTTAGTTGAATAATTGAGTTATGTCATGTTATATCTCATTTGTTTTAACACAAGGTTTATTAAATACTTAGTGTATGCACTAAGGTAAAGGAAAATAGCTTAAAAAGAGTAATTACATTATTGAAGATAGATTTTAAAACCGCAGTGATAAATATCACGAAAAAGAAACACACCCTCAATGTAATCAGCAAAGATTGGAGTGTTGACCTTCCTATAATCCGCAATTCAATATGTGTTGTTATAATAATCCTATATATTATTTCTGTTGTCAACAATTTTCTTTTTCTCAACTAATACAAAGCCTACAGCGATGAATAAGGTATCATCGTATAGGATTTTTTTACCTACTTCGGACATAGCATACTCAGTTTACGTTAAAACACATTGTCTATTTAAAATTTAAGTTAAAACAAAAATTTAACATTGCACTCTGACATCAACTATTGTATTCAAAAAGGTATTGTAAATTGCAAATACATTCACATTAATAAACTCTCTTTGCTATTTTATGTATACACTTCGCTGAGTATTTAATTTCAAAAACCCAACAAAAGACTAAATAACTTATTTTGGGAGGTGGGGGGGAGNAGGTGGGGGGGAGGTGGGGGGGAAGTGGGGGGGGAGGAAGGTTGAATGAGCAAAAGTTTCGCAAGGGTTTACAAGTAGTTATTAAAGTTTCTGAAACAGTTATGATTTATAGAACTTAGTAGACCAATTCTTATTCATCTATATATTTTATAACAGTGTTTAAAGCTATAAACTTGCAATTAGTTTTTTTTATGTGTAATGAATCAAGAATTTTCACTCTGTAATCCATGTTCTTTATTACACATTAACATTAACTTAAAATTATTATTTTTAAATTTTGTTTAATTTGGTTACAAAAACATCCATTTTATCTCGTTTATAAATACACCTTATAATTATTCTGTAACAATTGTCTTATAATCCGCAGGTGACGCCTAATGGATATATCACTTTTAATTAAATTTGGTAGGGGCATTCTTTGAACCTAAAACTAATGATTTAATTTATGCTTTATTTGTTCTATGTTTATTTATGTATCTATTTTGAGACTGACTTATTAAAACACGCATACAGCCGTTATTCTCTATGGATACAAGGTACAGATTATTTAATTTAGTATTCGATTATTTTATACCTAGATTAATCACCGAGGGAAAACACTAAAGCCAACAAGACATTATAAGAGATAATTCAATTTTACATCTGAAATGAAATGTTAAGACAGTAGCAACGATAAGAAACGAACAGAGCGAGGTCTACTGTTCATTAAACTAATAAATTTGTATGTGTATATATTATGAACGAGGTGATTAACCAGGTCACTATGAAAAATGACCTGGCAATATGCCTAGTGATTAAAACAGTCGGACAAAGTGATACGTATTTATTAATTTATCATTTTGAGTGGGCAGTATGAATAATGCTCCACAATCTTCGCGCTACGTGAAAAACAGTGCTGTACTAAGTCACCGGCAGGCTGGGATCAATGAACATCTAAAAATGTTCCAAACGATCAACGCATAACCTAACATAACCTAACCAACATAATTTAACTACCTTTCCTAACATATCCAGCCCGAACTAACTAGTTTAATGTTTTTTGTTGTTACATAGAAAGAACCAACCACTACAAATTATTAAATATAAAACATTAATAAAAAATAATATTGTCCAAAGACTGTGAAGCATTATGCATAGTTCCCAGTAAAAATGATAAATTTACAAATATTTATCACTTTGATTGACCTCTCTGGTCACTATGCATGATACCAGGTAATTTTTAATATTGAACTTTTATTCCATTTGTATATAGGAAATATAGTTTTACACTTGGGGATAAAATACAGACAAAAAGTGATTGTTTTTAATAACTCATCTTTATTATATTTGGAAATTGCATATTTTGTACTTATAGGGCTATTCATTGGCTACGTGTTGGTTGCACCCTTGTGTGTGTGTATTTACACCCTCTTTATATTCAAATTCTTCCTATTGCTCTAAGGAAAGTAAATGTTTTTATTTACAAAAATTGTTTGTGCTATTTTATTTCAAATAAATTTGATTTTTAATTTATTTTATCCACGCCAGAATAGAGAGATCAGGCCAATGACTAACCTAACCTAACCTAACCTAACCTAACCTAACCAACAGTCCCTCATACTACTATTTCTGGAATAGAACCAACAAATAAATAAACGTGATTTACGTCCTCTTAATGACTTACAGTTGCTAGTATCAAGGCTTTGACTGGCCGATGGACGGGGAAATTTACTGTTTATTTTAGGTTTGCGCAAACCCCCATATATTTTGAAAGGTCACTACCAGCACAGGCACAAACAACATGCTCCCCTATTCATGATCATCACGTTTTCCCCAACACAGTTATGTAATAATACGTAATGCCGTCGAAACAAGGTGTGAATGTATTAGTAATCCGTCCGACTGCATTAATGTGGGATTTGTGCGCATTAAGAAATATCTCGACTCCACTGACTCGAAACAAACGTGAATGTAATTTCAATTTTGTTGGGCCAAAAATTGATATCAATTTACCATATTTTTTGTGTCTTTAATATATATTGTTAATGCCTATCAAAACTTACTGTCGCAGATCACATGGATTGACGTATGAATATGTGAAAGAAGATCTATTGATTTTTATAGCTTTCAGAAAAGGCTTATTTTCCCCTACCCCTCGTTTGGGTTATCCGCTTAACAAGGCTAATTCTAGATAAATTTGACTAAATATATATGTGTGTTTTTGTGGGTTCACAGTGATTATGCATACATTCTACTATATAATCCCCGACATTATATTTGATTTCAGATATTTTAAGATTGTTTTATAGAATAAAACTATATTTCACACAATTTTCATATACAGTAGTATCTCGGAAACTCGACACTCGAAAACTCAACAACATTCGCACACATTTGTTGGCGCCAGTCATCACAATTCAAGGTCATTCAACTGTGTAACCTCTCAGTTTGTTTGTGTAACTCGAGTGGAACATTACTGTAGTACTGTACTGCATTTCTGTATGTTACACACATGTATATACACCATTATATTAACATGTAATGTATTGTACTGTACGTATATTACTGTTAATTTACCGTACAATACTACAGTACAATACAACTGTACCTATAATATTCGATACTGTATTGTGATTCATCTTTGTTTTGTAAACATGATATAGTAAGCATGCATATTATTCAAGTTCACTCGTAAAACTCGACATTTCAATAACTTGACACCATCTCAGTTCACATTAGGTCGGAATTCCGAGATTATACAGTACCTTTAAAGGTTTCATCTTTAATGTTCGCCTACACATTTATAGGTTGATTTTTCTGGCGACCGGCGCCCCTTCGTAGCTCAATTCAAATGTCATGTTCCCACTACTGATACCAGATCTAAACCAGGGATTTGAATGGACCGGCTTGTTCGACCGATATTGGTTTTCATATGTGACGTCATCGTCAGAAAAAAAAGGTAGGGGTAGTATTTCGACTATTATGAGTCTGATGACAAACGCTAAGTGAGATCTAGGATTTTATCTTTATATCTTTCACACACATGCGGTTATCGGTAAACATATGGTTTGTATTAAGGCATACGATTAACAAAAGATTATGGTGTTGGTATGTGTGTGTGTGGGGGGGGGGGGGTAAACAAATTTATATTAGCTATGTTCTCTATTAATATAGGCTATTTTTTTTATACCAAGGTAAGAAAGTGTTGATTTTATTTTCACCCCCTTATTCGTTACAGGATCCAGGGCGTTAGGCTTGCAAAATACTGTATTTCCAATCAGAAGGTGGTTGAAAAGGTCAACCCAACCCTACAGGTATACTTTGTCACGCTTAATCTGTACACGTGATTTTCTCCACGTTCTCACCACAATAATGCGGGTGAATTTTCCCTAAAATAATCCTCCTCTTCCCTTTCTATTAATATGAAACCTTTACTTGCACTTTTGTTAAAACTTTTAAAATGTCTATAGATAATATAATATTACACTATGCACACACAAATAAATATAAACTTAAATAAAATGCATAAATAAATATATATCTACTTTATATATATATATATATATATATATATATAAATGCATGTATGCGGTTTTATATTTATAGTTGCAAATATAATAAACCACATAGGCCTACTCAAATGAAAAAAATATATTTCAAATTATTTTAATAAATACGAATATATTATGCACCTATGTTTAAATGATAATTATGTTTATATATTTTAATTTTAATATATACTCAAAGGAAAATATTTTGATGAGGAAAAGTTTTATAAAACCATCAGAGCATTCGTTAGAATTAATAATAAAAAAAAAGCTTTGTGGATGGATAAAAAATTATCTTAGACTTGCTTTGTGAGCCCACCCTATCCTCTTGGAGTAAAATTAGCTAAAGCGCACTTAACATTTACTTCAATATCTAAATTAAAATAGCCAATCTCCTTCTCCCATCACCCTCAACGTTTCACCACTTGTCCTGGATATCCTCTATTTACTCTAATAGGATAAGGATAAGAAAGCTAGAATTTAAAGGACATGCACCCGCATTTGAGTGAAAGAGATTGTTGGAAATAATTTAAGAAAATGGGTACAATCGGTAGATATTACAACTCGAACCATCCTTTCGGCGGTAAATTATATAGTAATTGATAAAAAAAATACTCCAAATCTTTTTCCGCGTCCGCAATAAGTGTATATCGTTGGTTTAGAGGTAAAACTCATTAAGTGCATTTCTGCTTGAAATGAGTTTATATGTTTGTATATGTTAAAATTTCAAGATCCAGAAGAAGAGAAAGTCATTAAGTGTGTAAACTTATATCTCTCTATATTAAAAAAAAGAAATCATCAAATTCAACATTGAAAGCTTCTTTGCCAAGTAAAAGTTATCATTCACTTAGCAAATCTCCAAACATTGAAAATGCTACTTAGTGAGTTTTACCTCTAAGTCGAAGATATGTTGGAAGCAAATGGCAGGAAAATCGAGATCTGTCTACCAGTTTCGGTCAAAGCACGAAATATTTCTGTAAGTCCCGGTGTATCCTGAAATTACGGGATGTGGTCGGGTTAGTAGAGATTCAACGAACGGTGTATATAAAAATGAAAATAATGAACATAATTGACAAAATATTAAAATCTAATTACATTTAATTAAACATAAAAAGGTTTATTAAAAAAATTAAGAAACTACTGAATTTAGGATTTCTTCTGTAATAAATGTGTTAAAATTAGTAAATTAAAATCATATGATTTGAAATAATGATATTTATGTAATAAATCTAAAAGATTATAAATAATAAACAAAATTTAAGTTGTAAACATAAAAAATTAATCAAATCTGAAAGTATTAATACATATAAACGGATTCACAGTTAATTTTTTTCAGGGCACGAAATAGAAAACTGACACTCTGAATTGCATTTTATGCCGTTTGATTTCCATTTCCATATTTATATGAACATATCTTCTTGCAAGAACAGTGAACGCACTCCTCTACCCCCCAGTATGTGATTCTTTTATGTTGATTCTCTTAAACTTATTTATTTGTGGTGTAATCTACTTTAAAAAATTATTATTTACAATCACTTATTTGAATTCTTGAGAAAATACAGTTTATGTACCCTTCAAATACCTAATTTATAATAATTATCATCAGTCACTTCTAAAACCAGCATTCGAAAATTTTTGGAATCTTCTTTACTTCTAACTACTTTTCACTTGACAATTTAATTTTCGTTTCTGGTTTTTCCAGGCCTTCAAGAGCTTTGATTTTCCTTGTCGTTTATTACTATGCCATCTCACACGACACAATTTGCTTTCTTCTCTTACTGCACACATGTCATGAACCGATTGAAAGCATATGTTATATGCATTACTAACTTCATTGTGCAACAAATAGATGTTTTTTTAAAATTATGTGCTGATATTATATTTCTAGTAATAGCCTGACTGGATTTTACTGCTTCTTCATTTTGTCTGGCTGAATCATCCCTTCAGTTAATCTCTTCGTGCAGGATATTTAATGCATGGGAGGTCTTCTTCTCGAAGTAAGCTATTCAGGACCTTATTTTGTATCACTGATAAGTTTTAAGTTCAAACATTGCTTTGAACCAAAAGGTACTATATATACACATATAGAAACACAGAGTCATTTTAAACACATATATTTATTATAGTGAACAAAAGATAAATTGTCATAATTACAGGTTTCACAAGATTGAGCAAATAAAGAATGTAACATTTACACAGTCTCACTTGTTCGATTTTGTTATTAATAGGTATCCATAAAACATGATGAATCCACAGCTGATATCTCCAGCTGATTGGAGGCTATGAAACAGGTGTCA
>CABFVX010001048.1:178644-197141 GCA_902151425.1 Timema shepardi | reverse complement strand
CCAATTAAGCCCCCATTGTTCGAGTTAATTAGCTCTTTGTGTAATGGTATGACCCTTTTCCCCCTACTAACGTAGACCTCATATATTTGTCAAGATCATCTTTAAAAATTATACTATTAACAACACTTCCTCTATATAATAAAATGAAAACAATTCAGAATGACCAAGATTGGCTAAAGATAACGGTTTCATTTATCTTACATCTTGTCTAATTAGACACCTACTTCCTATAAATAGTTTCATATACTACCCGAGTGTCTGCATGAACCTCCCAGAGCAGAAAAAAGAGCATGAGTGAGCTGCGATAACTTAACTTCAAGCCCGTTGTTTTAATCGTAGCGGTAAACAACCGGCACTGGTGTTTTACTTGGTCGCAACAGACTAGACTCCCGGTTCTAATCTCGGCCATTTGCTTTTAGAGGCGTAGGGCGATTCTCCACGTCAATGTAATGTTCTCAATCCCTCCACGCTAATGTGGGGAAAATATATCAACGTTATTAAGGCCACGCTTCAGCGGATTGAATCTATTTTCACACTTAATTATGTTGAAAATTAATATTAAACCCATTTTAAAAACTGGCTACGCATATAATTAGGCTACATTATATTTTTAATATTACATCAAAATAACATCCCAGTTTTTAAAAATAAGAGCATATTACTGAGACAATTATTTTCTTCGTAGACTCATTTCTAAGTATTTTCTTTTAATTGGACCATTTTGTTTAACGGGAACATTACTTTTGTGTGTGTATAAAATTATACATAAAAAATATATCTTAAAACTATTGAAAATGACACGTTGGTGATGAAACCCTTAAATGACTTTGGTGTTGAACGTACTAATGAAAACAAAATTGCAACCCTCTCAAGGGCCTGACCCTTCTCTAACCGCCCTTGAAAATGTACACTCCCCTTCTCTCTACCACGCTCCCCTACAAGGCGCTGACCTAGCCTAACCTGACGCCAGGAGATCCGCTGGTGACGTCACCTGGCGAGTCACCGGCCCTGTGAGGTTAGGACTCAATTTCAGTTCCCCTTATATTTTGGTTCAAGCGATGGCAGCATCCAAGAGGAGGGCTCAGCCCCCAATTCTCTCTTTTGGTATGGAAAAAAAATACACCATTAGAATTAAATAATATGCATAGTTACAATTAAGTGATTATTTATCCGCTAATTATTGATATTGCGTATGAAGTAAATCTAGAAACAATGATTTTCTGAGATGTGACTTTGATTTCCATTGTGAAAAGAACTTTACTGTTTCGACTACACTATATTATGTCGCTCTGCAGTCTTCTTATCAATGTTTTGCATCTATAGATTTCAAGAGATAAAATGGCACCATCACTTTTTGTTGTTCGGGAGTGTGGATTAATTTTGTTTTTATTATTATTATTATTATTAGCACAGCTTCTTACTACCCGTTCGGTTTATACGCACTTACGCTAATGTGTAATGGTAGGGTGTTTGTGAGATGAAATGAAGGACCTACAGTTTAACGTGGGATCCGAACCACGGTGGAGGCTTGGCACTCCCCACATTCACAAGATGTGATTAATACACGTATTGTCAGTGAGTAATTTTATTATTTGAACCTTTTGAAAATTGCTTTTTTTAAGTCTAATTAATTCCCTCTCATGAAGCCCCCGTCTTCGAAAATCTTTTGATTTCTAAATATGCCATTTCTTAGCAAAAACATTTTTTAAAAGTATTTAAAATAATTGGTTTAAGGTAAGGGAAAAAAGCATAGTGTTCTGGTATCATTTCAATTAAATTAAATTAAAGTATTTTTCACACTCAAAATGCCTTTGTACTGTTAACAAATATAATAACCGATCCGAATAAATAGTTTTTGTCCACCGATTATTACTACCCACCCGAGCTATACTCATTTTAATTACTATATTGTACTAGGGATCAAGTAGGTGGCATTTAGAGGAAATATACTCGCATTTGCATTGAAGAAGGGAGGTAAACCACTAGAGAAAATCGACTCTCATTACACTCGGCCGCTATTTGAACCCTGGCCCTCCCGTCGCCGGCAAACTATAGCCTGATTTTGGTTGGAAGAACAGTAGGGGAAATTTAAATTTATTTCTCTGCGACCAATATTGATAACATTTTACTATTTTATTTGTGTTATTTTATAGGTATTAATAATATCTATCAAAAGTGACAACTGAAGATAACACGACTTGATGTATGAATATTTTAAAATTGTTTTAGTAACTTTAGTAACTAACTTCTACTGTTCTTCCTACCAAAATCAACCTATAGACTATATTAGATTGCCATTCAATCCACGTGCTCACAGATGCAGTGACCATACACTATTTTAAGTAACTATTTTAATTTATGCACATAGATATAGAAAATGTTTTATCATGTTGAGACAAGTCTCTTATTTTCGGTGGACATGGGAAAGTCTTTATTATTGTTGTTATTTTTATTATTAAATATAATTCACATTAAAATAGATACACACACCTCCAACACATTATCAGCCCTATTCGGTATACCTCAAGCTTATAATTTAGGTCCTCTTCTCTTTGAAGTGTTTATTGATGGCATATATTTATTTACTCTTTGCGGATGATGTGAAATTTGATTAAATATTTGTTAGTTATTAATATGTTATCTTAATTATACACCAATAATCACTTATAATGTTAATTGTGGTTAAACATCGTATTATTTTTTAATCAATCTAAGTCAAAACTTCATAACTTTGAAAAACTTTTAAAAAATCATCAAATTCTAACTTTTATTCAACTGCTCTTTGCTTAAGATTTTGTTTAGAATGTTTTCTAAAATGTTGTTTTACGGAGAAAAACTCATTAAAACTGGTTTACTAATTACCAACTTTTGAAAGTATACCGTACGTAACTTACATTTTTTTTATTGGTTTGTACTATTTTGTCGCCCGCTTCATTGGCTGAAAGGTATAAGGCGTCAGTCTCATGTTAGACTGACCTGTGATTAAAGGGAGATTGAGTCCTGAATTCTGGTCGGCTCTATTGAGGTTGGTTCTTACAAAATGGTTTCACACTCTCCTTCCACGCAAATGCGGGTTGATTACCTCTCAAATGCTTCCTTCCTTATCCCTACCCCATTAGAGGAATTTTCATAAAGGTGTAGGCTTATAACCTGAACGTGTAGTAAGACGTGATAAAAAAACTATTGTGTTCAAAATAAATAACTGAAGAATAATAAAAAATTTCCGAGGATAACTTATTTAAAGATAATTTACTTATAACTATTTTCAAAAACTTTGTTCACAACTATGATGAAAAATTATGTACGATTGAATCTTACGATATATTTTTACTTGTTTTATTATTTTTCCGCTTTTTCGCACAAAAATCTCAATGTCATTAAAGACGTTCTCAAACTAGACCTTTTCAATGTTTTCAGGGAGGGGTGAGGCTTATCACCCCCTTGAGTAAGGTCCTATTATTTTGACTCTCCTCTTACCGAAATCAGTGGGCACGTGGTGTAAACGTCAAGGTATTCCAGATGAAGGGGAGGTTGAGATTCGAATCCCGGCTGGGTGTATTGGGGTGGGTTATCCTCTCCCTCCACGTAGATGTGGTTATATTTAATTTAAATTATACCCTTTTTCTTAATCCCCACCCTGTAAGCGTAATTAAATGCGGATATGATTGGTAAACTTCTTTTAGACGTTAATCTATATTATTGCCACCGTACTTTAGCCGAATTGAATGGTATAAGCGGTTCCTTAAAGTCTTAGACATTTCGACCTCTGCTGTTGCTTCTCACATAATTATTTAATCGATCAAGACCGTAGCCAGCCAATAATTTCTGGGGGGGCACATACCCTAATTGCTGGAGGCTAGAGTTAAAAAAAAGATAAACAGTTCTAGAAACTATCAGAAGTGTTTTTTTTATGTCAACGTAACTGCCGAAGCCTAGGAAAAATTATATATATTAATCACCTCTAGAAGCTATCTTAAGTGCTTTTTTTTATGGTAACATAACCCCCTAACTTGTATTTGTACCTTAATTTTGATATTGTTTGAAACATAAATAATACTCTATATAGTTTGTTCATAAAATGGGTGGGTGGGTTGAAACCCCAAATTCCCCCCTCCCCCGACTCTGGCCTTGTAATCGACGCAAGACCTATCGACCTCGGTTCTCGTTTCCCACATAATTATATAATCAGTGTAAGCGGTATTTTAGATCCTTTGGCCATAGATTTTTTTACATAATTATGTAATCGCTTTGGCATGAAAATGGAGGCGCTCACACCGGCCCTTTTTCAGAGTTACTCCTTCGCGTGTATACTTTCTTTTTTACACTTTGTACACTCTTAATTTTATCGTGACGAGTGTTTTTCTTTGATCTTGCAGGCGTAAGGGCTGGTGATAGGGGAATGGGAGAGAGTATAAATTCACTTGTTATATGGGTAGATGTAGAGAGGAAATGACTTGCGTGTCTTTAGTGTAGGCGTGCCCAACATACGGACCGCGGGCCACCAACGGGTATCCTGAGGCCTGCTAAATACTTTACTTGCTACCATAAATCGCTGTCCGTTACGAACAAAAAATCATGTGACTGTAAAATGTTCTTTAATAATTTAAAATCTGTAGCCATTTTCCTCAATTATGATTGAATAAAAACAACGGCATTATAGTTGTGGTTATTCTTGAATAGATTTGAGCAAAATAAATAGGCTAAAGAAGTATCTGATGATAACTTGGCAGATATTTTAAAGGTAAGCGCCCACTGTGTCGGTACCGCACGGACAGCACATTTTAAGGGGGGTGCGCCCACTATCCGCACTGACGGCACGGACGGAGACTCAGTTTGTTCGGCTGCTCACGAGCCAGAAGGTGAGCTTCTCGTTTCCATATACTCAAGGAAGTACTGTTTGCATTTCTGTTATTGTTGGATTTGTTCCAGGTTTATGATTGTACTTTTGTGAGTGATATTTCACCGTATTATCTAAATATGGAAAGCGAGGAAGAATTTGTAGCTCTAAGTTGCCTTTTAATCAAAGAGGAGAGAAGAACATGTAAGAAACGACGATTCTGGGTTCACAACGTCAACAGGAAAATACTTATGTTTGGCGATTACCACACATTATTTCCTGATCTAGTTGAAGATGACGCCAAAAATTCCGAACCGCACTTGATTTTAATTCCCTCGCCCAGACTCTCTGTCGAATGGCGGAGATTCCGTTGCTGGTGGTACTGACGTAGTGGGCGCATCTTGGTAACAAATAATGTTACGAATTGGTTGTACTTTCCGTTCCGTCCGTGCGGTACCGACCCAGTGGGCGCTCACCTTAAAGATATCCACCACAAATATATCAATTAGGAGTGTGCTAAGCTTCGAAAAAATATCCGGCTTTGACAGTTAAAATATTCGTATATGTTCATTTATTGCGATTCTAAGCAGATATTTCACAAATTAATACTCTTATGAAAAAATCTTAAATAAATTAATTACATTCCATGATGAATAATTTATCAGCTTAAAATGAAATATTACAACCAATTTCTCAATTAAACATTTCCTACATGATCTTTCTTAGTTTATAAAGTTATATAAATAATTACATAATATGTTTTCAACCATAAAATAATAAACAAAAAATATTTGAACTTTGATTAAAGGTTAAGAGTAAATAGGCCTAATATATATTCGATTCGGATTCGCTTCGAAATAAAACAAAGTGGACGTTGTACAGCGTTAAGGTCATTCGACAATAAAAATTCACAAATTTAACAAGTGTATAATTATAAGCTATAAATAGTGATTCACTAATTACATATAATTACAGTTTACGAGTTAAATGGAATCAAACTTGCTATTTTATAAAATCTCATTTTATGCACCTCGTATGAATGTCTAGTTACTACATTTCATCCTCATACATTCATTACTTTACCTAAACAATGGTAGGCCTACTGGAAAAGCATAAATAGCAAGTTTGACCCCTCGTAGCTGGTGAACTGTAATGATTGGAAACCATTGAATAACTATCATCACTTGTTAAAATAGTGCAATGAAATTTTGATGGTCAGATGACCTTAGTAATAACCATACCAGTACTACGAGAGACTTACTAATGATCAAATACGACGTATTTCTTTTCTTGTTTTAGCACCGCTCCTTACTACCCGTTCAGGTTATAGGCTTAGGCCTATATCTTAATTATGCTAATGGTTAGGTTTAATCACGGTTGAACTTGGAGGAAGTGTACCTAAATTTGCGTGTAGAGAGTGGGAAACCATTTAGGAAAACCACGCTAAGAACACCTGACCGGGATCGAACCACGATCTGCCCGTCATCAGCAGTCTACTCTATTGCGGAAGTGACGCCTTAGTCCATACGACCACCGAATCGGTTTTTATCTCTTATTAACTGCCTGATGATTGATTTAGCAAAAAAAACTTTTATTATTTTATTTTAATTTGCTAAGTCAGTAAATTTTATTTTATTTATCTCCTATTCAAGATTATATGCATGCAAATGACAAGTAGGCGGTGCAGAAAAAAAATGGCGATCGCAATACAATTAATTGTGACCTTATACAGGGTCAAGCACTCTTTTTGGCCCTTGCCTAACTCTTTGAGTTGTGCAACCCTGCTTTAGTGTGTCAGAGTGCGTGCTTTACATTGACTCACGCACTTTTTTTTTTGTTACCACAAGAGAAATTCCCCCCTTCCCTGGTGTTTATAGTCTCACACCAAACCCATTTCTAACACTCTAGTGGTGATCCATGAGGATGTCAGTCTACTGCTAATAGTCGCGCTTTAGGGATTGTCCTTGGGAGGGTCTGGTTCGCGTCTCGGTAAGTGCGGTTTTTTTTTAAGTTCTGTTTTCACAGGTGATTTCAAGGTTCTCACAAGGTCCGACACTTTGGCTGAGTTTGTAGCATTTTGTTTGGTATGTTGAGAGTCCTTGGCTTGGTTTTATGTATGTCGGCCTAATGTATAATTGGGGAAGTTGGGGTTCTCCCCCCCTTTTCGCAGTGATGAGGTACGGACAAGATATACTTGGTATTGTGTGTTTTTATAGAGTTACATTAATTTAGTAAGTTGTGTGCTGATGAAATCGGTCGGTTCAGGAAGTTCACCTTAAGTCTCCCAACTTAGTTAGGAATACAGTAATCGAGACTTGATTGCATTTCCGTTGTGTTTCATTGCGTCATACGTATCTCTGTTCTATAATACGTGTTTGTTTTCAGCGTATTAGTATCCGTCCAGGCTCTCAGCATATTATCACTGTTAGGGAAGGGATGAGGAAGGTTTTTTAAAAATGTACTCGAATTTGTGTGGAACCTTTAAGGGAGGGTAAAAAAACCACTTGTTACGCCCTGGTGGTATTAGAACCATGATCTCACCGGCAAACAGGCCCGGATAAGGTTGATGCTCTAGCCCGTCAATGTGGATTTTGACAAGGACTTAGTACAAGGGATTAATTATTTCATATTAAATGCTCTTAAAACTTTTAGGAATTTTTTTATATTCAAACACTTTAGTTTGGTTGTTCTTATTGAGCAGTACCTCTCTGCTGACAAAATTCATATTTTTACTATTGTAGAATTTAGAGATGGAACTAATCCGAATCTTAGGAAACATTATAAGTGAAAGGGCCGGTTTTATGACTACTGGATAGATATTGCTATTAGGAGGTTAAAGTTATCTGTCAGATAAAATAATATTAGTTA
Organism: Timema shepardi; assembly: GCA_902151425.1. Classification (NCBI taxonomy): domain Eukaryota; kingdom Metazoa; phylum Arthropoda; class Insecta; order Phasmatodea; family Timematidae; genus Timema; species Timema shepardi. Next base: position 189,436 of record CABFVX010001048.1, on the reverse strand, counting down.
TATTTATAGTGATTTAGTAAGGAGAATTATAATAATAAATACTCAATGGAACACCCAATAAACAATAACAAAAGGATCTAATTAAAAATGAAAAGATAATAAGTGATATGAAATATAAGGAAAAAGTTAAAGACAGAAAAAAATTTAATTAGCAAAAAACATATTGAGTTTATAAGAATTTGAATAGTTATAGACAATACAAGTCTGAATAAATATTATATTATATAGAGGAGAATATAGATTGAATAGAATACTGGCAAGCCTATAAATAATGAAAACGTTACAACTTTATAATTCTTATTAAGGAGTGTGAAATCTAGTAGAAAAAGAACAGGTTAAAATACAGAAAACATATTAAATTAAATAATTAATTAAGCACCACGTCTTACTACCCGTTCGGGTTATACGCTTTAAGTACTAATTACTCTAATGGATTAGGAATTGGGGAGGTTGAATTAGAGGAAGTGAACCCGCATTTGCGTGGAGGAGAGTGGAAAACCATTTAGGAAAAATCACCCCCAGTTCACCCGACCGAGATTCGAACCTTTATCTCCCCGTCCTCAGTAGACAAGCGCGTTAGCCAGCTACGCCACCGAGGTGGGTAGAAAACATATTAAAATTAGACAATACAATACAAATAAAAACCACATATTCTAAGGTTATAGATTAATGAATAAAACATTACAAAGAAAGATATATTAGGTATAGTAATAAGTTAAAATTAAGTTTAAAGGTAATATTGTGATAAATTCAGAATTGTCAAAAGGAAAAGTTAAAATTTTAACCAATGCAAGTGAACAGGGAAAAATATAAAGATAAAAGTTGTTATCCACTTTAATGTTTATTCGTCTTATGAACTGAATTTATCTGCCAGATAGCTATTTGTAGGATAAATATATTTTTATGCAGAAAACGCAAGGTTGGTACTGTCTTTACTGGTGCGCGCATGCGTATAAGCCCTGCTGATAGCGCTACAACGCGAGTGGTGAGAACGCTCAACATTTGTTAAATAATGACGGCTAAACGAGTGCGAGAAAACAGATGGCGTCACGTGGGCGCAGAAGCTAATATATCTTGCAAACACTAATTTCGGTGTCTGCCAAAATGTGGGCAATAGTTGGGTATAACTATAACTCTACAGATAGCTTGTCAGTTTTTGTAAAAGTGTGAATCAAATGTTCTAACTTTATATACAGTTAAAACCTAGGCCTGTGCTTACTAAACACATGAACCAAGACTTTAACCCCAAAACAGATTTTTATAGGCGAAACCCAAATAAAAACAACGCGTCACTATGACAACAACCATTTTAACTTCCAGATAAAAGTTATCAGGTACTTAAACTTCCCGATAAAATCGTGATGGATAAACACATTTTATCTGGCAGATAAATTCTATCTGGCAGTCATAAGACGCACTGTTAACTTATCCACCAAATATAAATATTTATCTACCAGATTAATATTTATCCAGGAGTCATCAGGCCCTAAGAGGTTAACTTTCCCACATTGGTGCGTATTTTTATTCTTCATTTCTCGAGAACGCTGCTTATTTACGAATGTTTAAAGAATTTCTTTTTTCATTAAACAATAAAAGTTATATTCGTATTTTATATAAGCTACACACAAAAATAAAACGCTGAATCGCATTTTTTATTATTATTATTTAGCATCGCGTCTTACTACCCGTTTGGGTTATACGCACTTACGCTAATGTGTAAATGGTAGGGTGATTGTGAGATGAAATGGAGGACCTACANATGTGTAATGGTAGGGTGATTGTGAGATGAAATGGAGGACCTACAGTTTAACGTGGAATCCGAACCACGGTGGAGACCTGGCATTCCTCACATTCACAAGATGTCTTGTCAGAGGTGAAGGAAGGGTTTGGTAATCAGATAAATCTTTGCCGGGACCGGGGATCGAACCCCGGCCGCCAGCATAGAAGTCTGACACCTTACCCCTAGACCACCAGGTCACCTAATCGCATATTAACAATATTACAATTGTTTGTGGGTCTATACTAAAATTAATATCCATGACGCTATATCAATATATTACTTTGATAAGTTCCCAGATACTTTAGATATGTTAGAGGCTTATTTGATGAAATGTCATTAAAATACATTAAACATTTTTTTTAAATAATATAATTCAATAAGTATGATACAAAGTTTCTAAATTAGTTTTTTCGATGGAAATACAGTTTTATATGGTCGACGCTTTCCAAGAAATACTATGCAATATGGCCAACTTAAAGTCAGTAGGCTATGTCTTTAATTTTCTAAATCGAAAAAATTTACTAACAATCTTATAATATTGATATTATTCGATTCGTTGTATTCATGTTGTGTGTATTAAAAAAACTATTTTATACGTGATTATATAAAAACATATTATACTAACACCCCTAAATTGTGCACAATCCCCCAATTTTTCTTTTTCCACATTAAGTGGTAAATAAATGGTTAGAGGTATGTTTTTTAGGCTGGCGTTAAAATAATTATGTAAACTTATGAACCACCTAGAAAGCATTATAAGACCTATAATATAATTGAATGTATATCTAAAATTAAAATATGGTATGTATTTTTTAATCTTTACCAGGAATCAGGCTTTTTTTTAATCCCGAACATTTTTAAAGAATGATTCGAAGATGGACACATTTAGTAAATAAACAGGCTGGCCACCGAACGGGAAAACAGGAAATTATACTTCATCTTTGAGCATCATAAAAAGTGTTTGACTTATCCTTTCTTTAATTTTAAAACATTTTTAGAAAATATACACCATTTGAGATTTTTAGCATTAGTACGGCTGCCAAAATGCCACTTAACATATTTTCTAAGGCACTTAATTTTTCTAATTGTGAGAAAAACAATTCAAATAGCTTTTGAAGAAAGTTAATTTTCTAAACATTGCTAGACGAGGATCACGTTAAATAGTTTCTACGGACTTTCGATTTTCAAACATTTTTCTGAGTAAGCTCTCCGAACCCTTCTTTGACTTTGGGTGTTATTTTTAAATTTTTTTTTAGTGAAAATCAACACACATATTGCAAATAATTTTAATTGCGTCACTGTCGTATGGATGTGACCACAATTCGTTTAACTTAAACTAGTTGAAAAATGACACCTGAACACGACAATCGAACCCGGCATTTTTGGCTTAACGCATCAATGCTCCACAATCTAGCTACTAAGGATTGGTCCCGTACTCGGGTTCATTCTTCACTCATAATCAAAGGGTGAGTCTGTGATGGACGTGTGAAAAATAGTCAGCTATGGTTATACGAGCGATCATTAAATAGTATGGTGAGCTATCTGACACCACAGCTATCTACGACTTGGGATTCGTATCGCTTGTCTGGTGACGTATTGTTTGTGTTGACCATTTTAAGTTTCACGTCTTTTTAGAACGTGTTTATTGAAATTAATCCGTATCTCTTGTCTGGGGATATGTTCTTGAGTTAACCTTTTCACGTCTTTTAAGATTTTGTTTTGAAATTAATTAATTTAATACTCTTTTTGATAAACTTTAATATTATGGTGACAACATAATGTAATATTTTTATTATTTTTTATTGAAAGATATATTTATACAAAATTCTTTAATTTATAATCTTTTGTTTTTAAGTTTTATGGTTTTGAGGGTACGTTTTCAATATTTCTAATTATTCAAATAGCCCTGGAATATGTTCAAGCACTAGTGGATTTAATGCCATCTCTTGACAGATACTGGAACTACGTGCAAGTCTTATTGCGGGACGGGGACCCATCCTGGGTTCACTCGGATTTTATACAGAGTGAACACAGCTGGTGGTATCTCAGTTCCTCTGTAAGCTATTCTTCGCGTCGAGGGATACCGCCTCTGGATGTGTATTTATACTCGACCCCTTCAAAGGACCTATACAGACTCACTGTTGGGCGATGTCAAGAGAGTGAGTGAGCCACCGTGTTAGACTGTGATTTCTAACTTCAAGCGGCTACAACTAGAATCATTGTCGCTGTCAGCAAACAGTGTGGCTCGCCGCCGCTAGATGTCATTGCGATGTTCTCGTGTTTCCCTTGTGGGGGCAGCACGGTCGTCGGGATTAGCAGGCAGTGTTACAAGACACTTGTGGTTATAACAGTGTTGTGTGTCAGTCTTCAAGAGATTCGGCAGCTGGTAACAATTCATGAAGACGGTGAACGACGAAATTTTATAATGTTCGGATTATTTTTAGTCGTCAGGAATTATATGCGTGAGAAAGACTAACTTTCAATCTCAAATCTGAACTTTTATGTTGTCCATAATGTTTGAAAATATTCACGGCTTATTTTTAAATTATATATTTTGTGTTCGATTCATTTTTGATTGCATTTAAAACATTATAAATTGAGGCAGTGTTGTGTAACACAGTTTTATACGTGTCCTAAGTATGCCTGTTAAGTAAAATTAAAGTAAAATATAGTAAATTTCAACTTCGTAATTTTTTTCCGTATTAACAGTTTAAATTATAAATTTAATTTCTTTTTAAATGTACGTATATACTGTGATGACTATTTGTGAAGTGAAAACCATTCAGAGCGGGTAACGTTCGATTTAGAAAGTTTGTGCAAGTATCCTGTTACAACCTGTGGAGTTGCAAGGAGTCCATTAAAGTCACACAGTCACTCCTCGGGTGGTGGTGTGGAAGGGGAAGTTAGAAGAAGAATATAGATATAAAAGAAGGAAGACATGGGCGCCGAACTGCGACGAAAGACACAAGAAGATGACCTATATTGTACCTGCTACGTTATTTTTGATCTTCTTGTCCTGTCCTGGGCTAGGATCTTGGCACGTGTTCTGCCGCATTGTTGGCGAAGCGACAGCGACAGTGGTGCTGCCAGGTTCTCGCGGCCGGTGCTACTACTACTACTACAACTACTACAAGATCCCTGTTCTTTCTTGCAACGCTTCGTTAACTATTTTTAGATTTGTTTTTGTAAGGCTAATTTTTGGGACAATTTTATTAAGAATAATCTTATTTTTTAAAAAAACCATCGGAAGTTCTGGAATTATATCGTTTAGTTGCGGAAAGGGTTTGGTTAAGGAAAGAGGAATTATGGGGGTCTCTCTTGTTTATTGGAGGCATTGTTGGTATTTCTACTAAACTATGATCGACATCTTGATTAATTTATTATTGCAAAGGGTGCTTTTTGTTTTGACAGTCGTATTAACTAAGAGCATTAATTGTATTGATATAAATTATAGTATTGGCCATTTTCTGCAAGTTAAGGTTTCCACCATTTTATACATTTATCAAATAGTAATTTTAAAACAAATCAACTCAGGACTTGGGACCTGGGTAGCGATACTATTGTTTTAGATAACAACGGGATATCCCTGCAGTGTATCATTGCGAAGTCTTCCGATAGTAGATGAAAAGGAATTTTCTTATCATGAAATCATTCTTGTTCTTTTCAAACATAGTTGGATTTGTAGGGAAAAATTCCAATAAGCTACTACTAGTCTTGGTTTTGAACTGGAATTCATTCATAAAGGCATAGGCCCTTACGTATATATATTAATTTCGCTACGGTCTTAACGGTTTGGATAACATAAAAAACGAACATATAGTTAAGAAACTCGAAGAGATTTGAAAGCTTACGTGCTTTAGCTATGAAGTGTCTTAATATTTGGTTGTCCGTTTCTAATGTATCTCGTTTTAGTAATTAACACGCTATAAACCCCAACCTCCAGGCAGTAGTATGTATGTATAGTAAACTTTGAGATCTTCCAGATTGACGCCAAAAGGGCCTCTATAGAGTGTTATTGCTTTTTCATCGAACCGCTCCCAAGTTTTTCCCGACCTTGAAGCGGTTCAGGAATGGTAAGAGGAAGTTGTTTTAACTTGCTAGAAGGAAATAAGTTTTCAGCCGAGAACGGTGTATCATTGTGGAAAGCATAATGAAAGAACCATTTTAAATATGGCATCTTTATTTTGTACGACCCTTTGTTGTACATAATTATTTTATTATGTTAGTTGTATTTTTAATTTATCAAACTCAAAGTTAAAAGGATTATTCAAGATAAATCTGGTAGCGAGGGTATGAATGTCGGTATCTTAATTATCTATCCTGACTAGGCTTTCAATTTAGTTGAGACTATTTTTTAATATGTTTATTTTAGTGACAGGGACTTGGCATAGACACATTTTTTTAAAATATAGTAAGCTCCTATTGTTTTCTTGGAAGTATTTTCCATCTTTTATTTGTTTTCCGTGAACGCGGTAGGTGTTCATTTTGTGTTGGTTTCATATCTGCTGGAAAAATCGTTGAGTAGCCTTCATTGAAGAAACGAATCTTATCTCATTTATCAAACTTAAATACAAGGGCAGCCTTATCATTTTCTTTGTTAAATTGCGAGTAACGGTCTAATTCTATAAAATTAATACTTTAACCTCATTACCTACATAATTTGTTGCAATAACTGTAAAGCTGTACATTGTTATAGCGTGGACCTATTTAAATTGCGTTGATTCCATTTACAAGTTTATTATGAAAGTGTTTGATTTAAGCACTTTTGGATATTTTTACTGTCCATTAATTATACTGTTAGAAACGGCATGTCATACTTACGTTGGCGAAAACATGAATCCACTTGACTCTGTAAATATTAGGTTTGCTACCCGGCATAATCCCAGGAACTAGGGGGCTGTGGGTTAACTTTCCCCTTTCATTCTCTTGCTTAGGGGGGGGGGGAGGGTTGGTTTTTAGGGAACAAATCTGTAATTATTTAATTATTTTTCTCTCGGTAACAATGAACAAGGTTGATTAGTTTCTTCCTCTATTTGTATGACGTAATATTTATTAACAAACACAATTGTCCAACGAGTTCCTAATATATGGTTTTTTGTTATGTAGGAGAAAGGAAAATAAGTCTTGACTATTTATAAGCAAACCTTTAGTTCAAACAAATTCAAATGTTTTGATTGATCAAATTATTACTCTTTACTGAAACAATCAAATGAATTGGAAGACACAAATCATAGTAACTTTCTCATATATTAATAATAATAATAATAATAATAATAATAAATTATCATACAGTAGCTTGGAATGAAATTAAAAAAAATCGGTGAACTGCCCCTAAAGGAAGTTTTCCTAAAAAAATATCATCTTATTAATGACATAAACATAATTTTCACATATAAATTTTAAACAAAATTGTTTAAGCCAATTTTTAATAAATTTCCAATTTTCACATATCTGTTGTAATCTACCCTCAAATTGTTTGTATCTAAAATAATTAAAGTATATTCTAACAAATCATGAAAAACAATTCCCAGCTAGACGTTTTAAACTAAATCTTATAGGCCATTTTAGAACAATTTCTAGTTTTCTAAATTTTGTTGAAAGTAAACTACCCTTAAATAAATTTAGACCTATTTTAGAAAATCAATAGACATTATTTACTATGTAAAATAGTATCCGAATACCAATTTTGAACAAAATCGTCAGCAATTTTCAAGAAATTTGAAATATTTTCAAACAAATTGTTGGAGCCATTCATAAAATAGGTATTCAAATAAAAAAAGTCATCAATAAACAACCTTATGATGACACTTCTCCCAAAAATAACTGTAGGTATACAGTTTCTATTATCTCAAAAACTCACCAGATATTTATTTTAAACAAAATCCTTGAAGCCGTTTTCGAAAAATTTAAAAGTTTTCAAAAATAACTCATTTGTGAACTACCGGCGGTACCTACTCATAAACAAATTTTAACTTAAAAAACAAAGTCTTAAGTGCTACAAGTAAAATACATTCTGTCCCTTTCAAGCCCAAAATAACTAAGACGTATATTCTTAAAAAAATAAGAAATAAGTTTAAAATTTGTGTATAACTTACAAAAATTAATATTTGTTATTATTGGGTAATTTGAAGATTCTTTTTAATATGTAGCCATTTTGTTACATCAAGAATTGGAATTTTTAAAAATAAAAATAATATAAAAAGATAGACATAAAAAACATGATAATAATTATGTCTAAACTGGGCTGGAAAGGGTTGGTTAGATATCCATTTAAAATAAAATCAAAAGAGACATTTTCGAAAAATTTGGTGTTTAAAAAATAACTCATCAGTAAACTACTCATTTAAAAGCTAGAGTCGTCATTTAAATATCTTACTGAGGTATAGATGGTCCCATAAAATCTAGATATCATGTTTAAACAAAGTCCATAAAACCGTTTCAAATTTGTGGCTAAGGCCACCCAAATGGCGAATATAGAATTGTAGTATCCACTTTGTTGGTTTAGGGGGTATATAAAACTTAAACATCATAATCTCGAGGCTGAAATTTTTCGCGATTACAATGTTATCTTTTGATGAGAAAGTAAAAAGCAATCAATATAAGGATGAAAATATATTCATTGCGCTGTGTTAAGCTATATTCACATTCCCATTATGTGTGTTCTACTCATCCTAACTTAACTTGAATATAAAGCCTCCCAGAAACCTCCACGGTAAAAAAAACGTTCCGGCGTCCCTCCTACCCGTCCCGTATTTTTCGGGATTCTTTGAGGCGAAAAAAAAAACTAACCCAACGATATTAATTGAAACTATATTTTTACTCCTATATTTTTTATTTGGGGCATAAATGTTCCACCATTCCTCTCTAATAAGAGTTGGAATTTGGTGACGCAACATTTATTGTGGTATGAGTTAATTATAATGTTTCAAATGAGTAAAACTAATTTAACTCTGGGACTAATACGTAAAATTGTCTTGCTAAATAAAATAAAATTATTACATACAAAACTCGCCTCCCCCCTCATGATTATAAAAAAAACTTCTCCAAATATTATATGAAGGCATCTTATGATTTTGCCTTCTAAATACATGGTAGAGAGAGATATCCCTTACCGTTGCCACTGAAAAATGCCATAACCTCTTTCGAAAAGGTGGCAGCCTAAGTCGTGCGCCGGACAATTTTCAACCTTTTACATATTCTCCCCAAATTTCTTCCTTTGAGACCATCGCGACCCCTTGATACTCTCGTAGCGTAAAAATACAAATTTTTTTTGTCTACTTCCCCCCTCCCCAGTGCGTCTTACTCATGGCATTTCATTATACTAATGGGTAAGGATGGGGACAGTAGAATTTAGAATCTACTCACATTTGATTGGCTAGAGAAGAAAACCATTTATGAAAAATGACACCCGACCAAACCCCAAACTTCCCCGTCACTGATAAACCAAGCTATACGAACGTGTCGTTTAGTCCTCGTGCCCACCTATATTGGCTTTTATTTTATATATATATATATATATATATATAATATTAAGACTAACTTAAACGATTTTTATCAATTTTAACATCTTTCATAATTTATATTTGAATTTTGCTCCTTTTTATATATATAAAGCTCTCAATTCTACAAGCATTGCAATTCCACCTTAAACACGCCGCGAACTCAAGGTTGGATATCACTGCCCTAACCTATGCGATTTTCTCTTTAATCTATAGTAGTGAAATACAGTTTTGTAAAATTGGAACGTATTGTAACTTTTTTTTTCAGTTTAGGTAACAAAGCCTTTGTTAGTATCGGAACTATTTAAAGTGTCGGTCAACAGAAAAGGTGAAATTATATTTGGCATACATAGTATTGCTCAAATTCTCAGTAACATAATTTGTATAGTGTTTGTATATTTTTTATTTTGCACCACGTATTACTACTCTTGTGGACTATTCGCATATTTACGCCAATAGGAGTAGGGATGCGGAAGGTAGTTGATAAGAAATGTATACGCATTTGCGTTGTGGAGGGAAGGGGAAGACTGTTTAGTGGAAATCATGCTCAGTACACCCAGCCGGAATTCAAGCCCCGACGTTACTGGAAAATCAGAACAGGTAAGGTGACGCCTTTGCCTCCCACCAACGTCGCTATCAAGTATGTCCTTAAACTCTATTTTTAGTATTTTCTTTTTTAAGTATAGGTCACATTATTCTGATCTTCTTAGTGGTTAATTTCGCATAATTTATTTTGTATTATTTATCATATTTAAAATGATAGACTGGCGTTGAAATGGTCCAAATGAGTTTTGAATTGTTATAACATTTTATTTTTCGTTGAGAAACAGTTTGTACTCTTGATTAACAAACTTGTGTTAAGATTCTTTCTTTGACAATTTCACTACCATAAAATAAATTTGAACGTTTTTATTGAGGTTTATTGAGAATGTCCAATTCTTAAAACCTCATTAAATATAATAATATGGTAATATTTTTACATAACAATATAATATTGCGCGTGTGGGCTACATCGATCGTAGCCCATTAGTGGGAAAGACTAGCCATTACTGTACCGCTGCCCAGGGGACATCCGAATGTACGAATCGTACATCCTTTCCATGGAGGTTATTTCCTTGTTCCGGTGAGATGCAAGCGTATGAGGGTGTGGAACCAGTGGAAACACTTAAACCTAACTTAAACCTAATTAACCATACTCTGGTGACTGTTGGGGTATTGCACTAACCACTACATGGGACCGGTTAACATAGCAATGAAAGTTTTAGAGAAGGTCCCACAAAAAATATATTTTTAGAACAAGCGCTTGTTAACCAAGATCGTTCAAACTACCATCGAAAAATAAATGTTATAAAGAATTCGAAGCTCGAAGCACCCTTGAAACATTATAATAATTGTTCGGTTGGAATAGAGCCTAGGTTCTGAAGCTTACAATCAGGCGTAATAACCGTTCTTATAAGTCATAACGCAGCAAGTGTGGACGCCTTTGTAATAAAATAAGGATGGGGGGGGGGGG
>CABFVX010001048.1:160630-178444 GCA_902151425.1 Timema shepardi | reverse complement strand
CCCCCCCCTGGTTGTCAGGATACTGTTAAAGCTAAAACCCTTTTCCGTACATAATTCAATAGGGAAACTTGTATTTAAGAGCTTATGGCAAATATAGTAGACTTGATTATCTGGGTAGTTGTAAGAGAGTAGTCGCACAAAATGTTCTGAGAAAAAAACTAACGGATAGTTAAGTTCATTAGTAAATTTAATCTCCCATCTCATACCAAATTATTACTTCCTTAACAGACAGGTTTAATTATTAGCAGAATAGTTTGTGATATTTGCCTGACTACAAGGTCAACAGCGAATCTTCGGAACTTCGCAATTTGCTTGGAAGCTTAATTCACGCATAGTTGAAAAATTAAAATTAGATCCAAAGATGGACGCACGGATTAACTGCAACCTCGATAGCCCACGCACGAATAATCGGGAATTAAATTGTATCACTAAATAACTTGCCCAGTAGCTATTCTAAAATAACCTCCCCGTCACTGTTAAACTCTACTGGGGCTTGACGTTTAGTCCGTTTGCCCGCACATTCTGGTATAAATTGAACCAGTGGCCCAGCCATACAACTCTTCTGGCAATGCTGCTTACAACACTATTTTATTTTATTTTACCTCGGAAGTTTTTCCAAACTTCGACATTTCGGTTAATGATTTTTTTTTTTGTTGAGCGACTACATAAAAAAAAATGGATGGTGCCAATACCTAGTTTTATTGTTTTAGTTGTCTAAACGATAACTATTTTAAACCTAAACACACACACACAAAAACTTGCAACCATTCTTTTACTCGTACGGAAATGTCTTTGACGAATATTCACCAGAGTTTCTAGTTGGTTTTTCTCAATACATTTTAGCCTTCCACCCGTCCCAGTACTATTTCATCAGGGATTGTAACTTATGTATACCTTAATATCTGCTAATATTTTACTTTTTATAATTCAAAATAAAAAATATTAAATGTTCTATAAATAAAATTAGCATTATGAATAGTTTCTCCTACCATTCTTTGATTGTTATAATCTAACCATGAAATACCCATGCATGTTTTCATTTTTTCTTTTTATTCGCATAACATTAAATCACGATGACGTCTGACACTTATTTTAATATGAGTAGACATCTAGTATCAAAGTGACTTCAAATACATGTACGTAAACATACTAAAATTGGTTTCCCTTGCCTCGTTTTACTGTGCCACGAAAACACTGTTTAAATAGCTTTTATATCTAATCAATGCTTAAAAAAACTTGGTGGCTTTGAGACCCTCCACCCCCATTCATCCATACGCCACTCCACCCGTCCTGATTTTACGGGGTGGAACTAAGGACGCAAGCATTTTCACAACAATTTTAATTAAATATTTACTGGTATTTTTACGTTTTTGGAGCATAAATACTACTTTAAGCGTTTAGGCACATAAGTTGACTTTTGGCGTTATTGGCTTTGAGGAATATACTTGTAAGATAGTTATGAGACTCTAAAAACGGTAATAAAATATTATAACCTTTCAAAAAATTGAAATTAATCTTATTCAGGCCAAATTCGTAAAATGTTGTTGGACCATAAACAGTTACGCTACCCGCATAGGAGTACTAAATGTCAGACCCTCAAATGCGAGTACATTTATTTTAAGTTCACTTTACTCTTCCTTGCCACATTAGTTTAAATATATGTGTGTATGAGTATTGACGTTCAAGAAGTTTACGATAAATACCGCAATTAAAAATATATATTTTTTGGAAGAACATAACTTAATTTGTCTTTTCCTCTCAGCCCTAGCCAATCTGTCGCAAATGGCGGTTGACCGGCTCTTACTCGGAGCCGGACTGTTCAATCTCGCGCTGCGCTCCAAGGCACGACGTGTTAAACTTGTAAACAAAAATCTTACAACTATTCCCTCTTTTTTATTTTTTTATTTAAGCTTTTTCCCCCCATAGTCTAGGGATAAAGAGGTATCCCTCTAACTTCTTAACGACGTGTTTACGACTAATGAATTTATTTACCTAATGGGCATTTTTGGAAGTAATAATTAGGTATCATTTTGATCAGAATGGCCATCTCTGAACTCGTGGGTCTACCTGGGGCCTTATACTTGGAATTATTTCGTGCACATTATCTTAAAATTCTCACGGCAATCTCAGTGTATTCATCCTGATTACGGCTAAGTTAGTATTTATATAACTAAATAAAAATTGATAACACTCGCGTGCAGTTGGAATCTGGAAAAAAATAAAGACTAATTTGAATATGTTTCCGGGCCCAAAAAAAGTTGTTGCCTTCATTTGTTTTTATCACCCACAACATCGTACACGGTCAAAGAAGTCAGTCTCACAGTAGACTGGATTGCCGCTACCCAGATTCTAATATCGGGGTCGGGTGTACTGGGGTTTGCTTTTCCACGGGTATTTTTTTTTACTAAGGCTCTAATCCTCCCTTCACTCTAATTCCCCCAGTTCTTTTGATAAAAAAAAAGTTATCAATGTTGACCGTAAACAAGGTTTCATGACATTTCTAAACACCCTTCCTACTGTAATGGTGTTCGCCCAAACGATTTGAAGGAAAGTGTTATGGACGGGCGCGCGCCTGGTCGGAATGTGACGACTCGTCTAGTCGCGTCTTTCAGAGTTCACGGTCCGGTCAATTGGACCAATCAGCTCAACTTACGGTTGCCGCGATCAAAGATGACCTTTATCCTTCCGCCCCCTCCCTCCCTACCCATTCGCTGAGGTACAGTTGTCGTAACACCGCGGGAATCATTTTAGAGGTAATGTTCCCGCTTTTACGTGGAGGGGGATTGGGGAGACATTTCTGGGAAAAACACCCTCACTAGACCCGACTGGGACTTAAAAACCGATCTCATAGCACGAGAGTGATGCCTTTGATCATTCGGTCACTGAAGTGGGTTTTCGATAAGTTGTTTTTAATACCCCATAGGAGTTGTTGAATACTTGATAAAAAGGGTCAATCCACGGATGGACTTGACCATGATCCAAGCATACAAGTTGCGCCAAAGGGGATCCATGCAATATAAGATTGCTACCTTTCAGGATAAACTAGGGAACGGTACATAGTCTGGGAGGTTGAAACTCGTATCCCGGCTGGGTGTACTGAGGGTGGTTTAAATACTAAATCGTATCCCAATCACTTAAATTATACCTTCCTCATTCTTTCCCCGTTAGTGTGATTATATGTGGATATACAGGACGGATGGTAAGTCGTAGTGTTTAAAAATATACTTGACGCCTCGTGTGCACGTTACCGCGCTAAGGGGGCCGCCTACCTGAACGCCGAGATGCGTTGAAGGCGTTCAGAAACCATGCGTTATTGAAGAAGTTAGTTGATATTTCGAACTCTCGCCAAAATTGAGGTAAAAGCTATCAACATGTAGCTATAGAATTAAAAACAGTAACTTATATAAGTTTTATAATTTAAAAAATATATTAAAAAGGGAATTTAAATCATTTTCAATTATGTTTAAAGCGAAATGTCCGTTCTAAGATTGAAGTATATCGTTAGAAACATAAATCTAGCCTTCCTCAAACAAATACATTATTTCTAAACAGTGCAGCAACAAAACATTCTGAGATAATGATTAGTGGTTTTAAAGCTTCAGAACTTCAATTCGCATGAGGAGTACAATATTGTGATGATCTCGCCTTTCGAGTAGACAGTGCTCCTGGGAGGTATCTCATGCGCGTGCACACGGGCGGCAAGGAAATCACAGTTAAATTTGATAATTTGACATTTTCTGCAGGGGTGGCTTGCGGGAGCTGTATTGGAACATATGGTACCTAGAGTCTTCATAACAAAGACATCAAAAGTGTCAGGGGATGGGTGGGCTCAAAAGTTATTAGGAAATACTCAAGCCAACCTGATAGTTATTTCAATTATTTTATTGTTAATAAACTGAAAATAAAATAAGAATACAAATTATGACATTTGGAGATTAACATTTTTTGGCAAAGGTTTATATATACACACACACACACACCAAGCGCGCATGCGTCTGATCTTCAACTTCGCCGAAAACTATGACCTGCGTTATTATCAAATTGCATGCAAAGTTTTATATTAGTTACGTTTTTTTTATCACCGTGTCTTACTACATGTTCAGGTTATGTAGGTACTTGCTTTGTTTATAGTCACCATTATAGTTGGTCGTTCATACGGTAATAGTTGTCTTTTGAATCCAATATTCAACTATGTACGAAAACATCCCCCAAGTGTACGGGGCATTCCCGTGGCTATCTCCTGATAGTTGCACTGAAGTCCAGCTGGTTGCGGAGACTTGCAGTTGATAGGCTCTGATTGGCCGCCTGGGGCAAGCCTACGCTCGTCTCGCTCGCTGACCCCCTTGATTATACCCCAGCCTATTTCTTACCCCTGTTCCCTCATAACCATCCCCTGCTACCTTGATATGCCAACTTTTTGTTATTGCTATCAATAATAGATTTTTAATGCTGTATACAAAAGTCTGACAAATTGAGGGTGCCGCTTACTTGAAGGGGAAATATCCTCACAGTGCGTTATTTCTCATGGGAAAGGCAGTTCTAAAGCTTCAAAACAGCTAAAAAAAAATCATCAATTATCTTAGAATGCTCTGTTTTAATCCTGTTAAAATATGACTTTAAATATGTATGTTTACTTTGATCATAGAACTGCGACATTGCTTGTGAAACGTTGTTTTAAATCAGTCAATTTCGCCCTTTAATGAGGTTTTTTTACTCATAAAACTTCAGTGACATGTCGCGATACCTTTTACCTCCAATTTGACGGGAAACAAATTTTGAAATAACAAATCACCACTTCTTAAATAAGTCGGGATTTGTGGACGACTTCAACTCGTCCCGGTGCTCCTGTAGGCGGCCTGCTCAAGTATCCACTGGTCTCCTTTATAAGGGGAAATGGAAATGACGCAAGTTAAGCATTTTACTTCAAACATTCAGACAAAGATAAATGAAAAATATACCCAGTTTTTTTCTTATTACAAACACCTCTTCTGACCACTCGTACGAACTAGCTTAATATCTATACTAATATAGTAGGAGATATGAGCTGGATATGATTTAGATGAAGTTACTCGAATTTAGGTAGAGGGAAAGTGGGGAAATCATTTTGGGAGGGGAAAAAACCTTCAGTTGACTCAAACCCCAACCTACCCGTCACAAGCAAACATGACTGGACGAGACTGTCGTATTTTTCTGTGTGCTCATCGGTGCGAGTCCAAACCTTCCTTGTTGCTACGAGTTGTTTCCGGTCTGAAGATCCTGATTATTGTAAGGGTAGTATCTTAGTGGAGTTCTGAAAAACATCTGCTTAGGGGATGTTCAGGCCAAGTTGGGGTTCAAGGCTATTTGTGACCTCTCTTCTCTCAACTTCACCCTATGTTCTTGAGGTCTTCTAGGGATGTGGAAAAAATATCGGTTCTTTCTTTTCATTGCCAATACTTTTATCCATATCGTTATCGAAAGAAACAATCATTTGGTGATATTTGTCAAAGAAATGTTATCTTTTAAGTGCACACTCCAAAATCCTAACTAAAAAGTAGAGCCTACTTGCTTCTTCGATCATAAATTATAATAATAATAATATGTCTGGGTTACATCTTTCTGTAGCTCATTTTGCGGAGAGATTAGCCGGTACTAATGTATCGTTTCCCAGGGGACGCCCGAATGTACTAATCGTACAACTTTTCATTGGCGATTATTTCCATGTCCCGATGAGATGAGGGAATGATGATAGTGAATATGACGGTATGAAGCCAATTATGTACTAAACCTAACTTGAGCCTAATGAGACAAGTCCCCCGGTACCAGCTGGGAATCGAACCCGGGACCGATATAGGTTAGCAAACAGGAGCTCTTAACACCACTATACCATGACGCCGGTTTCGGTCACTAATGAAGTAGAAGTAAAACTTGGCCCAATAATACAATATTTTGTTTTGTGGTTTCCTCTTTTAGGAAGTTGCGTTGCGCGTTTCACCTCCCTCGCCCTCCCTCCGACGATTTAAGTTCGAATTAAACCTAGGTCAGGGGGATTGGGCAGTAACGACTGATTTTCTTCAAGAGGCAACCATTAGCTTTTTGTCAAATGATAGCAATGTTTCTTTCCATCTTTCCTGTACCTTCTTCCAAATATGAAATAATATTGTGATTACATCATGATTGTGTTTAGTGGACGGTATAGGGATATTAATATATTATAATTTTAAAATATTATTTATTGTTCAAGATAAGTACAAAAACTTGAGCATATAGAGGACAAAAAGGTAGCCTATTTTAAAACATAAAACCCTAATAATCCGTTTAGATAAAATTTCCTGCTTTTTCTTTCGAAAACGATACTTACTGGTATCGATATTTGAAATGCGTAAAGTAGGGCTATTGACATACACCAGATACGGGTAAGCCTAGCTGACAGTTCTCCCGAATTTTTCTTATGATGTAAGAATATTTAACTACTTTTACAATCTTACGGTATATTTCGAACATTTTACTAAATATCCATTACTATTTCCGCACGTAGACAAGTTAGTATCGTCTTTCCTGGTTTGCCGGTGACAGAAAAATCGGGGTTCGAATTGTTGGCGGGTGTACGGAATTAGATTTTCTTAAATTGTTTCTTCCCACTCTCCTGCCAGGCAAATTTCAGGTACGTTCACCCTAAAACTATACCTTATTCATCCCTTCCCTGTTAATGTAAATATGTATCTAGTCGGGATGGGCGATACGCGGACCACGTGGATTAGAAAATATTATTCATAAAAGAGACTTTATTTAGTTGGCCACTGGGCAGGAATTTTTCTGTGAAAACCTAACATATGATTGATTGTTTATAAAAATGTGACAGGTTCTTAAAAATCAATTCTACCCTCCCAGTTTGAAGTAATTTGAAGTAGCCTAACTAATCTGTATTCCCATTTTCGAATTGATTACATTTTAATTGATCACAGAGAGACAGTATTGTAATCGGAAACATTTTTCTGCCTCTTATAACATTATACGTGGCCCACAACTTAATAAAGTATTAAAAGTCTTTCACATCATACATAACATTGTAAACTTGTTTAACGAAGACAAATTCGTCTAAGAGAAGTCTACTAATGACTTATTTTTGAAAGTTTGAGAAAGTTTGAAAATTGCTAAAACGATTTGTTCAAAATTAATATTTACGGATGATTTTAGTTAATAATACACCCTCTTGGGGTTTTTTTTTTTTGAAAAATAAATTAAGGGTAGTTTACGTATAACCTATTTTTGAAGATTTTTCCCCCCAAGCTATAATAAACTATTATGAGAAGGTATCCATGGTTGTGTCGTACTATTCATTCTATTTTATTGTGAAATGGCTTTTTTCCGCGAAGAACTGGAATTATTTGGCTACGGATTAGAATCGGGGAACCCTTACAAAGACCGTTGTAACTTTAGTAGTTCGATAATCGATTTAAACTGAACCCAAAAAAGTATAGTTAAAGATCAGTGCCTCACATTGTGAGCCATTTACACTCTTTCTACAAAGAGGGGTTAATACGTGCTTGGAAAAGTCTGGGAGAGGTCAGGGAAATAAAAAAAATAATCGTTTGAGTTTGTAGAAAGCCATGTAATGATTTACTAAGTAGAAAAACATAACCCAATATGAACCATTTGTTTATCTCCGCTTCATGCTATTCTACCAAGAACATTAGCATATTTGTGTGGAGTATTTAGAACTCTCGTCGGTGGCTACGTGAACTAAACGTCAGGTTAGTCTAGTATGTTATGCCGATCGCGGGGAGGTCGGGGATTGAATCCTGGCCGGGTATACTGTGGGTGGGTTTTTCTAAATAAAATAAATTCTATTACATTTACTTTAAATTTTACCTTTCTCGTCCCTACCCAATTAGGCTACTATAGTTGAAATTCCTTCAATAAAAAGGTCAATAAATACATAATTAATGAGAACACTGTGCTTATTTGAAAATACCAACATTATTAAATTATTTATTTATTATTATTTATTTCAAAGCAATCTGGTGGCCACATGTTCTAAGGGGTCACGCTCGCATTATACTAGACTTCCGATGGCAGGGAGATTGGGGCTTGAATCCCGGTCAAGTGTACTGAGAGTGGTTTTCCCTAAATATTTGCCCACTCACATGCGGGTACACTTCATCCTAATTCAACCTGCCTCAGCCCTAATTCACTGGCGTAATTAGTGCATATGCGTATAACCTGAACATAAAGTAAGACGTGGCGCTAAAAATATTTATTTTAAAATATAAGGTGTAGTATAAATACCAAGTTTGTCAAAGCAGAAACTTTGTCTCTCCTAAGTAAAGTTTTTTTTTAACTCTTGTCTTCGCGTAGGGGTTGACCTGGGGTCAAGCTACCCCCAGGTCCTTAACCCGGTTTTGTTTTAGAAAGGGGGTGGGTGGGTTGCCGGTGAAAATTTGCTCTTGACAGTTGGTGACGAAATCACCATCAGTAGAAGGCAAGCAATAATTTTAAACATGTTTTTAAAAGATAATTGCGGTTGTTGGGCTAAAGGTGTTATGAATTGTATAAGCCTTCGGCACGATACTAGCTTAGGCATTCAGGAATACGTACACATATTATTATAACTAATACTTTTTGGGGGAGAGGTCATGGGGATTGAACTCCCAAAACACGGTATGTACGATATTGGCTGATATAGTGCGAGGTTCTTTGAATCTTTCCAACAGCTTACTGAATTATTATTTTCGGGGGTCTTTTGACCCAATCGACAAAACCACACATGACGTTCAAACAAACTTAACAAAAAAATTAAGAAAAATACTAATTACCCAGTACCCCGGCCGTCAACTTAAAACTGTACAAAGTTAAGAACCCCCTCCCCCATTTAATTGATGCTGAAGGTTTTATGTTGAACTGGAACTCGAACCCGTGGACTTTAGTACAGCAGGTAGCAGTGGCGCATCCAAGTGGGAGGTAAAGGGGCAACCGTTGCATTGGCCTCCTTACCCAAGATCTAATGTATTTATTTATTAAAAGCTCAAAAAATAAGTATAACTATAACTAGAGAGGTCGAGTACATAGGGAACATTTTAAGACCAGGTCTCCGGCTTGATATTCACATGTCTACCGGTATAGCATAAAAATTAAACGCGCACCTAAAATTCTAAATTGTAAATAGTACCTTCCCACTCTCCCCCCTTCCCATATAAATGTCTGGGTGTGCCACTGCTAGTAACTAAAAGAAACGCCATTTTGAAGGTTCTAGCCCCTTTTCCCCCGCTCCTTGTGGGATGCATTTATGTTCTTCACTTCCTCAGAACAGGTTCCTCTCGCTCGTCACGACGTCCTGGAGTGCGTGCCAGAGGCGCGTTTACACCGCTGCCGTTTGAAATCCTGTAAATGCACTTTCTGGTACGACACTCCGGCGCTCACTCTCTCTCTATCTCTGTCTGTCTCTCTGTTTGTGACTTCTTTTCCCGATGCACCGCCGTACCTAGCTTGCACCACCTGCACACGTGTCTCAAATAGTCCCTCGTGCTGAACTTTCTTCAGGGTTGACAGTTTACGGCCGCTTCTATCCGGTGAGATCCATCTTCGCTCATTGCACCGCCATTGGGAACAATCACGTTGGTGCCGGTCTTCTATAGAGGGGAGTGGTGTGCTTGGTATCCCTATAGACAGATACTTTGGGCTTGTTGTGGACTGTTTTGTGTGTACGCGCATACCGAACTACAACCTCAACTCTTCTTTAATAAAGTTCGTGATAACATAAAATATATAGTCCTATTTAAAGGTTGTTGTTGCTCTGCCTGCTTATGACATTCGTAAAAGACATTAGTAAAAAATCGTACATTTGTGATCTGAAACCCGCTCCTGCCTTTTCAGGAATATTTGGAAGAAAATGAGTATCACTAACAGGTTGTTTTGAGCGTATGGACAGTTTTGTATGTTTAAAAGTGATTTTTAAGTGTTCATACATTTCGTGAATGAATTTCTGAGAATCTTAGTGCTACAAAGTGTCTACAGACCATTAAATGGATGAAAACGTCTATTAATTAATTTTCTTTGTCATTAATATTATGAGACAAGGCCCACACACTAATAACAATAATATTAATAATTTGTTTCGCCATACCTTTACCGGTATAATTACAGTTCACTTTTCATAGGTAGAGCTTTTTAGAAAATTCATTTTGTCGTGGTCAGCATTGATGAAAATATGTTAATGTTTTATAAGTATTAATAATATACCCATCAACGTGACTGCTTCAGATCACATGACTTGACGTAAGACTACGTGAAAGTAGCCCTAGTAATGTTACTAGCTGTCAAATAAGGCTCCTTCTATGAAAATTGTATTGTGTATTATATTCTCTCACATACGCTCAACATTTTTGATAATCTTTATTCAAATCTCACTTTGAGAAGATATTATGAAACATAATTTTCCGGAGGCCTTTTAGTTGACATGGATAGCTGTGTTGCGGTAAATAAAAGAAGGTAGGCGTACACTATGGCGCATCAGATCTGCTCGAGAAATATTCCCATTTGGGTTTAATCCTCTTTTTTCCTGATTTGCATACAAAATATTCCTGTTATAAGAATCACATGAAAACGTAAATTATTGAGATAATTGAGGAAAATGCATTGATTAAAGTTTAACTAACCCGCTTCGGTGGCTGCGTTGTCTAAGGCGTTTATCTCGAAATATATTGGTGATGGGAGATAGGGGTTCGAATCCCGGTCAGGTGTGCTTAGGATGGTTTTTCCTAAATGGCTTTCCATTCTCCCTTCACGCAAAAGTAAGTACATTTTCCCTAAATTCAACCTTCCTCGTCCCTAACACATTAGTGTAACTAGTACATAAGCGTATAACCCGAATGTATACTAAGACGCGGTGTTAAAAAAAAGTTTAAATACGATAAACTTATTAATACATAATCTTTAAGCGTTTTAAGAAATCATACTTATCCGTAGTGAGCCGATCCCGCAAAGTGTGCTCTATCTTTTCGTATTACAGTTGTTCAAACCTCTAAAAGATGAGTTATTTATGTACCTATCTTAGATTTAACTTGAATCAATACACTCACATAAAACAAGCGGTAATTTAAGTCCTAGATTGACTTCCCTACCTACATTATTTTTAAAGAAATTTGAGAAAGCCTAAATCGAGTATATGCGAAATGAGAGCTGATTTGATACGCCGTGGTGTGCGCACTCCTTAAAGCGTCATGAAAACTTACCTTGTATACAAAGTTATACTTAAACCGTCTTGGCTGGTCCATGCAGAGTTGCATTTCTTGCCAACGTTGAAACCTGTTCTATGAATTTGTGTTAATTTTAAGATTATGTTACTGTATTGTACAACGTGTCAACAAAGTTTGTTCTTGTTATGGGAAGCCTGTTCATAACTCTTTATAAATTTGTCAGGCGTAACACAAACTCTTTTTTCTTTTTCATACTTGTAGACATTTGGTGACAACCCTAAGTAATTTTTTTCACTTTCATTTGCAAAACTGTTTTTACTCTTATTCGCACCAAGCCATACAATATAAGATAATTTGGATTTTTCTGACATGTGAATAGTAGGATTAAAATACATAACATAAAGTCCGTTCACCATAGGAATTGTTTTCTGAAAGGCCTTTTTCCCTACCAGGAATCTATTATATAGTAGGATATTGGTAGGAAAAAAGACCTTTCAGAGAGTAATTCCAACCGTGAATGGAGTATAACTATCTGCCCTGTAAATAAGCTTTTGTAACTTAGTGAAGCGATTTCATTTGTCACTACGTGTTAAATTGAAATATATAAAAAAATTCAGATATTTTTGAAACGCAAAGTAAAAGAGAGTAGTATCATATTGTGAACTACAATAGAACTTCGCTTAACCGAAGTTCCGTTTTTTAGACGAGATTATATCTATCCACATGGAATAGATGTAGAACTCAAACTCACTCTTTTAAGTTCAAATTAAGATATACGTTTTTTTAGTCATCAAAATTTATATATATTGTGGCAGAGAAAAAGATGGAAAGGTATATTTCTATTTAATAACTATTGTGTCAATAATATTATTTAAAAAAAACGTAAAAATAATGAGTTTTTTAAATTTAAAACCTTAGCATATGAAAGGGATTTTTTTAGCACCGCGTCTTACTACCCGTTCGGTTTTTACGCCTTTTCATATGTTAAGCTTGTAAACAAAAAAAGTCAGGGAATTTCTAAATTTAGAAAGTGTGTCAACCCTAAATCTGATTGAAAGACTTATAGATATAGAACCGTTTTGTTGGTAAAAAAAATAACCGTCAGAAAAGGGCAAAGCTATCATTCACAGATTGATCTAAGGTTTTCTTTGCATCGCGTGTAACTACTAAGCTGGCTATCCGTATATTATTTTCTCTAATAAAGTAGGGATAGGGAAGATATAATTTAGAGGAAATGTACCTGTATTTGCGCAAAGGTATAATGAAAAACCATTTAGGAAAAACAACCCTCAGAACACCCAACAGGAATTCAAGCCTCCCCGTCACTCAACATACTATGCCAGACGAGACTGATGCCTTGACCCACCTGCCCACCGCTATGGGTGTGGATCAAGTGGCTATCTAGCACCCCTGACTGACTCTGGAGGCCAGGGTTCATTCTATACCTAGACTACTGGGGGTCGTTTAATTAATTAGTGGTTTTACAACCTCTTTTCACCTTCAATCTTAGTTATTCTATGTTTAGTGTAATTTGCGGATAGCCCAAATGAGCAGAAAGACGCTTAGTACTAGGGATAGCTTATATTACCTATTTAAGATTGTGACAACTTTTGGAATAGTTTGAACTTTTTTTTTAACTACTATACCCTGTGGAAAAATCAGTCTATAGTTCTAAAACAAAAATGTTGGGGTATTTTAATTATAGTATAAACAATAATTTTGATTTACTTTTTTTTTCACTGCGTCTTACTACCTGTTCATACGTATACTATATCATTACAGTATATTTATTATAATATTAAATTACTTTAATGGGATAAGGGTGATAAAGATAGTATTTTAAATATAATTTACTCGCATTTGCTTGGAAGGAGAGTGAAAAACCATTTAGGGGGAACCACCCTCAATACACCCGACTGGGATTCGAACCCCAATCGCCTCGTCATCAACAAACAGACCAATTTAACACGAGAATGACGCTTTAGACAGTTCAGCCACTGAAGAGGGTTGATTTACTTAAATTTGTGTTTGTGTATACAATGGAAATATTATTATAATGGAAATACTAAAAAATGTTTGATAATAACTAATACAAGATTTTTGTTTACATAGAACACGGTGAGTTTTCAACAACAAAATACAATATTCAAAACCTTGCAAAAGTATTAGGAAATGTGTTCTCTTTTTAAGTATTACAAAGAAGACAAGAAACGAAACCGATACAATTTGGGCAGACTGTTAGTAAAGTTTGTTTTAATTTTATGTTTTAATACATGGCATACTTACACTGGATATTTAAAACTTTTTTTAATTAATAATGTATACCCGGTCGCGTGGTCTAAACTTTAAAGCTCATTTATTATTATCGCGTCTTACAACCGTTCGGGTTATACGCACTTACGCTATTGTGTAGTGGTAGAATGATTGTGAGGTGAAATGAATTGATAGCCTACAGTTTAACGTGGAATCCGAACCACAGTGGAGGTCTGGCATTTTTAAGCTCATTTGAGCTGGGATTGAATCTCGTTTGGGTTAACTGAGAGTGTTTCTTCCTAAATGGTTTCCAACTCTCTCCCTCCACGCTAATTTGGATAAGTTTACTATAAATTTTTACTTATTTATAACACTTGAGCGCAATCAATATTATATGCGTATAATCCGAACGGGTAGTGGTCTGCAGGATCATACTTACATTAATAGTGCACCTAAAATTCCCAATCAGAGAAAAAAAGAAGAAATAATAGCTAGTATGCATTGTATAACCAATTAAATTTATATGTGCGCCTCTGATGATGGATCGTATGCAATCGATGTGACATATGTTATTATAAGAGCGCCGATAATATTAAGCAATGGTTACTGTGTTTTCATGTACCTTTTCAACTTGTGGCAAATTATGAAAAATTGTATTTAATAATAAATATGTGTGTTTATGTTCATAGAGAAAATACATTTATATTATAAGGGTTTTTTGCTAATTTTTGTACGACTTATATTTTCTGTACATTATTTAATAAAATTAAATAGTAAAATTGTACAATTTACCTGAATTTTAATTTTTGTTAATAAATATACAAAATAGTGTATTTAATTCGATGTAATAATATTAGGGGCTGCTGCACATTATATAACACATTAGGCAATATATTCTCAGCTTTGCTAGGATATTACAATAATTATCCTAGTTACGACTTATTCTTTATATGAACTGTTGGGATCCGGACCTGTGGTCTAATGCTTCTGACTCTCATAATAGAGTAAGTTGCCTTCTGCCAGTGAGAGGGAGGTGTAGGTTCAAATACACTAAGGGTGTGGCTTTCCACACTTGATTTATTACTGGTTTCTCCCACCTTACCTCCACATTAATGTGAGTGCATATAATGAGAGAGCTTTCCACATCCCCATCCATTGTCTTAAAACTTTTAAAAGCATTGTGATGAAGGTAGTATCAAATAAATAAATGGATGGATGCTACTCGGTTGTATGGGCTATCCATAGTTTTATTTAGGAAGTTAATGTTTTGTTGTACATTTTAAGTGTGTCTATATATACACACATACACTGAGGACTGAGAAATAGAAAAGGAAAAATCTAGTGAGGTGAAGAAATACCTACTTTGGCTATAAAACAATAGCGGTACTGGTGGAGAGAGATTAATTACTGTAGAAAATCATCAGTTTGATTTTTCGAAAATGGTAGGGAAAGCGATGTTTTTGGTTGCATTTTTTTTTATTCAAACACAAATTTTAGCTTTTTGAGTGCTTATAAAAAATTATGATATACATCAAATTTTAATTTTGTGTTCAAGTGTTTTTTTAGATTATATTTGAAGCCACCCTTATTAACGGAGCGTCGATGGTGATATCCTGCGAAGTGCCCCATTAGACTATCTCGCCCCCTCAGAACAAGTATTTCTGGCACACCCTGATGAGTGTTGCTGTTGGCAACCTCTTTCTGTGATCTGACTCAACTCAACCCCCCTCCCCCTTCCTTTCTCCTTCGACACTTGTGGACTCGCGTCGCTTTAAGAGTGGTGTCATTTTGGCCCAGTCGTGTCTCTAGAATAAATACTGGGGGGAAGGGGGGCTGAAACAAGGCGAGTTTGATCTTCGGTGCAGAAAGAGGAAAACAGTTTCTCTTCCTTTCCTTTTCAGGAGTTGTCATGGTTGCTCTACCACCGCATTTTACTGCACGTCAGGAGTATACGATAACGGGGTAGAGATGAAAAGGTACCATTTGTGAGGTAATGTGCCTGCATTTTTGTGCTGGGTAGCCTTCACTTTCAGTACACTCGGCTTGGCCTAAGATATTCCGAGTGAAACGTGGATCACAACTAGCTTTACCTTTTCATTAAACAATTAAAATTATAAATAAAACTTGTAGGTGCATTTAAGCTTCATTTTAATATTTAATTTGATAAAAAAAAAGAAATGGAGAGATGGATTTCAAACTGATCATTCACATCAATACAATATTCTACTTTATATAGAATCGTTAAAATTTATCATACCAGTCTTTGATATAATAACCACTAGATATTTTCTAATGATATTAGATTCCCGATATTTTCTTTACATCGAACTTTTTAGTATTTTACCTCTCGATAATACTATCTATCCCCAAACACTGCTCTGTTGTCAATTTATTTTATTTTATTATACATAAATTCTGTAAATTGTTGAAAAATTATACGTTGGCGTTAAAATGACACGATGAGGGCACGTTTCAGCAGAAAGCTCTCTTTTAACATTCAACCAAATTTTAAAAAAAACTTTTAAAATAAGTTTATTTTCTTAGTAAACTGCCAGAATTTACAAATCATAATACCAAATGTTTGAAGGGATTCCGTTTGCTCTTGTTCCTGTATGTATCACTGCATTGAAAATTTAAATTTAAGAATGGGCCGCCAAACAAAACACGATTATTCGAAAGAAGTAATATATCATAAAATAAAATTATATAAATAACATAAAGTGATACAAAATTATATAAAAATAATGTTTTTTCTAATAAAAGAGATGAGTGCAATTTCTTTTTCAAATCTTTCAAAATTTCTGTTGTGTGTTGAATAGAAATTATATATAAATCCAGATGGGAGGTAGTTTCTCCTTGATCTTCTCACTGGGCTAGAAAGTATCACTCAGTCTGTCCTACCAGCGACGCCTTCATCACAAGGACTGGTTATATATTGAATGTTATTATAAAAATATTACTATTATCGTTCATAACTTTCATATTTATCAGACATTAGTGAGACTAGACAGCTCAATGAAAGTAACAACTTGCTCCAGCCCATTGCAGATCTAAGCTACTCTTCCATTAGAATATATTTGTCACTTCTGGTATTTTAGCAATTTTGTTGTTGTTGCTAAGATGTATGGTAACGGCTTGCGAGCAACATAAAAATAAATGAAGGGTCATAATTTTCCAATGGCTGCTGTGAAGGATGTATATAATTAATACGGATAATGCATTAAACAAAAATATAAAATACACATTTCTAGCAATGTATATTATCTGGTACTAGAGTTAGTTACTTTGTAACATATGCAATAGACCTTTTAAAGTGAATGCTTGATGACGCTCAACCACATTACTTATGGATTTAAACTACAAACGAAGCTAGTCGAAAAGAGTCATTGACTTTTGTCAGATACTGATCACAGATAACTAAGAAGATAAACAAGCCAATCATTTGGAAACTTGTTATGGGGCATGCTACACCAAACGTCCAAATGATTTTATAAACAATATATTACTAGCAATGCTAATTTGCCACCTGTTTAAATATTGGTCATTGCTGGATCCAATATTAATAAACAAAGCTACTAAATTGCTTAGTGAAGAGATTTTAGAGTCTGGGCATTAGTTGACATTGATGCCTGCAATTTACAAATATACTTCATTTACCCTGAAAGGTATAGCAATCTTACCTTATTAGTTGCACTTTGGTGCAGCCTAAAAGATAGGGTCATTCTGTAACTGACCGCTTAATGTAAGACCACAACCTTTAAAAATTAACGAAGTGTACATAATGAATTTCAGAGAGGGTTGTGACAGAACTTATAGAAAAACAGCTTAGATTACATTAACATGGGCAATAAACTGATTCTTATAAAGCGCTTCTTCAAAAGCATACCATCTAGATTGTTGAAAGGGTCTACTGCTTTACGTTAGTTAGAACAGTGGGGTGAAGTTAAAAAGTAATTTCTCAATTTCATCCGGCAAAATGTTTCAATCTTATATTCAGATGCAGTATAAAACAAAATAAAATAGCACCTTTTAACAAAATAATAACTATGAGTAGATGTTTTTTCAATATCTAAAATAAAAAATATATTTTAACTTTATATGACAGTTTAGAAATTTTTAAGGACGTATTTTCATACGTATTTAATATTATTTAAGCGCTTACACATCTGAGCCTATATTATTAATAATAAATGACCGTCCCTCTGGTTTAGTGGTCGGTCCGCCTGGCTACGATGCTAGGGGTCCCGGGTTTGATTCCTGGCTGGTACCATGAGTAATTTTTCCGAACGGTTATCAAGGTATGATTAATTAGGAAGTTAGGTTAAGCGTTTACATTGGTTCTACACCCTCGTACTCACTATCACCATCACCTCATCTCACCAGGACC
>CABFVX010001048.1:87304-143763 GCA_902151425.1 Timema shepardi | reverse complement strand
GTTTTTTTTTTTTTTTTTGTAAGTAAATGACTTAATGTCTTGTGTTTCTGGTAATTCAATTTTTAAAATATGCATAGGTCTTGACATAAACATTATTTAGACGGATTTCTCTACGGAATAAAAATAATTGAAGGGTATTTGGGCAAATATACCCCTATTAGGGGCTATCCCTAAATTACGTAAGAGTTTTTGGAGGAAGTGGAGGGGGTATTTTCTTACGAGAGAATGGGTAGTGGGAGTCAGAATCCATCCTACATAAGGATTTTTTTAAATCAATGTTTATGGTGAAATAAAATCTAAAAAAATTAATTGTATAAAATAAATACATTAATTTAAAATATCACTTAAATTTCATTTACTTATGATGTGTTACGCCTAATTTTACTAAGAATTAAAGTATTCTAATATTCATATTACCCGCAACAATCCTATATATAAATATAACTAAACGATTAAAATATAAAATATTCTAACCAACCAAATCATAAAAAAATACATATGCTAGAGGGGGTAGCGGTGAAATAAAGTCTTACGGTCCCTTACGTGGGATGAATGGCATCGACTTCGATGGTCCTGTGGTAAAATGCTCACTTCGGGATCTGATGTTCGTGAGTTAAAACCCAGCTGGAGTCGATGCATTTTTCTTGAATGATTATAAATCCGTAGCGCAACTTCCTTCGGAGGGCAAGTAAGGCCGTTGGTGCCACGTTGATTGTGTCATGTAAAAGATCCCTAGAAGGTATCTGAAAATATCTTTCCCGGCAAAATTGATAGGCCCTTTCCCTCTCGCCCATTGAAATTCTCGTGTGTTATAATAATAAGTCGGTTCAGAAAGTGCACTCTAAATACCTAAATATATTATGAAGCCCTGTGCCTCTATCACTCTATATATATATTATCTGTTTGGGTTGGACACCCACTTCAAGAATCCATCATACAGTCAAAACAAGAAGACTGGAGGGATGTGACGCCATGGCAGTGTGGTTAGCTGGTTGTGTAGATATTTACCAATCACGGCCACTATCCTCATTGCCTTGGCGAGCAGTCCACAGACCATCTCTGGCCGGAGGGCTGGTCTACAAGATACAACCAAGCTCCGTTTGGAAGACTGTAAGATACAATCTAGCTCTTCTTAGTGAGCTGGGCTACAAGATACAATCTCTGGAGAGCTGCAAGATACAACCAAGCTCCGTTTGGAAGACTGTAAGATACAATCTAGCTCTTCTTAGCGAGCTGGGCTACAAGATACAATCTCTGGAGAGCTGCAAGATATAACCTAGATCTCTGGAGAGCTGCAAGATACAACCTAGCTCTGTCTGAAGAGCTGCAAGATACAGCCTAGCTCTGTCTGGAGAGCTTCAAGATACAACCTAGCTCTGTCTGGAGAGCTGCAAGATACAACCTAGCTCTGTTTAGAGAGCTGCAAGATACAACCTAGCACTCTCTGGAGAGCTGCAAGATACAACCTAGCACTCTCCGGGGAGCTGCAAGATACAGCCTAGCTCTGTCTAGAGAGCTGCAAGATACAACATAGCACTCTCTGGAGAGCTGCAAGATACAACCTAGCTCTGTTTAGAGAGCTGCAAGATACAACCTAGCACTCTTTGAAGGGAGTAATATAAAGACAACCTAGCAACGTATATAGAGCCACGATATATCAATGAATTTTATTTAAATTCCATAAAATGTTGCATTTTCACAAAAATTTTACTATTTTTCCTAAGTATTGACTAATATTCTTCTTCGTGTGTTAGCAGCTATACTAGGATCATAATCGGTCTCGGCCGTGGAGGTCGGCTTTGTCCTTTTAGTGCTATGTTAGTATTTACTTTCAAAATCTATTGGCAACTCTGATCATCTCCGGCAGGTTTGGTGTTGTGTTTAACACCGGGATTGAATCATGACTGCTAGTGCCGGGTATGTTCGTTTCCATCCCGACTCACCAATAATGTTTCCATCCCGTATACAAAGGACTGCCCTTATAAAGTCACCTTCCTCAACGTGTGCTCTTAAATGGATAGGTATCATAAGAGGTGGAGGGGGGGCGTGTATTGGATATCAAGGCCTATGGCTAACGAACCCCCTCGGCCTCCAAGTTAGAGTCCTCCAATCTACGTGTGAGACCATGGATGTAGTCTTAAATAGATTATAGAGGGGCATGGCCGTTTTGAAGGCAGAGTGGGCAGAGTATAATCTGGGCTAGGTGCACTGAAGGTGTATTTTCCTATGGTTTCTTACTCTCCCTCCACGCAACTGATGGCACATTTACATTAAAACTCTACCTTCCTCACCCCTACTATGATAAAGGTATTTGATTTAATTCGAACGGTTAGTGAGATGTGGTGACAGATTATTATGTTAGAAAACCTTGTTATCTCTTATTGGGGGACCTCGCCCCGAGTCACTCCAGAGAGGGTAATAGTTTACAGGGTACGGGCCTGGTCTCAAAGTTTTATCGTCTCCTATCAACAGCTTGAATATTATTTACTTCATTTGGGCCGGCCGCGGTTTCCTGTCGACCGCCCGACCCTTGCTCGTATGCCTATTAGCTAGTTTACAAAACCAGTCCCTCTGCTAGTCGTGACGCCTTACCTTGTCTGACGTCACTGGTTGGTTCACACGGGGTCGACCCGGACGTGGCGGCCCCGCGCCTTGTATGCTAATACACCGGTCTGCTCTTGCGACAAGTCGATTGGTAAAACTTGATATCCACTACACACGACTTACAAACTAACTTAACTTAGCATAATACATGAATCCCTCCCCCTACCTTTAGATAATTATTTTATAATAGCTCAAAATATGTTAGGCACAACTAGAGCAGTGAAGCTGAATCATATTTACTGATTACATTTTAAGACCAAGGTACTTTATACTCGAAAGAAAACTCTGTGGTATTGCTTATGAGATTGGCAGCTCTGATGTTTAGAAACTATTAAATCAATAGGCAACTAGCTTAAAATATTTGTTGAGCTTGTTAAAAAAATAAATGGTACAAGAAAATTGTGCATACATTGTCATATATATTATAGTTTGTGACAAAATGTTCAAAAAATTTTTTTTTAGGAAAATGAACATTCACTATTATATAAAACACTCCCCAGATATCAATTTTAGACAAAAACATTTATATATTGGTAACTTTATACATATTGTTGATCATCTCACTAAAAATTATTCCATATAAAACCGTTAAATTTCACAAACTTTCAAATAGCATGAAGTAAAATCAATCATCTTTAGTACAAATAAGACTTGAAGATGGTGAAAAATCACCGAAACATGTCTGTCGTCGTCATAGAAGAGAAATATATAAAATAAGGAGAAGGAAATAAAAAAGAAGATATAACCTCAAAAACATCTGAGCCATTAAAAGAAATCCAGTACAATTAAACAAATCCTTCTCCACCAAAAAGAGTATACAATGTTATTTGTCATGTCAATTGGCATCTCACTTTTCAACAAGATTGTTATTCACCTTTGAAAAATTTTGAATTTTAAAATATAAATTATCAATGGGTAAGTAAACTACCCTTAAATGTGTTGTTTGTCATGTCAAACACTCCCCAGATATACATGTGTACAAAAATCATTAAAAGTATATTTTCAAACATTTTTTTATTTTCTACTCTTAGTTTTTTTGGGACTAGAATTAAAACTAAAAACACTTCCTTATAACATATAGATACCAAATTTGAACAAAATCTATCAAATCATTTCAGCTGTAGCCCCAAGTATAGACAGAAATACATGGAGACACAGAAAATAGAAAGACCCTCTTTTAAATGTTCGGGGCACATACGATGGCAAGATTCGTAATAATCTTGAGGATGAAAATTCCCAAGATTACAATTTTTTCCTCTTAATATATGATAGTATTATTGTTAGCATTGCGTCTTACTACCCGTTCGGGTTATACGCACTTACGTTAATGTATAATGGTAGGGTGATTGTGAGATGAAATGAAGAACCTACAGTTTAACGTGGAATTCCGAACCACGGTGGAGGCCTGGCATTCCCCACATTCACAAGATGTCTTGTCAGAGGTGAAGGAAGGGTTTTGTAATCAGATAAATATGTGCCAGGACCTAGGATTGAACCCCGGCTGCCAGCACAGAAGTCTGACACCTTACCCCTAGACCACCAGGTCACCTAATTTGTGACTACTCTATTTGTCCAAGGAAGGATGGATATATCAATGTTTTTAACCATTTTGATCTTAGAATTGCGACAATTCACATTAAATATTGTTGAAAATAAGCCAAATCTACCTATTCATGATTTTTTTTAGTGGTAAAACTTAAAATAATTCAAGGTTTCATTATATTAGGGACATTTTACACATTAAAAGTGCTCCTGAAATTCCTAATCAGGGAAAAGCACAGAAATTATAGCTTTGAGACATTACATGTGCCTGCACCCCATGCCTGCCAAAGTAAATATCTTGGTATGCTACTGGCTACACCCAACTCCAGAGTTGTGAAAGTTTGGTCCAGTTCCTTTGACATATTGGGCATCAGTTCCCCCCCCTCCCTCCGGGGCGAGCAGCCATCTTTTTGAGTGCGGCCCTGGCTTGGCAGGGACCACTGTTTATAAATATAGGCAGGCAGCTTCACTCTACCAGGTATAAGCTGGGCTTGCTTTTTTTCACTGGTACACTCCCTGCAACAATTTTATAGACAACTGCATCCCCACCATTAGCTGGCATTAGTATGAAGTATGAAGCACATGGAAAACCACACAATGAATACCAATAAGTGTACGGTTTTTTGTTTGTTTTACATCACATCACATCCGAGCTATTCACATTTAACTACACAAATGAAGTAGCAATGGGGAAGGTAGACTTTAGAGATGTATTATCATTTGTGCATAGGAAGACTAGGGAAAAATACCCTCATTACATTCGGACAGGATTTGAACCCCAGCTTCTTTGACACCTGGCAAGCCAGACAAAATTAAGCTCTAAGTTTAGTCCACGTGCCCACAGTTGTAGGTCAAGAAATCCAAATTAAATGAAACTACCTTCAGATTGTTTGAGATAATCACTGTCTGTTTAGCAATAAACAAACATATCTAACACCTTAAATAACTTCTATGCTCCCCTTAAAAAAACTTCTACACTCACATGACCTATTATGAAGTATTACATAAGATAGTATTGATTCTATTCCAAAGCACTCATCTAAATACATACTATACAGTCTCAACCTTAAATGATATTCCTACAACATAATAAAATGAAATGTTTTATTAATTGTTGAGATGTTTAGCTTCTAGACTCCATTCTTGAGTGATTTTATATTAGATTTTATAATCCTTAATACAGGCTGATATATATTTTTTAATTATTCTTGTTCAGGTAATATACACACACTTGCATTTAAAAATGAACCAAGATCTATGAAGAACAAACTTGAGAAAAAGTGTAAAAACTATTGCTGCCAAATATATTTTAAAAAAAATTGAAATTTGTCCTCGTTGAATAAAAAGGAAATAAAGTAGACTAAAAACCATTAGCTCCTTTATGGGTTCCTAAAAAGACATTAACTTTCAGCCTTCCTATGCGAAAAGGTTCCTTCCATTGCCCTATTCAACACTTCCTTACACTTGAAGGGGGACTTCTCTCCTCCATAGCGGGTCTCTTATACACCTATAGAACAACTTCCCGTTATGCCTTCTTCTTATTAGATCCTATCTACTCCCACCCTCGCCTCAGTCACTCTTAAAAGATATCACATTTTTTGCTTTTAATACAACAGTTTTATTTTATCTCTATGGTATTTTATCTAAAATTAACACTCATCTCAGACAATACTGTGTAGAAGATTGAAAATGGCAGAGGATGTCATAATTTTATTTCATTATGATGAGTATGGCCAATTTTTAAAATTCAAATAAAATCATTTCACTTCTGAATGTGCCATTTCCAATATTTTTTGTCGTGGTTTGTTATTTATAATAAAATAAGGAAAATTGGCAATACACAAAGTGTTTGGTATATAGTGTTACCTATCATTAAAATACTATAAAAATTAAACAAAAATTCCAACTAAAGAAATATCTAGGATCATACTTCTTAAGGGAATAAAAAATCTCTGTAATATTTTATATTTGAGGCTTGAATGATACCAATGGTATCATACTAGCTATCAGCAACCAACTCAACATGATGTGGTGTGATTGTTATGTTTGCAGGGCAGCATACGTCTCATATGGAGGACTGCTTATGAGGCTGCAAGGAGATGCAAACAATCTTCACGGTTTTGAGGTGGATCAGCACATGTACCTCCTCATGAAGAAACTCGCCTTCTAGGCAGCATGGAGGATCCTTGCCACATCTGCAGTATGTAGGGGAGAAGAAGGAAGAGCTTGGTGCTATGTAATTTCCTGTACACAACACATGAGCCTTTTTGCCATACTTGATTATACTTAATTTAATAGAAAAACTTGTACTGACATTTTGATGACAACTATCACTATTACGTAAATTAGAACAAGCATTCACATGATCATTGTTTCATCTCTCTTTCGGGAACAGTTGGATGTCAACTAAGAAATAAAATTCCTTTTAGAAAATGCTAGTAACAATTTCAGGCCATTCTATCAAAAGTTTTAAATTGTGAATAAAACAATACAAAACACAAAATTAGATCCACTTTCCTCCTACTTTTCTTCAAAACGAAGATGTTTTGTTTGGATTAGAGGTATGAAATAAACTTAATATGCTAATGTTTGAACACTTGTCTCTACTGGGAAGTGTGTGTGTGTATGTGAAGGGATTAAAATATGACTTGTGTTATTATTGTCAAATTACTTAGAAGTGTTATTGATAGCGCTTTGTCTTATTAATTGCAGCTATGATATTTGGTTGACCCCGCAGTAATAGTTGAGTTGTATTATTGAACTAAGTATATTAAAAAAAAGACTATTGTGTGCAGAGAATAGTCATAAACAACCTCAGTAATTATTTTTTCAAAGCAAAATACAATACTTTGTTAAAAAAAACATCAATTTGTAATGACATGAATATTTATATTTGTTTTAGTTTAGTTTATTTAAAAAAACTCATTTTTCACTTTTCTTCTCATTTGTTAATCCAGAAATATTTGATAAAAAAACATGTTTTTTTAACAAAGTAAGACTACCTAACTATAATTATGTAAAGTATTATTTCACACACATGTATTAAACTTACAGCAATGGCATGATAATTTCTATTAATTGTGTTGTCAATTGGCATACTATTAAGATCATGCACCAAAGAGATTTTTTTGTATTTTATTGTTTTCTAGAGAGAGAAAAAAATGTGACTCCTAATTAACTTGCACAAGCATTCAACCCAACCACCTCCAATCTTTTCCTTCTGAAAAAAAAAATCATATTCCTAGCCTTAGTTTGAAAAATGTATGTAACAAAAAAAAACTTTTTATATCAATGAGAGGTGAATTGTTGCTCCATAAAATGTTGAGGTTACTCATTTTTTTTGTGCCTATGTACATAATATTTTCATACATTAATCTAATTTCATGTGTACATTTTCACACAGTTTTGTACAATTTATATATGATAAAAAATGAAAATAAAAAAATACTAAACAAATAAACAAGTGATGTTTATTTAACTTACATCACATTTACTAAAGAATTAATTTGTGTTTTTTTGGAATTTGCACAGTTTCCATTGCTAAATTTATGTTCTCAAAATGTTGGGTGGGTGTTATTGTAAGCATTACACTGTTTCTGTCTCACTA
Organism: Timema shepardi; assembly: GCA_902151425.1. Classification (NCBI taxonomy): domain Eukaryota; kingdom Metazoa; phylum Arthropoda; class Insecta; order Phasmatodea; family Timematidae; genus Timema; species Timema shepardi. The sequence continues at coordinate 136,010 of CABFVX010001048.1, read as the reverse complement.
AGGGCTGAGGTTGTTGAACGGGGAATTAATACAGAAGAATGGAAGCAAATAAAGAAGGAACAATGATGGAAGGACAAAAAGATGGAGGCATTTTACAAAAATGTTTAGGCCACAGGCTGGAAATAGCTTTTGATGATGACAGTGATAATGACTGCTCTATAATAACTCAAATAACTACTCTTAAAGTAAAATAGAAGTATTAATTTCATTTATTTTAAAATAGGTGATTGACATATTGGTTGTTGGTGTAGTCACATTTACACATATTGGGGATACTAAATGGCTTTCGATTAGTTTGTGTGATTGATTGAGGTTTGTAAATGAGGACCAAAATGATAATACCAGTAAAATTTTGGAACCAGCTCATCACCAGTGGCATAGCAAGGGTATTTAATTCCTGGAGCGGGTCTTAATACCCGGTGTGGAATCCAAATTATTATAAGAAAATTCTTAAAAGAAGCTTAATAAGAGCGTAAGTAAAAATAAGGCTGCAAAACCAATCCAGCAAAGAGCTAGCAATGTAGAACACTTCAACTTAATAAAGGGCAGTTAAAGCAGCAAACCCCTCATAATAATTTTTTCAATTCATTCTAATTTATTTTGCTTTTTTTAATTTATTTAGAAAATGACACCCCTTGACGGTCCCCTCACCCCATTGCTATGCCACTGACCATTACGACTGTATATAATTATATGAATCTGTAATACATAAAGTAGAATGTATACGGTATATAATATATACATACATAAAGATAAATACTCATAGACACCCAACATTAATAACTTGTAAAAAGCCACTGTATTCCTTTTAAAATTATTCGAATCTTTTTTTTTTAAATGGTAAATGTAATCAGGGAAGTAATGTAAAAACATGACTGAAAAGCATATGATATACTAGCAGATGCTCCTTGGGGGCTAGCTGGTCCTTTCAACTAGCCTGACTCTACAAATGAACAGACATGAACATCAAGATTAAATAGTTACACCTTGATGTTGATGCAATTAAATCATAAGCCTCAAGGTTTTCATAGGTATATGTGTAAAGAAGGCCTTAACCCACTTAAAGGTTGAAAAAGTGTGCAAAACTTCTGGCCAAGGCATAAAGAAGTCTTAAAGTTCCTCTAAAGACCTCCCCCTCTAGGTCGAGCCAAGAAGAGGGTGTTAGCCGGGACAAGTATTGATTAAGGGCTTCTCTGATGATACCTGCACCAAAGGGCTTCATCTGGTTCAACAAGGTCTGCTTGTACGGTCATGGGAACAGATTTTAACCAGTCCCTACAACATGTAATGGCAGGGACAATTCACCTTGTGGTCATAACAGGTTTATAGGCCATACTTATTAATAGGTTTATAGACTTACAAAGCTCTTGTTTGAGTTCAGGATGTAAAGATTATTATTTAGTGTGTTGAGACTCTGCAAATAATTTTTACTCTCTACTGCGACTTACCAGCTGTATGGACCACACACATTTTAACTATGCAGATGGGTCTAGGGATGAGGAATGTAAAATTTAGAGGAAGTGTACTCCCGTTTTTGTCAAGGGAGAGTGGGAAACCACTTAGAAAAAAACACCTTTAGTAGACCTACCTGGGATTCATAACAAAATCTCCCCAAGTCACTAGTAAACCAGTCTGAATGAGTTTAATATTTAGTATGCATGCCCATCAATGGGGGTATAAAAGAATTTAAATTCCACATGCCTTATGCGGGGCAAACCGCTTCAGGAGCTAACATCCCTGCTCCCTTAGATTGAACCATGTTGCTGATTTAAAAAAAACTTACCTTTTACTACATCCATTTGTGTATATAATACTAATGGAGATATTATAAATATGGCTACAGACATGTCTTTCTCTTTTTACCTTCTCATTTAAAGAGAGAGTACTGTATTGAATGTAATTGTAAATATTTTCAACCTCAAGATTATGATGAATCTTTACATTTTATGTGCCTCCAAATCAAAAAAAGTGTATTTTGAAATACTATTTATTTATGTCCAAAACTTTACGTTATATCTGCTCCCCACCCCTCTCCCTGCCCCCAAGCCTAAAGAGTGAATTTTATCATTTCTGTGTGTACATTCAGCTTTCACTGGCCATGTATCTGAAAACGTTTGATTGATTTTGACCCTAACCCTTAAATTAATGGTAGTTGACCAATGAAGTGATTTCTATTAATTAGAGCCATTAAAAAAAATCTAACAATGTTGATTAAAATGGATATCTAGAGGTTATTTGACTTCCTAAATCACACTGTATTTTGGGTAAACATTTATTTTAGGGTATTTTACTAATGACTGATTTGTGAAAATGAACATTATTTAGAAAATGGCTCTAACTTATTTTGTTTAGAAATGTGTATATGAGGGGTGTTTGACATGACATGGTTCTTCTTAAAGAAAAAAAATAATCAGTTTACCAACTAACTGAAAATTTTGAAATTTACTGAATATAGCTTTAGGATTTGGTTCAAAATTTATATTGGGGATACATTTTACATGCTAAATAATAATTTTTTTTATTTGATAGCGGTGAAATTCAGATATGAAAATAGTTTTTTCATTTCAAAGTAATCATTTTTCACTTTTGCTGTATTTTTTCAAATGTGATAAAATGGTTTCACTGATTTCAAATCAACCATTTTCTAAAGCATGTGATAAAAAAAATCTGAACTACAATGCGACAGCTAGTTCGAGCTGCCTTATCTACCTAAATTACAGATTATCTTTGGGGATGGGAGGGAATGCAAATAGAACTCAGTACTTTTTTTCTATTTCCATTATAAAACCAATTTTTGGATAAAATATTACTTCAGTAGATGCATTTAGTTTAATTTTCTACATTTTGTAATATAATCCAGCCTGTAGCCAGGTCATTTTAGTAAATTGCCTCCACCATCTTCTATCCTACAACCATTCTTCTCCTCACACTTGCACAGTTTCTCTTAATCTGCTCCTCCCATCTCTTTCTTGGCCTCACTTGCAGTCGTTTTCCTACATACTTCATTTCCAACATTTTATTCAGCACTCTCTCCTTCTCCATCCTCATTACATGCCCATACCATCTCAGTCTTACTCTATTTCCACTCTTTCCTGGATAACTTATTCTGTTTCTCCTCATGACATCTGAAATGCTCCTCATAAACTTCATTCCCATGGCCTCCACTTTCCTAGTCTCTCTTACATTCAATGTCCAGGTTTCTGCTGCATATATGAGAATGTGTACAAAATACGCCCTGTACAACACTTGCTTACACTTCAAGAATACTTCTCTTATCCATAGCAAGTACCCTTACAAACCTATAGAACAACTCTCCCTGCTGTCCTCTTCTCATTAAATCCTCTTTATTTCCACCTTCCACCTTTCACCTCATTCACGTTTCCAAGATATTTTATGGTCTGTACTTTTCCCAAACCTACTACATGCAACTTACTTTATTAAGGCCTTATCCTCTGCCTTGTCATTACCATCACTCTTTTTTCATTTGGACTATTATTGGTAAAAGTTTTTTTTAGTAAATATATATACATATTCCTGACCTTTCACCGTTTTCCAGGCCACTGGACATCCTTTTAAAACCAATAATTTTCTTGATATCAGTTGAAAACTTATGGTTTTAATTTATTAGTAATCAATAATCGACGACTTTAAATTGACTTGTCTACAAAGTTATTTAAAACCTAATTGGGTCTGGATTTATAACCTATAGTGTAATATCAAGTGTAAACTGTTAATTCTATGTGTGAGTATACACACTTTAGCCTTACTACCAGAACAAGGAAGTTTATTCAATAAATATTCGAAAAATAAGTGCACATGCATGTACCCAATAAAACCCATAAAAATATACTTAAAAAAACTATAAAAATATCCCAACATTGTCAAATATACTAATCTTTAAATTACTATCCCCCTTGCTGGCATCCCAGCCCCACCGTTTTTGAGTTCAGTAGTGAACACCAAGGGTACATTCTTCACACACCAAATGATAATGCAATAAGTACTTTAAATTGATTGGGTTCTCAAAAAGCACAAAATACTGTTTCTTTAAAATCCAAATGATAGTGATGTTCAGCCAAGTCTCAACAGACATGTTACATGTTGTTCCAGCGCAGACTCGGTTGAAGTTATGTAATATTTGAAGAAGATAAGTGAGATGCAACACCTTGCATGACAATCTCAGTCTACCAAACAGCACTTGTCAGAGTTGTTAAATACAAAGGAAAGGGGCATGGAATTTGTAGACTTTAAGCTTGTGAGGCTTTGAGTTGGAGGCACTTTTTGTTTGTTTATTATTAGGGATAAACACTAAAGATTTTACAGAGCATTATAAAATATATTTACACATCATGCAGTGTTTCTAAAGGAATTAGACCCTTTATCTTATAGCAAATTTTCAACAATTTTATTTCTTTTTGTGATATTTTTACACTCTAAGATAAATGCAAAATAACAGTGAGTTTTGAGCCAATTTTAGTAATTTAAAATCTTGAAAGTATACAGAATTTAAAAAATAATATTTAGAATTACAGTGAAGTATTATATTATTTCACATGATAATGAATTCCATTTGTTTTGTACATTTAAATTAGGTAATATACTATGTTTATTTTAATATATTGAAGAGGGAAATTCATATCCTCACATAAAGAAAATGTATAATAAGCTTAGCAGAGAAAATTCAGTGCAATCAACTTAGATTGAGATCAAGTAACACTATTTATGATTTCTACTTCTAACTCACTTACTGTATATTTAAGACAATAGTAAGATATCAATCGGGTAAACATGGTGATACTTTTTAAATTAATATGTTCAACATCAAGGTTATTAATGACTTAATCTAATGATTAATAATAGGAAAGTAGCAGTAAAGTCACATGTGGAAAACTACCCCAAGTGCACCCAGCCAAAAATCTAACCTTGGTCTTCAGCAGTCACAATCGATACAATCTATTGTGACCTTGAGATGAAATTAAAGCAATCAAAACATTTGTGTATATATTCGACTCTAGTAGGCTTCCAAAAATGTTGGTCTTTAATGTCATGTAAACAGGTTTGTAGAAAATAATAAAACATGATGTTATAATTCTTAACATTGCTTAAAATATTTAAAAAGTTAGCCATTTAAATTATAATAATTGTTGTCAACCAAATTTAGGTTTTGATCCAAAATGCATTACCCGTGTATGTGCACTTTCTGAACCAAATGGTATACACACACAGCCTACAAACTAACTTTATTCTAGAACAAACATCACCCTGTCACTCGGTTATTAATTTATCGTTAAAAAAAAATCCCAATTTCACCAATGATAAATTGTTCAGGCATAATGGGAATTGAACCCAGTACACACACACACACACACACTACAGACTAACAAAGATGTTGAAATAGAATCAATCAATAATAATAATAATGATAAAACCTCAAACACTTGATAAGGTCTTCAAGCCAAGATCTTTATGGGAATCGGGCGTTATTTACCACCGAGTGGCCAAATGGACACATCCTACCATCCACGCAACTAAAGCTGAAATCTTCCAAAAACTTTTAGTTTTGACCTTATAGAAACATAGCCACTTTGATCAACACAAAAGTTATTTGACACTTCAATTTTTTGCCCAGCAATCAGAAAGGTTGAACAAAACAGATAAACCTTGTTTCCTACGGGTCTAAACAATCAACAGAGATTGACTTTTAAGACAGACCTCAATGTTCGAGCATTGACACGCTAAGTCAAAGGTTCCGGGTTAGATTCCTGTGTCCAGGTGCCATTTTTCAATTTGCTCTATTATAATGTAATTATAATCATTCATTCCCTAAGCTTTGCCTTTCATATGGCTTTAAATATATAAAGTTGCTTTCGTCCAAGATGAAAAGTTGCTATATGTTTATGAATAGGCCACATTAAAAATAAAACAAAACATAATTTTTGTATTGATATACATTTATTTTGACTTTGTTACTCACTTAAAAGTGGCTATTTTTAAAATTTCAATTTAAAAGAATAGGCACAGCACCAATCTGTGATTCTGTAAAACTTTACAAGAGCAATCCATGCCTTTGGAAAGTGAAAAGTTAAGATTATATTAACACTTTTTTGATAAGATACTTGCACAGCTAAAAACCCTATTTCTAATGATGAAAACCAAATAAATAACCTCCACACATATACATTAATAAAATAGCAAGGGGGAGAGTAAAGCTTCACCAGGTCACCTTGAGGGTACTGTCTCAATAACTGACCAGCATACAGAGTTAAAGATCAGCCTTCCAAAGTCTGTTCAAGTTTTAATGATATAGATTTTCCCCCTTTCATGTTATTACAAATCAGAAGTTTCCACCTTTAATATATTTAAAGTTAATAGGCCTTCATCATATTGAACTTATTGAATCCTAATGTGTTAAAAATCTTCTCTGCTGATTTAACAAACCTGGAGGGGGGGCGGATGGTCCTTTTAATTTATATTGCTGACAAGTCTCTGTGACCGGCCATGCGTAAAATGTTCATTTTTCTTAACAGGTTTCAACCCCTTTTTCGAGTATAGTTTCCACAATAAGGCACTTTCAGTTAACTGTTCGAGTGTGGTTTTTTTATATCATCTTTTAAAAGATGATTAAATATGGTGTAATTCTCATGAAACTCGAAGATTATAGATGCTTTTGTGTTTGACTATAATCAAGCAAAAGTGCTCTTCCAGCTTCACTTGACTTACAACCCCGCTGTAGGCGAGGTACGCAATGCACTAACATCCAAATTTCAAACGTTAAAACTGCCGCATATTGATAACTTTTTGTTCTAACTTTACAAATAATGTCCCCTTTTTAAAAAAAAATAAACCTAACATAATTATAGTCCTGTTATTTTAATAATAAAGTAGACCTACTGTTCAAGTGTGGCAAAGTTACAGATACAGCCAATTACTAACCCCATGATGACATTGGTACAGATAATATCTTTAATAGGTTAGGTCTCAAATGCCATCCACCCCTACAAAGTCTAGGACTACTATGTACTTTATGATGCCAAAGGAAACACAAATAAAGTGTGCCTTTAGCAAGAATAGATTCTTAATATTTTTGGAGGCCAACAATTTATTCAAATTAATTATCATTATTAATAGTAATAAGTTTTATGTACCAAGATACACTTTTTAACTTTCTTTCTAGAAGTATATGGAACAGACTATAAAATTCAGAAATTTTTGACGCAGGCTTCTAAGGTATCTTCTAAGAAAAGCTAATTAAGTGCAGATTTGTGTTTTGCCATAGTGGCAGCAAACACCTCTTTTAAAACATAAGAAAAATCAAATTTCAACGCCATCAACCAGTTCCTTCAGAATTGACGTTTCAGAAGAACTACATGCAAACTACGTATGAAGGTGCAGTCTCCAGGATAAGAAAGAATCTAAGAAATTCACATTTGTGGATTTTTTTTGTAGATGAAACAAATGACAGTCTTGGCTGGTGCATTGCAAACTTAATTGTTGGCAAATTGTATCATTAGGAACCATCTAGAGCTCATCTTAATCTGTACAAAACAATTGACCAGAACAAACCAACAAACAGTGGATACTAAATCTAGTTACTCAAGATATTTTACTCCTCTCTAGGTGACCTGATGGTCTAGGGTAAGGTGTCGGACTTCTAGAGTTCAATCCTCGGTCCCGGCACAGATTTATCTGATTACCAAACCCTTCCTCCACTTCTGACAAGTCGTGTATTAATCACAACTTGTGAATGTGGGGAATGCCAGGCCTCCATCGTGGTTCAGATATCACGTTAAACTGTAGGTCCTCCATTTCATCTCCCAATCACTCTACCATTACACATTAGCGTAAGTGCGTATAACCCGAACGGGTAGTAAGATGCGGTGCTAATAATATATATACTCTTCTCTAGTCCACATGACATGCCTGGCCCATGGCCTGAACTAGTAGCAGACCAATAAGACTGGAATTCCACAAGGTGAACAAACTTTATCCTCAGTGAAGAAAGTGTTTATCAAGGCCTCAACAATAATTCAGACTTTTCGGGGGAAACTTACAAATTTCCCTCTGCCCCCAGAAACTGTGCTTACACTGATGAACTTGGCTGAAGGATGTTAAGTGCTACAGTGACCATTTCCTGGAAGTCAAAGAAGTTGTGACGAGTTTAGAGGAGGATGCGGTCTGTGTAACTGCAGCTAGACAAGTTCTGAATGATCCCTCCATTCAAAATACTTTAGTGTAAATGAGGTCCCATTACACATTCCTTGTGGGAATTATTACTGCCCTGTTAAGTACAGGGTTATCTATATATTAACAAATAGAACTTCTCAATAAAGCAAAGAAAGAACATAGCTTAAGCACCTGAAGAGGCTTTGTGTGGGAGCTGAAATTTTGGTGGGAAGGGCAAGTCAGAATGAATGTGAAATCTCAATTATTCTTTTTCAACATACAAATTAATATTAAGTGACAAATGCCGTAACTTTTCACTAATTATGCGACCAACTATGAAAATTTTTATGAACATGTTTGAAATATATGTCAAGCATGAATAGGATGTACAATCTCCTCTGTGTGAGAATGTTTTTTTTCTTCTGGTAAAGACCTATTTTTTGTTTTATAATTCCTAAATAACTCACTCAAAGAGCCTACATTAAGTACCTAAAATGAACTTAAGATTTTAAAAAATCCACTGTTTATTTATGAGTAGGGCTAGGATGTTGATCACATGTCATCTTTTACTGAGCGATCTGGTGCAATGCTCCTCCAATATATATCAACTCTGTTCAAGACATTCCGTTTACAAATATAGCCTTTTTATTTTGCATTTTCTGTTTTTTTAATTTTAAGGACATTTCATCAAGTTGCTATATTATTTTATGAAATTATGCCTACAAGCCTTAATTAGTTGTTTATAAAAAAAAACCTTATTTCAAAATAGTGAAATAAAACATTTCAACATCATATTATTTTGCTAATAACTGGCTGAAGGTTAGTGGCTCTATACAAAGACAGGACTACACTCGCTTTTGCTGGAAGCAAGTTATTTGCAGAATGGAATGTCTGGAATGTTACCTTGAATTTTGAAAATTCCTAAAATTAAACCTAGTGTGTAAGTTAATTTAAGACAAATAGTAGCCATGTTTGGTGATAGTGTTTTTTCTATTGGCAAGCATACTGTATTGTAAGTTGTGTGACACCAAAGTATCTGCTGAAAGACGGTTTAGTGCAATACAGCATATTGGTTGCAAGAAGCATGTGCAATTGTGTCAAAGAACATAGCAGTTCAACGCTTGCTACCTTCAGTTGCTTCAACATCCATCAAGTTCTCACAGTTTGGTAAAGAATTTTGTGGTGTGTTAGTGTTGGCAAACATTCCACTATATAAACTCTCTAATCCAAAATTACATGCATTTTTGGAAAAATACACAAACCAAAAAATACCAGACAAGTCGACTTTACGTAAGAATTATTTACTACAGTGCTACAAAGAAACTTTAGATAAAATAAGGTGCGGTACTCACGGGAAGAAGTGATGGGTTTCTATTGACAAGACCACTGATGCTGTTGGGCGCTATGTAACCAATGTTGTGATTGGAACATTAGAATTGAATAGACCAGGTTAAATATTTTTATTGACCATCGAAGTATTAAAAAAGGCTACTTACTCGACAATATCCTAAATGTTTGACAGTGTTATGTTTCTTATGTGGCCCGAGGGCATAAAACATGACAATGTGCTTTTATTTATAAGTGATGCAACACCACATATAGTATGAGCAGCTGATTCATTGAAGGCACTTTACTTTAAAATAGTACATCTCATGTGTCTAGCACATGGTCTACATACAGTTTGTGAATAAGTGAGAGCAAATTATCCCAACATTGACAGGCTTGTGGCGAACATTAAAAAGGTTTTCTTAAAAGCACCCTCCCAAGTTGCACAATTCAAAGCAGGAGCACTGGACATCGCGTTACCACCACAACCTATCCTTTACATGCTGGAGCACATGGTTGAATGCATGCTTGTATTATTGTGAACATTTCCAGGTAGTGGAACAAATAGTACGGAGTTTTGACTGAAGAATCTGCTTCAATACAAATTGCTCAAGATATGTTCTCTGAGCCAAACATGGAGGACAGTTTGACATTTATTAGATCAAACTTTGCATTATTGTCGACAACTATCACATCACTAGAAAAAAGGGGGGAGGCAAAGGTAGATTCCATTTCACTAGTCAAACAGGTGGAGACTGGTGTTAACAATGCCCGCGGAAAAATTGCTACAGCTATTGCATGTAAACTGAAAAAAGTGCTGGACAAGAACACCGGGTATAAAACTTTGTTTCAAATCTCACATATACTCTGGTAATAAATATTACATGTATGTTATTGAGGAAGATTTAACAGCCAACAATCTTCCCCGCTTCAAGTACGCTCTGATCACATCAGTTGATGAAGAACACAGCTTTTCGAGGTATAAAAACTTGCTGGCAGATAAGTGTAGATCCTTCACTTTAGACAACCTGGGAATGATATTTGTAGTCGAGTGCAACTCAGACTAAGGTGAATTAGAATAACTCACATTAGTTTATGCCTATTTTTTAGCATTTTAAATTATTATTATTATTAGCACCGCGTCTTACTCCTCGTTCGGGTTATACGCACTTACGCTAATGTGTAATGGTAAGGTGATTTGTGAGATGAAATGAAGGACCTACAGTTTAACGTGGAATCCGAACCACGGTGGAGGCCTGGCATTCCCCACTTTCACAAGATGTCTTATCAGAGGTGAAGAAAGGGTTTGGTAATCAGATAAACCTTTGCCGGGACCGGGGATTGAACCCCGGCCGCTAGCATAGAAGTCTGACACCTTACTCCTAGACCGCCAGGTCACCAGCATTTTAAAGTGCATATTTTAAATTTTTTACATCAACATCCGGGCTCTACTTATGAGATAGAATCAAAGTTTAATCGGTGAAGTTAAGGGGCCATCCTTAAACTACATAAGGCTATTTTCCATGATTTTTGAGTCTCTTCACTCTTCCTCCCCAACATAAGGGACCAAAAATTCCCCCCACCCTACAATAATTTTTTTAATTTCTGTAAATTATATTATTTTAAACCATTTAGTTATTTTTTATACATAAGGATTGATAGTAAAAAGAGTGATATGAAATTTTAGAATCAATATTTTCATTTATTGGCATTTTTTTAAAGGTTTTGTCTCACTATAAATATTCATTAAAACCTTTACCTAAGATGGATTCTAAACCCCCCCTCACTATAAGAAAATACTTTTACCCCTCCCCCCAAAAACCCCATGTAATCAAACAATGGATCCTAAGACTGCTTATTTTCAGGGTAAACAGAGTATACATTTTATGGAAAAATCGAGCATTTACACAATTATTCCCACAATTTTTCTTTCCACTGAGGCCTTGAGCACTTAACCAATTTGGGCTGTGAAACTATCCATTTGTTGCTTCTGCATACACTGAACTGTATTCTTACAAACCAGCTATACTACTTAGACTAGACATACATTAAATAATAAAATGAATTATTACCTAATGGCTTGGAAATGTATAATAAGACAATGATGAAAGTCAGCTTAAAAGGATAATTAGGTTAGGTCTAGAAGTGTGTTTGTTCCTATCTAGGCCTTCTAGACATATATAGAGACAGATACAGGTTGTCATCTTATGAGAATGATGAGACTTTCGACAATAATTATTTCTGTTGTTGAGTGTAATCCACTAAGGTCAGGAACATTTTATACATGTTGGCCAAAAAAGGGAAAGCAATATTAAAGTCGAGAAGAGTGAAAAAACATGTATGTTTTCTGGCTAATTTTTGAAAAACTCGAGATGGGCCGAAATAACTTGGTATTTACTAGCACTGAAGTTTGATAGTAGAAATACTGATTAATCACCAAATCTAACCAAACATTCTGGCAGGTAAAACCTTGGTGGGCATTCTCCCCTAAAAGCTTTAAGGCGTTAGTAGGGAAAAATAATCTGAAAGAGACTGTAAATAGTAATATTGGCAGAGTTCCCTATGAGTGATAAAAGGTCACGGTTTGACAAATTTGTTCTTTAAAATGACAGCCGTTCTGAGGCAGCCTCAAACTTTATATCCTCCACTTGGCCCTTGACAATATTTTTGTTGGTGGGGGGAATAGAAAACCATGGGCTAAGTAGTCCCAGGTTTGAATCTAGGAATAATGTACCCTGCACATAGACCAGCCGACTAAATGGCAGCTAGTGTAAAAGTTTGGCACAGTCATCTTTTGATAAATTTACATTAATAATAACTATAGAAGTTAACTCTCTTTATTCAGTTTAATATTCACCTTTAGTTTGGATCAGATTTCAATCAAATTTACATACTATATAATATTTAGGATATTTTTATCTGGTAAATTTAATTTTAACAATAATTTATGAGCATTGCTGTACAAGTTAACATTTTACAGACACAAATAAATAAACTTTAACAAAATATTACAGAGAAAAGCAAACAAGTAAAAATATGATAGATAAAAAAACAATAAAAGAAAACAATTATTTTGTTAATGGTGCAAGTTTATATAGAAAATATAAATAATAATTAAATGTTAATGTTTTTGGGTATAATGAATTTATTCCAACATCCATACATTCAGTTAGGTGGTGATTTAATGGTCTGGTGATTAGATATAATTACAAGACATTTTGGGGGGGGAGGGGAAAAACTAAGACCTCTAAAACAAATTTTGATTCAAAATAAGGAATCAAAGTTGTTGTTGTTTTAGAAACCTTAAATCTGATGCTTTCTAAAATATTCAACTATCCTTCTGGGTGATGAAAAGGTTCAAAAAAATCGACATCTCAGAAATTCGCTTCTAACTGATCAATTATGATAGAGTGGGGTAAAATACCCTCCCTTTCAAGACCGAATGACCCTGTAAGTTAATATTTTCATGTGGAGTTAGAGGGAGGATATTAACGCTCCCATTTTATGTGTTTATCGGGTGTTAAGAAATGTATACTTAGTACTTGTTCCTGGCTAATCTGCAATAAGTGACAGTTGTGACGGCTAGCATACAGCCTTCTCTCTATATGTTTAGTTACTCCCTCTAATGCTACGCTCCAGCTTGTTCACTGGTAGGAAGGGGGGAGGAGTAAGTAAACTCGGGTATCCACTGACCCAGTGACTAAGATAAGCATGGCTGGGTTTATTGAATCATTGTTGTAACCTACAGGAATTTCCTCTTTATGAAAGTAAAAACTAATTGAAGTCATTTTATATTATTTCTTACAGACACTTTATTTATTGACTAATTATATTTTGCACATAAATTACAAACTAGCTTACTCTATAACAGTCACGAGACACCCAACTGTCAAATCATCACTGAGAGAGGAAAGGTCCAAAGGTTATTAATGATAATTATATTGAATGTGCAGAGAATCGAGCCAAATAACCTTACTTCAGAAGAAGACTAAATAATAAAATGATCATCAAATTATTTATAGGTAGTTACTTTAGTACATGTATATTGTTTAGTAAAATACATTTTATGTTTTTCAGTAATAGTGAGGTAGAAGTTCAAATTTCATTCAAATTAATTGGAAAAGGTTTTGATCCAACCCATAGCTTGAATCTTTACAAACCCTTGTTTTAAATCATGGTCTAATAAAATCTATTAACAAAATGTGTATATTAACATAGTTAATTTTGTGTTAGTTCCTCTCGAGGCCAGTTTTAAGGATTTATAGGCCAGGAGCCTTAACTTTTTTACTTTTTTGTATAGCACATTTTTTATAACATTTTTGTATGGACTGCAAAATTTTAAAATGGTTAGATTAGCAATTTAGAGGTGGGTGATTGGGGTTATAACTAGTTGATAAATAAAATATAGTAAGATGATTTTATAAAAATGTGAGGATACATAAATTTTGTTTTAATGTTCTTTTTTCTCTCATAGTAATTACACGTTAAATTGAAATATTTATTCTTAAAATCTTTGGGATATTTAAGGGTGCTGAATAGATTAAAAACAATTGACTTCTTAAAAAATTTGTTACAAGTGATTAATTATGATAAAGTGATATAAAATAACCTCCCCTCCCAGACCAAGTGACCTCGGCGGAAGGTAATATTGTTGCCATTTAATTTGTATTTTTCAATGCAAGGGTATATCATCATCGTTATAAATGAGTATCAAATTTTTTATAAGACATTACTCTAGTAAATATATTTTTAATATGGACAAAAACATATTTTAACTCTCCGAATATAAATTCATAGAAAACTAAAATCCAGGCCTAGATGACATTTTTCGGTAACAGTGAAATTGAGCTTCAAATCTCATTCAGATTCTTCGAGGGAGGAGGGTCCTAGCTCTAGATTAAATTGTTGACTAGCCCATGTGTTTTTTTTAACATCAACAATCAATATATCTGAGCCCGATAATCTATTGTGCCCCAGTGGTCAGTTAATTCTTTAGAAACAGGGGTCTTGTCTTTTCTATTTTTAGTGTGAAATTTATTTTTAAAGTAAATAAATTATTCCTTAATATATAAACTCGGTCAAGAAAAGTTATATATTTGTCATCTTTTTGATGATGGTTTATAACAGCATAAAGAAAGGATATAATAGAATGCTATTTTTCTCTATGATAACAGAGATCTACACATTTTCTATAATGTTGGCCAAATTTGACTTTTATTTTGGACTTGCAGTATGGGAACGTGAATATGGTGTCTTTATTTCTATTATCAGGGGTCAAGAACGTGCAGCTCCTAGCCAGAGAAATTGTGGCTCTTTTTATGAAATGTAGTTCCTTAAATATACAAATATGAGCTGTACTTATTAATTGTTTTCCAACCTACCCTTCAAGGTGACTTCTCGGCTTGCTAGGCCTGTCGTAGCTTCATATGCTTTATAATCCAACTTTAGACTAGGACAGGCACAACATCCAGCCCCGGCTGTTAATTCATTACTGTGAAAGAATCAGCCCACATTTCACCAGATACATTTTTCAACCATGCCTGGAATTGAATCCGGGACTCTTAGCTCAGTAGACAGATATGCTACTGACTGAGTTAAGGCATCAGATAAATATTTATATTTATAGTCCTAAAATAGATGTTATATTGTGCTATTTTAAATTTTATTATGGGGACATATTTAGCCAAATGTAGAGTTTAGTTTTCTGCACATGCTAATATCAACAGATCTTGAATATCTGTAAAGGGTGTCCTGGAATATTGTCAAAACTTTTTAAACAAAAAGGATTTGAAAATAACTATACAAAAGGAAATATAAAAATAGAATTAATATAATTTTGATATAAGAAATAATCCAGTAGTTACCATATATTTATGTTATAAATGTAAAACAGCTTTTAAAAAAATTAACCAAAATGATGTATTGAAATTGTTTTTTACGTGACTTTATTAATTACACTATTAGGAGGTCCTAACTTAAACAATATTTTTATAAATTTAAATAATATATGGGATACTAAAATCCTATGCAATTTGAGATTTGTATGAATCTCAAAATCATATTTGGAAGACAATTATGAAAGCCTAAAGTTGAAATCAAAATTGGCAGAAGGAATTTGATAGACTTGTATGAATTGGGAAAGTAAAGAAATAAAATTAATGCTTTGCAAGTTTAGGAACATTTGTATCCTAGACCATCTTATTTGAAACTTAACTAAGTTAAGGAAATAAGAGAGTGAAAAGCTCTTGCGACTGGCAACAACCCTGCAACAATAGGTTTAAATTTCACTATCATGCCTAAGTGTATTCTTGTTAGATAAATGCATGGCAATATAAAATATTAATAATGATTTTAGTACTATTTGGTTGGGCTTAAGGAAGGCAATGAATAGACCCTTAATTTTCTTGGCGGCTGGCTGTTTAGTTATATTACTTATTTTAAAAACTATTTGTGATTAGGACAATTAAATAAGTGGTTCTTAATCTCCTTTGGGTCACGGACCTCTATGAGAATCTGTCAAAGGCCATAAACCCCCTCCCCATAAAAATGGACATAAATACACACAGAAAATTTTGCTTACTATCTATCTCTTTAATACAAACGTGTCTACCCTTGTGAATACAATATCGGATCTTTTTTACTGGGGGTCAAATTTACACATGAGGACTTTAATAGCAATGTAATGACCTTAAGATGTGCAACTGCTAGTAAATTTTCAAACAGTAAAAAGATTTTTTAATATTTTTTCCTCTTTAATACGAAAGTCTTCACACTTATTGACCCGATATTAACCTTGTTCATTAGTAAAAATTCACAAATGAGGGCTTTAATAACAAAGGGATGACCTGAAGATATGCAACTGTCAATAACATTTTAAAAGTTTTAACCAGAAGTCAAAACATTTTATACGTGACAAACCTTTTTAACCCAATATTGACTTTATTGATAAAAAATTTACAAATGAGGGCCTTAATAGCAATGTGATGACTTGAAGATGTGAAACCGCTAATATATTTTTTTAACCAAAAATTGAAATTTAAAAAAATTACAATCTTTTTTACTGGAAGCCTAAATAGGGTTTACATAATTATAACACAATTTGTTCGTTTACTTTATTACATTCAAATGGGCATAATATAAAAATAATCTTTACAACAAATTTGGTTTCTCACTTTTTCTTTTTATACAAAAATTAATGGTAACTACCTTTATGAAGAAAAGTTAAATAAATTCAGTGTGTAGCTTCAAAGTGAGCTTTAGTAACTGCTCAAGAGTAAAAAGTAAATGAAAAAGGTGTTCTTCTTGATTAAGAAGTTTAAATTGGGTGGTAATTTTCAAAAGTACAGTGGGCATGCCATTTTTGCCTTTCGATATATTTTTATTTTTGGTTTTTATAGCACCAAGTGATGAATACCCATTCTGTTGAAGAAACCGGACACCTTGTAATTAAATCCAAGCTTTGATCTACAATTTCTAATTTTTTGTCTTCAGTTCACAGACCCCCTGAAACCCATCCATGGACCCCAGCTTAAGAACCCCTGATTTAAATGAATGTGAAATTTAATAGTTGATGTGAATAAACAATCAAAGTTTCGAATTCACCCCATTTCTAAACGTTATGTTAGTTGAAATATTACAAAGATAAATATATTCTGGCAAATATAAAGGGGTAGTATTCAACAATGATTTAATCATTTTCCGAGCTATCTACAGATTTACACTATGGTAGGGATGAGAGTCCGACACCTTAACCCAGTTAGTAGAGTCTCTGCCTACTGAGACAAAGGTCCCTGGTTCGATTCCTAGTATGGTCGAAAATTTATCATTGATGGATATATGAGTTTACCTACCCTTTCAAATTGATAAATTAACAGCCGGGGACTGGATGTTGGGCCTGTCCTAGTCTTAAGATAGGTTATAAGGCATTTGAAGCTACGATAGGCTTAGCCAGCCGATAGGCCACAAGCTGGAATCAGTAATGAATGTAAGGTAAAGGAAGGGATGAGAAAGGTAAGATTTAAAGGAACTGTACCAACACTTGCATGGAGGGGAAATCAGGGTACCTGTTTTGAAAAAAAACAAAAAAACAACAACACACCTTTGGATAGGGTGTGAGCCCCAATTTCCTGATTCAAGGTAATAGTCAGGTGCCAGAGTAACAGCTAAGATGTGAGTATTTGAATATAAAGAGGTACTGTCTAAAATAAAATTAGACATTCAGACAATAAAACAAATATTTCAAACTAGACTCCTCAATTATAATTGGTAATGAAATAATTTAAAATTGATCTTAATATCACAATTTTTGTTCTTTGATTCAAAAAACAATTTTCATAACTGGATAGTTTATTTTATATTTTCTTTCTTTCTTACTTCTTTCTTTTGAATACATTATAGTATGCTATAAAATAAATATTTTAAATGTTAAATTGGATGAGTAGAAAAAGAATGAAATTGTAATAATTATTGAGGAAGTGGAATCAAGAAAAACCTGTTCAAAACTGTGGAGTCTATACTATAAGGCCACAATACAACCTTCACTATCCAGATTTCTAGATGTTTCAATTAGTAACATCCTAAACGTAGGTGTTTCAATGAATACTAGAACTCTTTATGATATATATGACTATGCCATAACACGATACCTGCTACTGAAATGTTGAGAGCTGTATTTGAACACTTAAAACAATCTGTGTGGTCACAAAATCTTTGGGGGAGTGGGGGTGGGGTGGAATAAATAAATATATATACACATACACACACACTCATATCCCTGCCTTTTCTTTGGTCCAAACCTCCAAATTTAATGTTTATTTGTTACAAATAATTAATTATTTTTAGTATTGACTCAGAAATAAATAAACATAATTAAAAAATGTTGGAAGGAGATGTGATAAATACATTCTTCTTCTTTAGACAGTCAAATATTTTATTTTCTTGACTATTTGTAGAATTACCCAACATTTCTCTGACTTTTCAGATAGTTTCAAATCATAGTTACAGATTTTCCCTGATTGTGGCCAACGTTATATTGAACTTGAACCTTATTGTTTGAAACATGGTTAGATATACATGCAGTAACTTTTTTTTTTGTTCCAAGTTTAGTTGTGAAAATAAATATAGCTTAATATATATCCCAAGGTGATAAATCAAGTTATTTATAACATTTAATCAAATTAATAGAGATTGTTGACACATTTATATTTGCACTATATTTTTAATATAATACATTTGCATGCAACTGTAAATACTTGTGTTGTGTTTATCATACATGGAGGAAGGTACAAGAAAGTGGGATGAAGACTTAACAAAATATGGCCTTAAAATGAGAAGAAACACTAGGTTTACACTTCACACTGCTGCCCCTAGACAGAGGTAACGACAGACTTTGTTATTATTGTTCCTATTATCCTTGTTTATTTGGTTGAATCTTTTAGAAAGTTGTGTTTGTCTCTTGGCAGCAGTGTGAAATGTAACTTTTATCCCTATTTTCACTGTAAAAGTCATAATGTGTTTGTTAGTATCCCTATTTACTATAATAACCATTTCCATGTAAAAGATGAGCCAAAAGTCACCCAACCCATAAAATGGTTTGTTGCTGTGCTTGATCAGTAAGCTACTAAACTAGAATATTTGAATGTGACTCTACCAGTTGCAGGTGAGTCCTTAGCAGGACAACATATCTTTCACCCAGGCTCTACACGTGTTCATTGATGAGAAAGTTATTTGTCTGGGTCATATATTAATTGTCAAGATGAGTTTAGGAAACTTTCCATGAATCTGAAGTGCCGAATAAGTCTACAATTTTTCGCATGGTTGCTCGATTTCGATTGGCCACCATTCAGTCTTAAGCAACAACACTTTGGAAAACATCTGTCAATCCTTGTCGGTTTCTCCAAGAAAATCATTGAGGACTTTCTCAACAAACCGGAACCACTTAAATCACTTAAGGTAGTGTCAAAAAAGCTACACAGAAGTTACATCTGCATCCATCTCAGATGCAAGTTATGCATGAACTTAAAGAATATGATAAGAAAAAATGACTCCATTACTGCCAGTAGCTTAAAGTTTCGTCCACAATATTCTTCCTATTCTGGATTATATTTTCTTCTTGTATGAAGCATGGTTTCACCTTAGTGAGTATGTAAACAGCCAGAATAGCAGGGTATAAAGTTGTGAAAACCCACATGTTTTTCATAAAAACTCTCTGCATTCTCAAAAAATTGGTATATGACATTTGATTTCACGGAAACAGTTACGGCTGAACATTACCAGGACATAATTAATCAGTTCATATCGATGTTAGAAATTGATGAACAGAAGTGTTGGTTACAGCACGACGGGACAACAGCGCACACAGCAAATTCCAGGATGTTAATGTTGCAAGAGTTCTTCGGAAACTGCGAAATTTCTTTTGGATTGTGTCTTCCTAGGTCCCCAGACCTTTTTCTTCCAAACTTTTATCCTTGGGGTCACCTAAAAAGATTGTCTATAAAAACAACCCATGTACACTCGACAAACTTATACGAAACATTGAGGTATCTATAGCCAGCGTAAGTGCAAGAACTCTACGGAAGGTTGCAGCAAACGTTGTGAAACACAGTGAAGCCTGCATAGATACTAATGGAGGTCATTCCCAGCATTTAATGTAGACCATAAATATACTTATAACTGTTTCTTAAATACTTTATAATTTATTTTAAATAGTTTTATATAATGGGTTGCATGACTTCTAGCTCATCCTGTATAATACATAAATAAAAAGTAATAGTGAAGGTGATAACATGTAATTTAACAAAGATACTCACAAATTGTAAATTTATTATTCTCTTTAGATTAGTAGATGGATTAGGTTAAATATCCTTTGAGAAACACATTGGATGATAGTTAGATCCCTCATTTGATTAAATGTCCAAGGTCTATTGAAATGAAAAATATGAACCTTGAAAGTGTTTTTAAAATTAGTTTCTCCATCCCATAGCGATTTGCAAGGAAAGTATTTTGTCAATGATCTGTGGTGTACAAGATGTTTATTCACACATCAGAAAGTGAGGTGGTTAATGAAATATAAAATTAATTTTTATGTTTGTTTTAAAATTTGAAAGCTTTTAAGAGACAAGTATTTTCCCCCAGCCATCAAACAATGATAATTTGTCATTATGTCACATTATGCATTGTAAATTGTGTGATTCTCTTTAGGAAATACTATTAATTCACTATCAAAATAAGTGTAGAATGCTGTAAATTATAAATAATTTTTCATCCATTAATGTTTAAGTTCTATACTCATCAAAATCAGTTTTTAAGTTGAAAAATATTCAATTTGACTTAAGTTTTCAAAGCTGTACATACAACTAAATATCTATAAGGTGTGTTTAGACTAATGCCTCCTTTCATGCAACATTATATGCGCCAGGGCATGTCGCTTTCGGTGCCTCTTGCCTTATACAACCTGACCTGTTCACACTTTTGCATCTATTTCCTTGAATTAGAGATGTTGTCGCGGGAATTACTTGTTGCAGGCATTGCTGTGGCTATCCTCACTTTACGACGTCAAAAGAAATGAAAGCGTTGTGAGTTCTGGATGAGTCAATTTCTAGAATCATGTTCATTAAGTGCAGGAATACCATCAGAAGTGCAGGAATACCATCAGAAGTCCACGAATTGGATAGAGGTTGATTGTTTAAAAAGTCGCACGAATGACCCCAAGTGATTTTGATATTTTGCTGAGTATGGTTAAACCACACATTTCAAAACAAGATACTACATTTAGGGAGGCCATACCAGCAAGTATACGATATCGGTCCCTCGTTTTTTGGCAACAGTTGACAGCTATAAGAGTTTTATGTACCAGTTTAAAATATTGGTGTCATTGATTTTAATCATAATTCCAGAAGTATACGTGGCCATCGTCAAGGCACTCTAAATTACATTTGGGGCATGCACAGTCGCATGCCCAAACGTGCCTCTTCGGTGTTGCATGACTCATGTTGCATGAAAGAAAGCAGTCTAAACACATCTATCATGTTCTTGGTAAATATATTGTTTTTTCATTATGATCAAATAAGTTACCAATATTCATCAATTAGTGGTGTGGTGCCATATGAAAACAATTAAAAATGCAAAAATTACATAAAAGGCAGTTTTCTACTTTCATACATAATGCATTCCTTAAAATACTTTAACAGCTGAACAATAAAGCGGTAGAGTCTGGATTATCTGACCTTCGGCTATCTTACATTCCGTTTTAGCCAACATATTATATAATAAAATAGGGGTGTGTAAGTACACTTTTTTCAATTTTAAAATAAGTTGACGCAAATATATTAAATATTCTCAAAGTCAAATTTAAGTTCAAATATTTTTTGTTAGTTGTTTTATGCTTGAAACTATATTATATTTGGTTATTTATAAAACTTTATGCAATAAAATCACCTGGAAGAGATTTTATCGCATAATTGTTTGTAATATTTAGTTTTATTTTGATAAATCAAGTTACTATCACAACTTACAATTCAATTACTTCAGATTTTTTTTCATATCAAAATTATTTTGTACCTTACATATCAGCTCAGAATAGCAATAATTGATCATTATTGACAAAGATTCGTAATTATTGAGGCCAAGTTGAAATTATAAAGCTTCGCATACCCTGTAGTAAAAGAATAGTTATGTAATTTATTGCATTATTTATACCATACTGTGGAATCATTTATAATAAACCTTCTATCATACTTCGTCGAAACTTCTATTTAATTTGGGTTTGACTCCTGATCCCTCCATCTCCCTGTTTCCGTACTATCCTACATTTCTGCTGTCCAATCCAACTACCTGACAGTTTTGTTTAAGTCGGGTAATCAAGACTCTACTGTACAATGCTATTAATAAGGTGGGTTCTGTTTCAAGAGCTAAATGTTATTAGGAAAGCTGTAAGTATTGTTTGAATATATAGTTTTTTGCCATGTGCCATAAATTATCTACACCATTATCTATATATAATTTAATTGTTCAAAATATTAATTGGTGAATGAATGGAAGCTAACTATGAAAAGGTTCCCGATGTCACAAAAAAGTTATCATAGTCCCTAAAATTTTTTTGAAATACAAAGATTCCAAATTTACAAAGTGTGTGACACTTTCACCAAGGTTTAATACAAATCGTGTGATTTGGACAAGAAATAAACTTGATTTACACAATATTTAAAAACAAACTAACCTTTAACAACAGACAAAGGGCTGAAATTAAACTGTTTGTAGGTAGCACCATCATACAATAGCTCCAAATGTTTTACATCGTTGGAAATTGCGGGCTGATAGAAAATTAAATGTACAAAGGTCAAGAACCGCCTGTATAAATATTATAACATTATCTCTTTTTTTTCTATACATGTACTATTATTTATTTAAATCATAAAAATACAAATAAAATGTAAATACAGTTACAGAATAATGTTTTCAGCTACCAGTAATTAACCTAAATAAATGTATATCATTCAGTCAGTTCAACTACTACTGAGCTTGGTAATAACCATTTGTTTACATGACTGTTTTCACCAGGAGTTAAAATACTTTTAGTTAATACTTAATTTATGTTCCAAACAATTGTAATAATAAAAATTGTCATAAGGAAATCGTACTGTGTATCAATTGTGCAATCGGTTTGGTTGGGATTTTCCCATTTTGATCACAAGAATGGTTTACACACATTTTTGGTTTGGTCACAAAGTCTTGTTATATGCAACACATTTACTCTTTTGTTTGTTTTGGCGCATTTTCAACCAACTTCAATGAGCCAGTCACATTTGAACGTCATTTGTATGAAGCTTGTAAAGGTGTGTTTCTCATTTTCCAATTACCTTAATGTTATATTTTTAGTATTGTGAAAGATATATTGTGTGTCTTATGGCTCTTTAACACATTTTTATGTGCCCTATTTCATGTATAAAAAATAGTGAAACTCATAGCTTGTATTAATTTATTTAAAAAATAATCCAGCCCAATACTCTTTTTCAAACCATGTTTAATATATAATTATTATTTTTATGAGTAACTTGGAGTGTGCGAAGCTTTTGAAAACTTCACTTCAAATATTGGTGTGCATAAGACAGGGTGTCCACAGAAATCTACTCTTAAAATTCCATGACTTTTTCAGGTTTTCAAGACAAAGAATTTAATTTTTCCTGTGTTAAATTTTTTACTCATTATGTACTACATGTGGAAGGACTTTAATCAGCACACGTTTTTAACTAATACAAATTTGCACCTGTGAACACGTGGACAAAGGTGTCAGTATAGTCTTCCCTGGCTTGCCGGTAACTAGGATGAGGTTCAAATCTTGACCGAGAGTACTTGAATAGTTTTTTCTTAAGCACTTTCCCACTCTCTCCCCACACAAATATGGGTATATTTCCTCTAAATTCTACCTCCATCCTTAAATATGTGGACAGCTCAACTGATTATACAAGATACATACAAAAAATATCCATCAGATTAATACACAGGTCATAAAAAAAACCAATATATTAAATAGAGGCCTAAATACGATAAATTTCAAATTTATAATGATAACCAATATATGATCACTATCGAGAATTAATTAATCAAATTGAAGCGCACATGAAAGTAATTTATTAATACTAACAAGGAACTAATAAAATAGATTGTTAATTTCTCACACATGTGAATATAAATAGATGTGCACATATGTTGTGTATTTTGTTGAGATTTCTCATGCTAACTATATATCCAAACAAAATTTGCAGGCAAGCTCAATACATGTCCTTGGTTGAGGTCAAGAAGAAATTAAAGCAATATGTGTCCAAGGTTAATAATAAGTTTGCTCATTCGATGAGTGCCATTTCTAATGTTAGAGATAAGTTAACTAAACATAATATTGATTTTTAACCCTTGTTTTGATTCAATGTTAATGATGGGAAATTAAAAATTAGAAAAAAAAACTGGCTGGGAATCTTTGCCAATAAAAATGTTGATGGTTAAAATATACATACATGTCTTGAGACCATGATTTGTGGTTAATACAATGCTTTTCTCATCTAAAAATGGTACAAAATCAACTCAAACTTAAGTGGTATAGTGCTTGTGATAGAAAAATTAGGACTAGATTTCTCATTCTTAAATTTATCTCTAGAAGGAAAATCTCTTTTCTCCTTATGAGTCAATTGTATTATATTTGGAAGAAGGTACAGAAAAGATGGATAGAAACATATAAAAGAAACAAACAAAATTTGTCATTTACGATAAAAAGAAGAACACAGATTACACTTTACATTACTGCCATCAATCAAATTTCTTCAAGAGGCAGCCATTATCTCTTTGTCCAATGGCAGCGGAGGTAATGGTTGCTTCTTGAAAAAAGTTGATCGATGGCAGCAAAGTAAACTGTAAACTGTGTTCTTTTCATTGTAAAAGCCATATTTTGTTAGTTTATTTTATTCATTTCTATCGACATTTCCCATAACTTATAAAAAAGAGATAAATAAAGAACCACCACTCTAGTGTTGGCAAATAGAACATCGCTAGTGCTCGCGGCGTTAGTGCCGTAAACTAAAGATTCGAAGTTGGATGTTACACTTGGAACACAACGAATTTTCTATTGCGGAATGTTAATCAATTCTTATATCAGATTATATCAAACGTAAATAAACCGCATTATAACATGGGAAATCTAAAAAATCTAGCTAAACTACTCCTTTAAAATAAACGACAAATTGTTAACAAAACAGTAACGGCGAATTTTACATCGACTTCACACTTTCTTTTCTATGGACTTCATGTCCATGCATGTGCATTCCTCTAATACATCATTGCAAGCTGCTCCTAGCGATAGTGCCCCAAACTAGTTTACGGGATCAGCTAGTCTTACAAGAGTGCCCACCCCATGCTGTTTCTTCCCAATACAATACAATTACTTCATTAAATTTATAATATTTGCCTTTTATTACAATATGACTGTCATTAAATCAATATAAAACACATACTTTACTTCTTTAACAATAATTGTTGGGTGAGGTAAATACATTTTATAGAATGAGACATTTAATTGACTAGGACTATTTTGGGAAGAAAAAAAAAAGAAGCAAAGAACGATGTTGTCTGCTGTTTAGTAAAAGTATGCATGCTTTTTATATTAACTTTAATTAAAATAACATAATTGACCATTAGTCAAGGTCAAGTAGTCAATTTTGTGATAAGCTATAATTTGATTTGATTTTGCACATGTAAAATACATTTTAAAATACTACTATCAACTTTAAAAATACATTGATAATCAATTTAAGATGCTAGTACCAATTGGTAAAAACACATATTGCGATATTTATGTGTATGTCTTTACAATTAATGTCATTTTATACTGTTTTATCATATAAATTAATGTTTGAATTAAAAAAGTGGAAGTGATTGAATTACTTATTAATTTATTCGTTTAAGGAAAAATGTGTCCAAGATTTATTTTATAAAATTTTCCAAATAAGTTAACTAAAGCTACAAAATATATTTTTTCAAGACTTGACTAATGTTTTTAAAAAATATTATAGCTTTGATTTGGCTTTATAAATATTTCATTATCAATTTGGTTTTGCTTCTAATGTAAAAAGTGGACTTCACACACCCTTATGAATGACTATCATGTGACATTCTAGTTATGTATATGTACCTCTTTGTATTAAATAAAAATTGGTCAGCAGTATGCCATGTTAAAAGTATGTTTACACTAGTGATATCCTTTCAGAAACCAAAATATATAAAATAAGTCAAAAACCAAATGCAAACTAAGCTCTTGTTAAATAAAATCTGCAATCATTCACAACAGTTCACTTTCATTGTTGTGACATTTAGTGCATATGCTACATAACAGTCATAACACACAAACAACAATGATGTCATTGTAATTTAATAAGAGGAAGGTTCTGGTTCATACGATGGCATATTGCTCATACAATAGTTCGCGCACCTTGTAGTAGTCATCAGAGATGCACCCCTCTAGTGTCACTCGACCAGCTTCATGCTGAAATAACACAGATGAATCTGTTAGAGGAGAATCAAATATACACTTTTGAAATATAAACAAAGATATTTAATTATTAAGGCTGGACCAGTACAATACTGTCCCATCCTCACATATTTTTCCCAAATTTCATACCAAATGCGAGCATTTCTGATTGACTTTCGACATTCTCTTTTTTTTATTAAACCACATGAGAGACAGTATATTAACAGCCCCGAGTTTATTTGAGTGTAGGGATGAAGTTATTAGTTATGTTTGTTAGTTCATTTTATTGATAAGGTGTGACAAACTAAAAAAAATAATTGTGGATTTATCCTATAATTATTGAAAAATTCACCAAAGGAAATTCCACATAATTAGTGATGATTATTTCAGCATTTAGTCACTTTTATTATGCCTAGACCCCTGGTATATACAAATACGCAGCATTTTTTGGGTAACATTGAAACAACATTTTCCTTAGACATGAAATTGCTGTTCCTATGGCCAGTGAATATGCTATTTAGCTATTGTATTACTTGTGTGTTTACCTTGTCGATGTTCAAGGCAAGAGGGAGGGGGAGGGGGAGGTAGTATGCTCTATCCCAGTGGTATTCAACCTGGGGTAGGGAGTATGTAAAATTTAAATATACTGTATAAATTATTTAATGATCAACACTGAATAATCAGGGCCAGATTTAGGATTAAATACAAGCGACCTGGATGTAAGAATATGCGATCTGGAAGCACCATTTTTGCTCTCTTTTTCCAATCCCCCCTCCCTTCCCTTTCTCCTAGATGGAGATTATAGAATATGTATAACCTGCACCAACAACCTTGGGAGTACGAATTTGAAGAGAAAATAAATCTGAGCGTACACAAGCAAAAAGGTTGAATACCACTGCTCTATCCTAAGCATCTGGCGAAGAAAAGTGACATACTATATAATAGATTGAGGTTAGGTTGACTACTAAGGCAATGGTTTTTTTTCTAATTACTGGTTTTAAATATTTCAGTTCATATTGTATTTTGTAATAATTTAAATAAGATTTTTAAATTTTTAAACTAGAGAAAGGATGAATCCACTCTTTTTCAAATCTTAAAATCCACGCTTCTTTTTACATATCTCGAATCTCAAATTTAAAGTCGAATCTTAGAAAACATGATAAACCTAAGGGACTGACTTTCCTTCACTGGAATAATTTTGTTCATGTTGGGTGGTAGATTAATTGTTTGAGGTCTAGTTATTTCGGTATACATAAATTTTGTCCTATCTTGAGCTAAACCACTAGCAATCTAAAAAATTAGTGTCACTATCAGCTTCATTAAGTTGTTCTAATCCTATTATGGTGGTCGAAGCAAGAAGTTGAATAGCTTTTAATTTAATGTAGAAATGCGAAATGCTTTGAGCATGATGATATTTCCAATCAATTTTGGGGCAGTTAAAATCCCCTAAAAGTATTATTCGATAGGGCTAGTTAGCCAAAGGGCCTTCAAGAAATGTAAAGTAATTCTTAAATGATTCAACTGTTATTTGGGGAGCAAGATATATGTTTCCAATTAATAATAATAATAATAATAATAATAATAATAATAAAAATAATATTTAGCACCGCGTTTTACTACCCGTTCGGGTTATACACTTTAAGTACTAATAACGCTAATGAATTAGGAATTGGGAAGGTTGAATTAGAGGAAATGAACCCGCATTTGCGTGGAAGGAGAGTGGAAAGCCATTTAGGGAAAATAAACCAGTTCACCCGACCGAGATTCGAACCTCGATCTCCCCGTCCTCAGCAGTCGAGCTCATCCAATTAACAGTTTTTGGCGATCAAATGTTGAGATTTCAATCTAGACACATTTCATATTATTCTCCAGGTCAGTCCTCCTCGCCACACCAGAAATAGAATCAATGACAGAAATGAGAACATCACCATGCCTTGAGATAGTAGCTTCATCATATAATCTATCGGCTCTATAAACATTATAGTTAGGGGGAAAGTAATTTTCACTAACAAACTCACAAGAGAGCCAAGTTTCAACTAAACAAATAATAGAGAACTCATTCAAACAAACATTTGTAAATAATTCCCTTGCTTCGGTTCATAGACCACGAACATTTTGATAATATAACAGAATATCACTATTATTCACTGTGCAATGGGTTGGGAGGTAGCCTCCAGACCTCTATCGATGCTCACGAGTGGGGTTCAAGTTGAATCCTCTTGAAAGCCAATGTCAGATGTGACAGCAGCCGTAACAGCAGCCTTAACAGGGGCAGACACACAGGGGGACTCCTCACAGATTATCTGATCTGGCAGCAACTTCCCATAGTAAGGTGCAATGAGACAGCCAGGCGACCAAATATCACCATTGCTTAATATGGGAAAATCATTTTCTTTGACAGAAATATGGAAGGAGGAATATGAGTGAAATTTAGTTTTCAATTTTGAACAGAGAAGGTATTCAAGATTGAGTTCTTTAGTCAAATAAGATTGAATGGCCAGGCAAAATACTTTAGGAGAAAAACGAGTAATGAATAGAGACTCTTAATAGAGTTTTTTTTAAACTTTGTTCACTGTTTGTAGGTCGGTGCCTGTCTTATTATCGGTCAGCAACTATCTGGCACGCGAGCTGGCGGATCCTCATGCACGTTGTAATTCGCTGAATAGTTTTTATGATGCAACACCTCCATAAAACCATCACCAGCGCCTGCTGACGCAGACTGTGACCCAGCTGGTTATTGCACAACAGACTTAGAGTTGATAACAGAGCTTTTTTTTATTAGAATTTAAATCTAGACTAAATGTTAATTTGGGAGAACTCAGTGAATTGGATAGGTGAGATGTAGATGCAGAGGAATCAATTGGAATAGAAGATTGCGAAGATAAGGAGCATTGAGTTTCGACTGAAACCAAGCAAACTGGGAACCTGGAAGCTAAAAGCTTCGAAATTTGAGACTTAAGCACAGTGTTATCGCTGCTCAGATCTTTTACCTGAGGAGACAGATCGTAGACCATGCTAATAAAGGAGTTTAACGGCTGTATTGTAACTGCTTCCCGATCAGATGATGGAGCTTTGAGTAGCTCCTCAAAAGATTTATTTACCTTAGGCGGCTTTTGCGGCCATGCTGGAAGAACGGGTGCAGAAGTAGATTTTGTTAGAGTGTCGTCCCCAAATGAAGCCTTAGCCTTTTTTTAGTACATGGGTCACACTTTTTTTGTTTTTTAAACCCATATTCTGTTTCATTAATTTTGAGACAGTCAAGATGAAACCTTGCTTTACAAGGGCCAAAATACCAAATGAATCTTTGTCGGCCAAAGAATGCACGGGAGCATTTAGCACAATTGTCTTCACTGTCTGGCATATTGAATTGAATAACAACTCACCAGGCCTAAGGATAGTCAAACACACACAAAACACAACACTCAGCACACGGAATGAGGTCACTTGCGGAGCTTAGTAAAAACACGTCCACTCATGGCAAGCGCCAACTGAATAGTTGAATAATAATAATAATAATAATCTAGAGACACAAAATACTTGCATTGATTTATCAAGAGAATATGAAGAGAACAAGTGGTACAAGCAGTACTAAATGCTATGGTATAACAACCTTATTTCACTGTTTTACATTATGAGTAATAAAAACTAATTATTGTAATATATTTCTAACCAGTAATTCTTTCCATTTTGATCTATATAATTGTTCGTATTCACATTAAAACCCTACTCATTCAAATCTAACACAAGGGTGAATGCTGTTTTAAGATTGGTGCACAGTTCTCAGCTCAATGGTTGAAACCGAGCTATTTAGTTTGATTAAAGAAAGCTTTATAAAAAAAACTGAGGTTTGGTATTATCTCTGCCAGGAAAGTTCGAAAAGACCCAATTTAATGGTTGATTGAACCAAGACCTAACTCTCGAACTTGACTAGTCTGTCAACGACGAGGAGATTAGGGTTTGAATCCTAGTCGGGTGTACTTAGGGTGGTTTTTCCTTAACGATTTTCCAATTTTCCTCTGCAAATGTTGATACACCTCCTCTATCAACCTTTATCATTATTAACACATATCCAAACTAGAAGTAAGATGTGATACTAAGAGCCCGAAAAATAAATACCAATTCAATCGCAAAAACAAGTATTTTGTTGTTGAGTGGGAGAGCCTAATAATATCTTTAGGCTTATCACTTATCAACGTGGACAAATAAGTCTTTCTATCTTATTAGTGAAGTTTACTCTATTTAAGTTGTCATTTTTTTAATTTTCTATCTATTTTTTTATTGATAGAGCATGTTGAGAAAATGAAACTTATTATCCTATTTTAAACAGTTTTGTTACTTTTTGGATATACTTTCATCATTTATGTGAACTATGGCTATTTTTGGTGTGGACACTTTCACTTGTAAAGTAAATAAAAATTAAGCATGGGGGGCTATGAATTCTTGAATCCATTAGGAAATATGAGATTTAAGAAAATATCAAATTAAGGATTATTAAAAAAAAAAATTAAACTAACACAGTTTTAAAATGAAATTTGTTTAAGAGCTATTCTACTGCTTATTAGTGTTTTAGCCAAATATAATTAGGGGAACAACTTAAAGATAAAAACAAAAACTCATAAATCACCATTCCAATGAATGTTATAATGAATGCATCATAACAAAAATATATTTAGATTTTCTATAGTAGCTTTAGAAATAATTTAGTAAAATAAACCTCTTATACTCAACATGTTTTCTAGGATTAGGTTGTAGAAAAAATCTATATAGAGATGTGTAAAATAGTGGACTCAGTCCATCTCTAATATATACAGTGGATTCCTGTTGAATGGGAAACATTAGGGCTAGATCACTTTGGCCCAATTAAGAGGCTGACCCTATTAAGAAGATTTTAACCAATAAGCTTGTAAGCACATTCCGACAGTGGGAAAAAAAATGTGTGAATAAAATAACAGGAATGTGGCATTTAAAGAAAGCACTCTGCATTTAATTTATATTAATACAAACATTTATTTAAAAGCAACCATAACTAAAAGCAAACAAACATTATGTATAGTTAGGGACATGCAAAATTTGAATTTGTGCAACGTGAGTTTTTGGCAAATTCTCATATTTTCATGTGAATAACATGAATTTAAGTTTTTTTTTAAATAAACAATATTTTTTTTGTAATTTGGCAAATACCACGCTGTGCAATTGAATTACAATGGCGAAAGCGCTATGCCAGGGCTGCTGTTTATACAGATAGTATACATTTTTGCTTATTTTAAAGATATAAAATGGATCATAGGATATAAGTATTTTAATAGATATTTAGGCTTTTTTAGGTTAGCATTAAAAATCACGAATTATAATTTTTCACATTATGATACTTGAATTTTGATTTCGATAGATTGATCCTTTGTTTTCAGCTTTTAAATGATTAAGTGCAAGGACATTAATATATATTAACCTTGTTACAGGTGCTCATGTTTGGCAAAATTATATACTCTTATTTTTATTCCCTTCTCTTTATTTGGTGGTATTTTAGTCTTCTATGACAACACATTTCAGTGTTATTGTTTGGTCTAAACATAAATTGATCATCGATTATTTCGATAATGCTATTTGTAAAACTGGAAGGTAATGATGTTAAGATATCGAGTTTGACATTATTAAGCGTGAAATGTTTTGAGCATATTTATATTTGGTTTTTCTTTGAATATGTTAATAAATAGTTAAAAACATGCTATGAACAAAAAAAGGAAACAATTTTATCCTAGTTTTTTTAAATGAATACTAATTTGTCTCATATTTATGTAATTAATAACATCGATTTCAGCATATAATATCATCGGCTGATCGATTTTTGAGAAAAATAACACCCTTTTCCCCTAAAAATAGCATCACCTTTTGCATGTCTATATATATAGTACAAATGTAAAACGAAGAGTCAAAATAATTAATGTGTCAAACAAAGGTTACACATTAATAAGGATGGACCAGTTTCACCCTTTTCCCCTAAAAATAGCCTCACCTTTTGCATGTCTCTATATATAGTACAAATGTAAAACAAAGAGAGTCAAAATAATTAATGTGTCAAGCAAAGGTTACACATTAATAAGGATGGACCAGTTTCAAGGTCTGACTTAGTACACCTCAAGTGAAGTGCTATACAAAATACAGAAGGACACCTACCAAAACTTGATTGAGATAAGCTAGTTTCGCAAACAAAACTGGCCCATTCCATTGACTATTTTGTATGTTTATTAATATTTTAATTATGAATTTAAGAATGAAAAAATAAAATCACATTCAAAAATTTATGTAAGTCGTTTTGCATATTACCTTTTGCAATATTGTAAAGTAAATAAACCAAATTGTTTTGTATTGATACTTTCATTATTAGAGGCCATTAGCTAAAGATGATACATCTTTAAATATTTAACTTAGAAAGCATAATATTGAAAGGAAAATATATATATAAAGTATCTGTGTCATGTTTTTGTGTGGCGTATACAAAGCACTTAGGAACATACCCTGCGCACTGCAATTGTCCCATTACAGCACCAAAGCACTCCTCCAGAGAACTCTGATGGAATGTTGCACTTGGTGAGAACCTGCTTGAAGTCAAACAACTTCAGTTCATTGATGAAGACCGTTTGGTGGCCAGAGATCTGCAGAAAATACAGCAACTTTAAGTTCAGCATATTTTTTGTACATTGCATTATCTACATTTAATGACACTAGTGGAGTACAAATCAAGGAAGGTAGAATTTGTGTGAAAATATACTTGTTTTTATGTGGAGGGAGAGTGGAAAACCTATTAGGAAATAACATTGGGCTGGCATTTGAACTTAACCAAATCACCAACAAACCAGACCAGACAAGTTTAATGTCTTAGTATGCATGCCCACCTCTTCAGGTTTAGTTTAACAAGTAACTCGTTAAAGAAAGATGATTGAGTTGTTTGCTTGCTGAGCAATGTTTGATGTCCTCTCTGATATATTTCCTTTGTTTGTCCTTTATGTTAGTTTCTTTAGTACTATCCTAGTTATATGTTTTATAATTTTTTATCAAATTTATTTGTCCCTCAAATTCTAAAACAAGCGAACCTTGCCAAGGATTCAAGCGTCCTGATATATCAATATAACTACTCACAGTCCTCAAAGGTATGACATTTGTTATATATTATTCAAGGGCACCATTATAGACCACATTAAGGTTTTATAAAGGAAAATATGTCTGTAGTATTTTCAAGTTAATAAGGTATCATCAAGTACTGTTATAATTAATAAATTCTCACTTGGCTTAGTTTGGAAATTTCTTAGGTCAGTGACAAACATTTTATATGCTCAAAACATAAAAAACATTTTCTTTTTCTCATCATGATCTCGAATTTTTAAATCTCGCAGTCATAAATAATTGATACAAAGGACAAACCTGGTTTAATGATAGTGGCTCCAAAGTGTAGATCTGATCGTCATCTTCTTTACCATCTGGAAAAAATAAGATAAAATTATATACTAAATAACTGATAAGGGTTAAATAAGAGTGTACTATGTCCACTTTTTCAAAGGATTCAAAGGTGGCCGAAATACATTAAATATTCTTGAAGTCGAAACTAAGTTTTATTATTATTAAAAATTGGTTCATGTCGAAAAACTAAAAAAATTTCTTAGCTGACAAATCAAGTTATTATTACAGCATGCAATTTGTTAACTTAATTTTTTGTCAAGTAAACATTAATTTGTAATGTGCACTTTGTTTGACCTGAGAGGTACCAAGCTTAGATTGCTTGTTTCTGCTATAGTGCAGTTTATATGATAAAAGACTTAGTGGAACCCACCAGGCTAGGATTAAGCTTTCACTGTGAACGAAATGTACACAACAATGCAGTATGAGACAAAATGAACATAAATTGTATTTTGGCTGTCAATATTTTTACTATCAAAACTTATGATCATCAAAGTTTTTGAATCTTCAAATGATTTTACATCTAAATGTATTGTATGACCTCAAGAAGAAGAGCTTCAAACCATGATAAACAAACTAGTTAAACCAGGAAGAGTAGGGAATGGGAATTTGCACCAAGAAGTCAAAGGTAGTAAGGATATCACAAAGAGAGCAGCCAATGAACATTAAGGATATACTGAATATTTAAAAATGACACCTGTACACAGGAATCGAACCCGGGACCTTTGGCTTAGTACGCCAGTGCCCTAACCACTGAGCTATCCAGGAATAGTCCCGTGCCCAGGGTCATTCTTCACACATATTTTAAGGCAGCCTCTATGATGGACGTAAGGAAATCGTCGGCTACAATCGTGATTTGATTAAGATCACAAGCAATCAGATAATGCAGCCACCTTCGACTCAATATTTGGCTTAATGCTGCCACTTTTACAGTTATTGTAATGCTAAGGGATCGCACATTTTTAAGAATCAAATAGCGAAAGCTATTATTTATGCTTTTAGTGAGGATTACTCTATCTAGATATAATATTCTAAAAATTGAAAAATAACACCTGGACACAAGAATCAAACCCGGAACTTTTGGCTTAGTACACCAATGCTCTAACCAATGAGCTATCCAGGAATCGACTCGTGCCCAGGGTCATTCTGCACTCATATTTTAAGGCAGAGTCTATGATAGACGTGCAGAAATCGCCGGCTACAAAGGTGCGATTTTATTAAGATCATGAGATATCAGATAAGGAAGATGGCTGCGTTCGTACATTAGTTCATACCTTCTCCAAGTAAAATATTCAATAAGAGAACCTATTCTCTCTCTAGCCTATAACCCCTCCCCATTGACTTTCTCGGAAGGAAGGAACAAAAAGGCACAGGCATTCCTACAGTATTTCTTGTTTCCCAATGGACTTCCAGCAATAAACTTTCTCCTCAGACAAGATCTCATTTACTTACCAGAAGCTACGAGAATTTATTTTGTGGAAATATTTCAAAAGCATTTCTATAATCCTGGAGACACACCAATAAGCGTATCTTCGACTTAATCTACTATGCTTGTAGAATTCAATGTGAATTATTATTTAGGAAAATATAAAAATTTTGTTAAGGTGATAAAGAACTTTAATGTTTAATAAAGAGACTAATTGAAATGGAAATTGTCAATTTAACATTACTTAACAGTTATATTACACAACCCATGTTGAGTATAAATTATTATGTAGACAAAGACATTAAATAGAATAAGTTTAAAATGTCATTGAACAACATATAAATTAACAAACATTAAAAACTTTAAAAAACACATTAAAATGTGAGTCATTAGACAAAAAACATATTACATTAAAATTATGGATTAACCAGGCTATATTAAAGGATTGTTCATGACTAGGATGATATTTGTAGTTATAACAATTGAAGCAGTGAAATTAAATAAGTTAAATTTGAAAAATTGACAATATGAAATAGTCGAAATTAAAAATTTATTAAACATTTTTAATTTCGACTATTTCATATTGTCAATTTTTCAAATTTAACTTATCCAGCCCATCTTTAATGCACACGCACGCACACACACACACTACATTTTTTAATCACCTATATCACCGCGACCTTGGTGGTTTTGGGGTAAAGTGCTCGCCTCAGGACCCAATGTTTGTGGGTTCAAACCCAAAAAAGGCCAAAGGCTTTTTCTTGAGCGAAAAAAATCATAGCTCAACATCCTTCAGAAGGGAAGTAAAGCCGTTGGTTCCATGTGGCATGTAAGAGAACCCTGGAACGTATGTGAAAATACCTCTCCTGGCAAAATTGGTAGATCATTTCACCTCACTTGTAGAACTTTAGAGGTACAAGTAATCAGCCTTGGTGGCGCAACTTCAAAGAATGATTACAGCCAGGGAGTTTACTCTACCACAAGTTATATTTTTGATAGTGAATTTTAGTAAATATATAGTAACAAAGATACAGAATGTTCAATGAAAAATAACTAACAAATATTATGTTGATAAAAATTACTTGGAAATAAAGATAATTGCAGTTACCTAATATTAATAAAAATTAAAATGATAAAACCCAAAAACAATTTTTTTTTAGAATCTAGACAAAAGTTAAATCTAATTCTACCACAAAACTTTTTCAATTTTTGCATTTCATATTCTAACACTTCTGCCTCTTCCCTTGTTTTCTGCAAAACTGTTCTTCTTTTCACTTCTAGCTTTCTTATTTCTTCAGATGCTGTTTTTCTTTTTTGACTTAAGTCCAATTCAATCTTTTTCTTCTTTCAAGCATTTTGTTTTGAAATTGTCATATTTAGAAATCCCCCGGCTGCAGTGACTGCATCATAAGTTACATGTTGAGCAGTTCTCATGTAGATTTTCAACCAGACATTCTTTATTCACAGAAAAACTTCGCTCAACGGATGCATTGCTATGGAAGAGAACAAGAATCTTTTTAGTGAAATATTGTAGTTCCTGGGATGCATATACTATAGAAAAATATTGATGAAGAATTTATCAAGGTGGTTACAACTAGAAGTGAATTGTTTAAGGTAGTCAATAACTTCTTTCTTTGATACAAAGTCCAAGTAGTCTCTTTTTACAACATCAGCTTGCACGCTAGATAGTGGTTTCTTGTCTAGTAGGACCTCTAATGCAAAAGTTATCCTATAGGTCCTAACAGATGGATTGAGCATGACTGCAGGAGAGAGACAATTAGCACCCTTGACAAATTTGTAGGCTCAGAGAGGACACTTTTGTAAAAGTTTGTTGCAGAGATCAACTGGGAACTTTGGACAAACTCCCCTGAACTGAAGTATCTTGATGTCTTTAATTCCTTTCAAAGCTGCTGATGCTGTGAACCCAATATTTACAGTAGCGAGTGATTTCATGTTGGATTGTTTTTTTAAATCAACGGCTGACAATTTTTTTGGAAGTATTTGCTGAATTCATTACATCACATTTTACAATTTTGTTCATCAAGTGCTCAAGTAGTTAATTTAGATCTGCAAACATAAATGGCAATGAGGATGATAGCTCTGATATTCGGTGAGAAATTGCTCCAACTCAAGTGAAACTGACAGCATGAATCCCAACTTTGATGTCAGAGGTTCTTCCTTCATAAAATTTCTTAATGTTTGAAAATTATCAGATTATGGAGGATACTTGTTAGAATAAAAATACTGTTTTAAATACGGCAGTATTGACATTGCTCTCTCTAGCACCCTTGAGTTGTCTACCCATCTAATAGAACAAAACTTCATCGGGAAAAGAGATGATCCTGTTATTCTTTGATAGTTTGCACTTCTTGTTGGAATATCTTTAAATAAATCATATAGTGAGCGCAAAAACTGGTTAATAGTTTAACTAGAGTTAGTGTGCTGTTTTGTAAGCACCATGGACAATGTGTAAGGAACAAGTTTCAAATTCCAGTATCTCAAAATCTTGTAGAGAATCTTCCTTCAAGTAACTTTTGAGATCACTTAAAAATTTGACGTTCACATTTGGTCCATCCAAGGACAGTGGAAGCATTTTTTAAGATCCAAGCCCTTGTCTTTTAGTGAAGATATAAAGTTCATTAATATATCTTTAGCTGTTGCATGACCTAAAAAGCAAGATGTTAAATATCTTGTATGAATTTCATTTTCCCTCCAGAAGTGAACAACAACATCCATCTGGATCTTCTGAGCCAAATTATTAAGCTCTCATCAAATGAAATACAATAAAATGAGCATTGCTTAACCATATTCACAAGCTCGCTTTTGAAAAAAGGACCTAGTCCATACACAATGACATATCTAATTTAATCTTTATGCATTTAAAATTTCTGGGCAATATCAGTATTGGAAAACATTAGTTTAAAAAGATCACTACAAGCAGAAAAACTTATAGCAGAAGAATGTGTCTTGATTAATAGCGCACAATATTTCATCAAGAGAAACTTCATCTTTGACAAGAAAGATCTGAATAGAACAACTAGGTCTAGTTTCAGGGTTTCAAAACTACTACATTAGCACTAAAATGTACATCTTCATGTAGGCCTACAGATGACACTGCATTTTCGGCAGTATAGACAAGTCCAATATTTTTTTTGCTCCCACTAGCAGCTTTCACTCTGTCAACATGCTTATTTCCCTTGGCATGATATTGGATTGAAGATATTCCCATGTTACTTATTATTATTAGCACCGCGTCTTACTACCCGTTCGGGTTATACGCACTTACACTAATGTGCAATGGTAGGGTGATTGTGAGATGAAATGAAGGACCTACAGTTTAACGTGGAATCCGAACCACGGTGGAGACTTGACATTCCTCACATTCACAAGATGTCTTGTCAGAGGTGAAGGAAGGGTTTGGTAATCAGATAAATCTTTGCTGGGACCGGGGATTGAACCTCGGCCGCCAGCATAGAAGTCTGACACCTTACCCCTAGACCGCCAGTTCACCCCTATGTTACTTAAATCAAAGTTAGTTTTACACAAAGAACAATGGACTTTACTTTTATCACAATCCACTTTTTGTAATCACAGCCAATCATTAAACACTGTACTTTCCAACCAATCATCTTTAAAAAAGGTTTTTTCTCTAAGTTTAATTACACCAGGCCAAGCTTAGGAATGGTAAGTTTTTCTTTTGGGCAGATAGAGGGGGGGGGATTGAAGAACATGACAAATACTGTACTGTGCCATTGGAATGTCAAGGTCAGGCAGGTACACCAATAGTTTGAAGTGGTGTTTGAACTTGAACAGTTACTAGTAACTCATCACTCAAAATGGCTACTGCTAGGAAAAAGTTATTGGGGGAGGGGGNAGGGGAGGTTGACTGCTAGTGTAGTCAAAACAATTATGTTCTAGTATAAGGGTATAAGGGGGTGAGGGGGAGGGAGGGCTTAGCATAGAGACTGAGAATAGAAAGGTCAGCTAGTGAGGCAAACATCCCCAATGCAAGGTCATTTACAAAGTCAGCTGATTGTGTGGCAAACAAGATAGACCAGAGGGGGGTAATTGAGGGGTGGTCAAAATGGAGCTATCAGTATTCAAATAATATCAGGGGTCTCAAAATGCTTAATTCAACATTTCACTCAATGTAAAAAGGCTGCATATTTTTCCAGTATCTACGTCAAAATTTCAACATATTCCAGTATTTCCAGTATCAA
This sequence comes from Timema shepardi, assembly GCA_902151425.1. NCBI lineage: Eukaryota > Metazoa > Arthropoda > Insecta > Phasmatodea > Timematidae > Timema > Timema shepardi. Next base: position 96,412 of record CABFVX010001048.1, on the reverse strand, counting down.
AAACAAAATCAAGTACAGTATATTTCCAGTATTTCTAGTATTGGTAGACACCCTCTTACAACTACTTAGTCAAATCACTTTAAGAATATTATTTAAGCTTATAATCTGCTTAATTTAAAGGTGTTGATTCTTGTCAAATGTCTCTGTGAATGTCATCCTCAAATCAAGGGGAAGTAATTGTTATATCACTTTTAATTCCCACCTTAAATTATTCTAAATTAACATTTATTTTAATAATAGTCATTTATTTATTTCTATATTATAATTAATTTCATTTGTGTAGAGCTGTACATGAAGTCTAAGTATTGCTATGTTTTATTCTTGTAGTCAGCTGTACTTTAGAAGATAACCATAGCTCCTGGTTAGCTCAGCTTCCCAGACTTATGGGTTTTCATGTGTGTGTGTGTGTTGAGATGCAGTAAGATTACTTTATCAACAACCAACTTTTTAGGTCCACCTGCCCTATCTATTTCACAGTCAACACAAATGAGCGCCATTAAATAACATAAATGAAAGGATATAAACCAGGAAAACACAGCTTTTGTGCAAAATAATGACAAAAGTGGCTTTTAAATATCCAATTGGTAGGAAATACAGCTTCACCATATTTATTTGTGTCAATACATGCTTATTACATTAATTTTATTATTTGCAATAGCCTCCATTTGCTTTATAACTGTGCCAACAAAGCCAATAGATATACTAATATTTTTTGAATATAATAGCGCTCTTTGTGAGAGGTATAGTAACTAGAATATAATAAATAAAAGTTAACCACAATGTGTCTGGTTACCTCTTAAGATTAGTTTCAAAATGTTGATGCTTTATTGTGTAATTAATTATTCATTAAAATTCAGGCTGCAATGTTCTGTAATTACTATACAATTTGTCTCTATTATACTTCTCTGACATATTTCAAGCATCTTTCTTTTTCCACTATGTTCTGTAACTATTGTGGGAAATTGTTTCCCGCCCGAAAATTACCTGATGTCAAACTGTCATTCCCTCCCTGGCTTAATTATGTTGATAACAATTGGCTTATTGAATGGTGTCATAGAAGGCAATATGGAAGGAAGAAGAAGAAAAAGATTTCAAATGTAATTGATGGATGACCTCAAGCAAAGTTTTAAAATTTGAAAAAGGAATCTGGATAACTCAAATTGGACCAGGCTCTGTTGACATACAGAACACATAATAGTACAGATTTGCCCCATTAGTGTGAATCTTGGTAGTCAGAATTTTTAAATAACGAGAACACAATTTTCAGAAAAAAAGAAAGGAAAAAAGAGCCAAATAAGACACATTTTACAAGCTGTAGTCAACCCAATGTATTTTTCTTTAACTAAAAATAATTACAGTATTGTAAGATTATATTATTCTGTAAATGTAAAACTAAAGTACACACTCATATTAAGTGCTATACAATAATATTAGACATTGAAAGAATAATAGAAGGGCAAGGCCTATACACTTACTAGAAAACTGTAAGCCTCAAAAGTTCATGATTAAAACACAACAAAACACATAGCTATATAATTTTTAGGGTACATCAGTCACCCACCATCTTCCGGAGAAGAAAAGATGGAGACTGGTGTATTCTAAAAATTACATATTATGTGTTTTTCTGTGTTCATGGTGTCTAACTCAACTCGACCAATGAAATTCCTGACATTTCCCCTGATTTCCCTTGATCATTTCCTAAAATTCTCGACTCAAAAGTATGTCCACACCCTTATGTCTACCTCCCCCATGATATTTGTTAACCTTTTTTTATGAATAGAGATAAGTTTTAAGATTTAAATAAAGTTTTTTATTTGTATTAACATAGTCTACTAGGAATTAGAAATTATAAAATATATTACACAGCTACAAACAAAAGACAGTCTGAATCACATTGTAATTTACTGATTTAATGATTATTTTCATATTTTGAGTAAAACATTTTCCCAGATTTTTTTTTAAATTACCAAATTCCCGATTTATTCTAGTTTTTTCCCAACCACTTCAGATTCCCGGCTAATTCCAGTTTTCCCCGATTTTCCCGGATGGTAGACAACCTGGACTGTTTTAGTTGGGAGTTCTGAGGGCTACAGTTTTCTGTGTGAAAACATTGCCTTACTAGCCTCCTTTCAATGTTTAATTTAATACAGCTGTATGGCGCAATTTTTCCTTTGTTTAAAATAGTTATAAAATAACTCTACCTTTCTTATCGGCGTCTTTATCCAGCACAGGCCGAGCATCCTTCGTTGAATCCCTGAGGGTGATCTGAGCATCAAGCCAAGCTAGCTCTGCCTCTTTACCTTTCTTCAATTCAAGTGAAGACACCAAAGCATCTGTCAGACGCACCTGAGAAAGTCATTTTTAGAGATGGGTATAACTGTTTTATTGAATGTGAATTCACATTTTACCCAAAAATCCAAAATTTGGTTTAGCAAAAAGAAAAAATTTGAGCTAAATCATATATATATATATATATATATAAAATAATAAACGTCCAAAGAAAAAACCGTCAAGAGGCTGTTCCCTGGTAACTATGTCTCTCAAAGACTGTACCAAACTATATCAAGACCAGTCCCTAAAAAAGAGTGTAACAAAATTGACACGCTTGCTTGTTTCTAAAAAACTTCACACTTCAATCACCACTTAAGTGTATTTTTGATGGGGTTCATGGATAATAAGTATGTGATCATTTCTTGCTCACCTCTGTAAAACTACACATTTAAATATTTCTGTGTTCAACTACAACAATTTTAACTGGTGACTCTGCACATATATAAATATTTATGTTTTCCCTTCAAATCTTGTTTTTTTTTCAAACCCTCAAAGCTAGGATTTTAGGATTCAAAGGGCCCATCTCTGATTTATTATGTCTATTATACTTAAGGTAATTCAACAATTGTTTTAAATTGTATTAACAAGAGCCATATTGAGTAATTAGTTTTAATACATTATTTTTACTAGTCAATCTATTTTGAAAATGGTGTTTTACATTTAACTATCTATTGGAGGAGTGCAAAAGATTTACATTTTTTTATTTTTTTACCCTTCTTAAATTTCCTCTAAAATCTTAAATGTCCTATATTTTTAACACCTCTTAAAGGTTATCTAGGTTTGTGTTTTGGATTACAATATTCTTTAAATATTATTTAGTTATAAACCATTTAAATTTTCTCCAAGTTTGAAACACCTTAAAAGTTGTATGTCTAAAACCACTTAAAAATTATCTAGGTTTTAAGCCCTATTAATATTATCTAGTTATGAAACTCAGTAAATATTCCCTAGGTTTGTTACCCTTTAAATATTCTCTCTGTTTTACACTCCTTTAAGGTTATTTAGTTTAACACCCCTGTAATCTCTACTCTTTGTTAGGTTGCTAACAAGAGATCAGCTGATGCTCATAAATAGTTGACCTTGGCAAGCTACTTCCTACCCCTTATTTCTATGCCACAAAGGATGGAAGAGTATAATATATCTCTGTCCTGCTCTAAATCTTTCAAGCTTTCTTGCTTGTTGAACCTAACAAATAACTGTTGATAGACAGAGTACATTGAGTCACAAGCTTCCCAACTTGTTTGTCTCATCACAGGCAGTACCCCTTTACCCATACAAATTGAAACATTTAAAATAGCATCATCATCATAAATCTTTTATTGTGTACACCTCATATGGATGTCTAGTTATACTAAAATTTAGCCCCACACGTTAATTTCATTTCATTTATATTTATTTTAGGTATTTTACACACAATTTTTAAATCTATTGATTATATCAGAACAAGAAATTTCTATGAGCAGGAGCAAAAGAGTCTACTAATTTTACTAGGAAAAGTATTTCCCTATACCTTCCAGGGTTCTTTTATATGCCACAAGTGACAAAGGAACGACGGCTTGATTTCCCCTCTGAAGGAAGTTGTGCTATGGATTTTTATTACTCCAGAAAAATGTGTCGACACAGGTTAGGTTTGAACCAATGAACATCGAGTCCTGAGGCGAGCACTTTACCCCAAGACCATTAAGGTCAACCATATATTAATTAATTTACCTTAACAATGATATGAGGGGGGAAAAAAAGGCAAGTATGATCTCTTATAGCTTGTTAATGAAATGATTTGAAACAATTAAGTTACTATTTATAGCTTGTAATTATCCACGTGTAAAAATTGTTCAATCACATTTTATTGTCGAATGACCTTAACCAAGGCTATCAATGGTTTAATCTTAAGGGAAATGAGGAAGGTTGTTTAGAGGAAGCGCACTTGCAATAACATGGTTAGTGGATGGAAAAGACCCAGTGATAAATACATGTGAAAAACCGTCTTAAGTGTGCTTATCTGAGATTTGAACCAAGACCTCCCCATCTCAAGAAATAAAGTATATTGCAAGACTAATGTCTTATACCATGTGACCACCAGTGCTGGTAATGTATGTTACCAAGAGGCAAATTTGAGTGGCAGGTTTTGTCTCAACAATAATACTGCAGTCTGACCCAATGCTCATTTATATTATTTTCTATATTTGCAAATTGTAGCATTTTCCAATTCTTCGGCAGAATCCGGATTTGAATTCAAAAGTAAACTCTGGATTGAAAGTCAAGATTTATATTTAATAAAAAAAGGTGATTCAGCCCATCAATACGTTTTTCTCACTACAAAGAAAAAATAGATCTATTCAAACTTTGAATCAGCCATCCTTGAATTCAAATTGAATTTCATTCATATGACTAGGAAAATAAGTTTATAGTACCAGATTACGTTTGGTTTTTAATAGAATTGTCACAGCTCCTGTTTTTCACAACTTTTATTGTTTTTCAACGGTCAAACATCACCTAAAAAATGTTATTTATTTATATACTATGCTGTGATGTGATATAGTCAACTCTGGTTATAATGAACCTCTAGACTCAGATATTTGGTCCACTATGTCTGAAGTTCACTGATTTTTTAAAATCTAAAAGTAGTGGGTTAGTGACAAACAAAATAAAGAGTTCAAATAGAATCGCTCTTTATTGAAATCTATTAAGTAATCTTTAAAAAATAGGTTATATGCTGTTGGTTACTGTATACGATTTTAGTTAATATTTTTTCCAGATCCTTCTCGGAGTCTGTGCTTTTTCCACACTTGATTCCACACTATTCATGCATTCAAAAAACTAAGTTTAGTAGACAAGTTTTTTCCGTTTCAGATTAGTGAAAATAATTGCTAAATGTCCACAGACTGCCTGTCATTCACTGTCCAGTAACTCCTGTCATATTAATACATCTAAAAAATTTGTCTTCCTTAACTTGCCGCAGACAAAGGTATTAAAACTTAAGCCAGGTCGATGAGTACAGTGACTGTTTGAGCTAAGCCCTTGCCCCTTCTCCTTCCACATTCCATACTTTCAGTCAAGCTTTGTGCTGGCTGAACAAAAACTCAGGTAGAGAATCAGTGTTTTCAAGTTTAAACAACCAAAAAGTTGTGTTTTTAAAGAATAATGATATTAAAATTACATTTCTCATCGGAAGTTTCAATTTTTCTGTTCAATAAAACTGAAGTTGAGGATTCATTATAAACAAATTTTCAACAAAGTTCACTAAAACCAGAGTTGAGTGTGTGTGTGTGTGTGTATGTATGTATGTATATATACACACACATATATATATATATATATATATAGTCAATAAAAGAATTTAAAAAAGGTCATATTGAGTAGATCTACAATTTCTCATAACATAATAATATGAAACAGAAAAATAAAAGTCAATCAAAATTATTGACATTGATTAAATAACCTTAACAAATAAATTAACATGGTGGGTTTTATTTAAGTTCGGTCTGTCATTTTATTAAATTCTTCCAAGTAAGCTCTCATACGTTAAGCCTTAATCAAATTAATAATTCAATGTAACATTTTAATTGATTTAAACTAGCTATTTAGCAAAATTATGCCATGCAAATCAAAATAAATTTTAAGAACATTGTAAACAAAAGATTAACATACATCTTATGGAAAATTTGAGAGTGTTGTCAACTATTCATATCTCTAAATAGTACCTGGCTACTAAAATATGTTTTTTCCACACCTGGTAGATATGAGTCTCAGTGGTGGCGTCCACCACCTCCCCCCTGCTGGGGGCGAAAACCCGACCACCGCTCCACTGCCTGCAGTGGGCCACCAAGGACTTCGTGCTCTCAGGTGTCCCTCTCACCAGGATGAGCCGTCTAGGTCGTAGCTGGCTCAGAATTTTCTGTACAGACTCGCCGTCTGAGCGGCCTTCAAAATCAATGAACTGGATTTGCGCGGCCACACGGACTGTCCGCATCATGGAAATGCACTTGGTGGGAACTTCAGTGTTGTCTGTACAATAAAATATACAAATTATTTAAAAGCGCCATAGATTAATAAATAAATATCTGTGCCAATGGGCACATGGTAAGACAAGAAAGATGAATAAGGGTGTGGAGGCTAAGAAATTAAGAGGAAAGAGAGTGGTACCTAAGAAAGGCAAGAAGCTTAATAGTTAATTCCCAAGGATGAGATGCAAAGTATAGAGGTTGAATGGGAAAGGTTTAGGAACAGTTTAGCGTGAGCTGCAGAGTAGGTATAAGAGAGGACATGTAATAACAGGGAAGTGGAAGGAGACACTCTGGTGGAATGTCAGGGTAAAGGAAGCAGTGATAAAGAAGAATACATAATTCATAAAGAGTTTTAAGAATAGGAATGAGGCAACAGATGAAGAATATTGTGAGAAGAAAAGAGTGAAGCAAGTTGTATGGGAAGCCAGCAAGGATTAGATGCAAAAATGGACAGAAATGCTGGAAAGGGACATGGAAGTAAGAAAGTGTTAAATAGCCAAGAAGCTAGAATGATGGATGAAGAAGGAAGAATGTTGAAGACAAGAGGGGAAGAAAAGGAACAATGTATGAGATATTTTGATAATATTTTCAACTCAGAAGAGGAGGAAAGAGGTCCCACATGGAAAGAAGTGGAGGATACATTAAAGAGGATGAAACAAGGAAAAGCATTGGGTGTGGACAAATAGACTGTGGAAATGATAAGAGCAGGGTGAAGTAGGTATACAATGGTTATGGAGGATGTTGAGTGATTTGGAAGGAGGAAAAGGTACCGGAAGACTGGAAAAAGGGAGTTATAAAACTATTTTAATAAAGGAGACAGGAAGAAGTGTACAAATTATAGGGGGATAACGCTGATGTACCACTGTACAAAAAATATATGAGAAGATACTGGAAAAGGGATTAAGAAATAAAATTAAAGGAAGGTGGATAGAGAGACAGCACAGATTTAGGGAAAAGTCTAAAATTGATTTAATCTTTGCCATACGACAGCTGATGTAATGAAGGGATGAATATGGGAAAGCCTTGGTAATGGTATTTATGGATGTGGAGAAGGCATATAATAGCGTGGATAGAAATAAAGCTGGGAAAGTGATGGAGGAGGCCAAAGTGGAAGAGGAGTGGCAATGAGATTGAAAAACATGTATGATAATAACAGGAGTTGTGTTAAGACAGAGAATAGGAGGACGGAGTGGTTCCAAATAAAAAATGAGGTGAAGCAGAGGAGTGCCCTTTCACCATAACTATTTATAATGGTCATGGAAATTGTCACAAACAAAGTGGCAGGAAAACTCAGGGAGGAAAGAATGAAAGCCATGATGTTTGCCGATGACTTGATGGTATGGTGGGAGAAGGAAGACAATGCACAAGAACAGTTACAGGAATGGAATGAGGCAGAGCTGCCCTAAGAGGCGAGCGAGGTGAGCAACTGCCCGGGACGCCGGACTCTAGGGGGTGCCATGCCGCCGATGTTGTCTTAAAAACTACAAATAATAATCTTTTTAAGAAATCCATACATTGCTCAGACATATTTGATATTGTACTAATTTTCATTTCAGTTTATTACAACTTGTGTCCCTGTTAGAGCCAGTGGACATGAACATAAGAAATTCATCCATCTTGTAATGAGTTTCTTTCAAGTTTATAGGCGTTAAAGAGGAGGGGGCGCTTAAATCAAAGTTCGCCCAGGCTCAAAATTATGCTCGAGGCAATCCTGGAGTGAGGATGTAGATATAGCCTAATAAAGCTATTAAGTTAGATGGAGTAGAGCTGAGAAAAGTACAGAACGTAAAATATCTTGTAATTGTGATTGAAGCAAAAGGTGGGGGTAGAGAGGATCCAATAAGAAGAGGGCAGCATAGAGAGTTGTTCTATATATGTGGAAGAGATCTGCTATGGAGAAGAGAAGTGTCCTCGAAGTGTAAAGAAGTGTTGTAAAGGGCATGCTTTGTACCTGTTGTCACATAAACAGCAGAAACATGGACAATGAATTTAAGAGAGAATAGGAAAGTGGAGGCTAAGGGATATGGGAATGAGGTTTGTGAGGAGCATGCTAGCTGTCATGAGGAAAAATGAAGTTATTTAGGAAAGAGTGAGGGTACAGGGAGGATATGATATAATATAGGAAGCAATCACTAAGATGGTATGGGCATGTAATGAGGATGGAAAAAAGATGTTGCCAAAGAAAGGTTTAGAAATAAAGTAGTTAGGAACAAGATTGCAAGGGAGACCAAGAAAGAGATGGGAGAATAAGATAACAGAAAGTATATAATTGAGAGCAGAAGAATGGAAGAAATTAAAGGAGAAGAATGGTGGAAGGATAGAGAAAGATGGAGGCATATCACTAAAGTGACCTGGCCACAGGCTGGAAACAGTTGATGATGATTATGATGATGTAGTCAACACAATGTGTTTTCCTGTAAATTTTATAAAACTTATTCAACTATAATTTAAAATTTGTGGAAATATTCTGTATCCTTACCAACACTTCTGCATTCTCCCGCTTAATTTGAATTTTCGCTAATGGAAGTAATTTATTGAATTTAAATTTTCCCAATATGACATAGCTAGAGAAATGCAAAAGTTGACGTTATTTTTGGGGGAAAAGTGCTGTTATTTTTCTCAAAAAGTGATTAATTATATGCTGAAAGTGATATTATTTACATAAATATGATTAAAATGGAAGCTTTTTGAAATACTTGACTCCGATGGAAAATCATAACTTCCAAACTCCTACCTTATAGATATAGATATAGATATATATATATATATATAT
>CABFVX010001048.1:9308-87279 GCA_902151425.1 Timema shepardi | reverse complement strand
TATATATATATATATATATATAATATTCTAAATTAGTAAAAAAATAGTAGTAGCATTCAGCATTGGCTCAAAATTAAATTAGTTGAGATCCATCTATACCAGATAAATATAAAGACAGGGTGAAGTGAAATAAAATAAATATTGAATAAAAAAAAGTAAATGTATACTTACCTACAGGCTCCTCTTCTTTAGTTTCAACATTTTCTTTGTTGTCTTCAACCTCCATTGTGCTATCTAGCATTTTGTAATCTTCAGCCCTGAAATTAAAAACATAGAATATTGTACTAAGAGGAGATAGGATTTTTTTTTATTGGGCCCATATCTATCATTTTCTTTTAAGTTAAGTAGCACTGAAAAATTTAAGTCTGTGTAAATATGTGATAGTGTTATGCCTGTGCGAATCAATGATTTTCCATTTTGATTCAAAGTCAAATCTTGTCAAACCAGCTTGAATTGATTTCGAATCGAATATCATGATCCGATTTTTTTTCGAATCGAATATTTTTTTTTGGAAAATTATTCAAATCCAAATCAAATAACTATGAGTGTGCAAATAGGATTATTTATCAAATACAATCTCAAAATTTCGAACAAATATTGAATGGTAAAAATCAAATAGTAGACTTTCCTTACATTTTTGATAAAAATAATTAAAATTAGTAGATTTCTATTGAAATTGTGGTTTTATATCTAAGTATGCAAAATGCAAAAAATGACTTTAAAACATTATTTGATCTGGTATTAATAATAAAAAAAGACTTACGTAATTTAAAACAAAATTTCAAGAAATTGGGGAGAACTTTTGATCCAGTTTCTTAGACAACAGGTTTCACTTAAATCAAATTTAAGAATCAAATAGACAAAGATATTATGTATGCTTTTAGTGAGGATCTACTGCATCTAGATATTATATTCTGAAAATTGAAAAATTACACTTTAACACGGGAATCGAACCCGGGACCTTTGGCTTAGTAAGTAAATGCTCTGACCACTGCGCTATACAGGAATCATCCCGTGTCCACAGTCATTTTCACTCATATTTTAAGGCAGAGTTTATGATGGACATGTGGAAATCATCGGCTTTAAAAGTTTGATTTTTTTTCCTGTTGCTTTCCTCATTGAGCCAGAAGATACTATCGCACATCAGTCCGCCAAGCCCACCAACTCATCCTACAAGCAACACCTTCACTCCATTCATCACAGGGACTGGCTGTATACTGAATGTTATTACTAGTCTCACTCATACACCAACTGACCCTACAAGCGACATCTTCACTCCATCACAGGGACTGGCTGTATACTGAATGTTATTATTAGTCTCACTCATACACCAACTGACCCTACAAGCGACATCTTCACTCCATCACAGGGACTGGCTGTATACTGAATGTTATTATTAGTCTCACTCATACACCAACTGACCCTACAAGCGACATCTTCACTCCATCACAGGGACTGGCTGTATACTGAATGTTATTATTAGTCTCACTCATACACCAACTGACCCTACAAGCGACATCTTCACTCCATCACAGGGACTGGCTGTATACTGAATGTTATTATTAGTCTCACTCATACACCAACTGACCCTACAAGCGACATCTTCACTCCATCACAGGGACTGGCTGTATACTGAATGTTATTATTAGTCTCACTCATACACCAACTGACCCTACAAGCGACATCTTCACTCCATCACAGGGACTGGCTGTATACTGAATGTTATTATTAGTCTCACTCATACACCAACTGACCCTACAAGCGACATCTTCACTCCATCACAGGGACTGGCTGTATACTGAATGTTATTATTAGTCTCACTCATACACCAACTGACCCTACAAGCGACATCTTCACTCCATCACAGGGACTGGCTGTATACTGAATGTTATTATTAGTCTCACTCATACACCAACTGACCCTACAAGCGACATCTTCACTCCATCACAGGGACTGGCTGTATACTGAATGTTATTATTAGTCTCACTCATACACCAACTGACCCTACAAGCGACATCTTCACTCCATCACAGGGACTGGCTGTATACTGAATGTTATTATTAGTCTCACTCATACACCAACTGACCCTACAAGCGACATCTTCACTCCATCACAGGGACTGGCTGTATACTGAATGTTATTATTAGTCTCACTCATACACCAACTGACCCTACAAGCGACATCTTCACTCCATCACAGGGACTGGCTGTATACTGAATGTTATTATTAGTCTCACTCATACACCAACTGACCCTACAAGCGACATCTTCACTCCATCACAGGGACTGGCTGTATACTGAATGTTATTATTAGTCTCACTCATACACCAACTGACCCTACAAGCGACATCTTCACTCCATCACAGGGACTGGCTGTATACTGAATGTTATTATTAGTCTCACTCATACACCAACTGACCCTACAAGCGACATCTTCACTCCATCACAGGGACTGGCTGTATACTGAATGTTATTATTAGTCTCACTCATACACCAACTGACCCTACAAGCGACATCTTCACTCCATCACAGGGACTGGCTGTATACTGAATGTTATTATTAGTCTCACTCATACACCAACTGACCCTACAAGCGACATCTTCACTCCATCACAGGGACTGGCTGTATACTGAATGTTATTATTAGTCTCACTCATACACCAACTGACCCTACAAGCGACATCTTCACTCCATCACAGGGACTGGCTGTATACTGAATGTTATTATTAGTCTCACTCATACACCAACTGACCCTACAAGCGACATCTTCACTCCATCACAGGGACTGGCTGTATACTGAATGTTATTATTAGTCTCACTCATACACCAACTGACCCTACAAGCGACATCTTCACTCCATCACAGGGACTGGCTGTATACTGAATGTTATTATTAGTCTCACTCATACACCAACTGACCCTACAAGCGACATCTTCACTCCATCACAGGGACTGGCTGTATACTGAATGTTATTATTAGTCTCACTCATACACCAACTGACCCTACAAGCGACATCTTCACTCCATCACAGGGACTGGCTGTATACTGAATGTTATTATTAGTCTCACTCATACACCAACTGACCCTACAAGCGACATCTTCACTCCATCACAGGGACTGGCTGTATACTGAATGTTATTATTAGTCTCACTCATACACCAACTGACCCTACAAGCGACATCTTCACTCCATCACAGGGACTGGCTGTATACTGAATGTTATTATTAGTCTCACTCATACACCAACTGACCCTACAAGCGACATCTTCACTCCATCACAGGGACTGGCTGTATACTGAATGTTATTATTAGTCTCACTCATACACCAACTGACCCTACAAGCGACATCTTCACTCCATCACAGGGACTGGCTGTATACTGAATGTTATTATTAGTCTCACTCATACACCAACTGACCCTACAAGCGACATCTTCACTCCATCACAGGGACTGGCTGTATACTGAATGTTATTATTAGTCTCACTCATACACCAACTGACCCTACAAGCGACATCTTCACTCCATCACAGGGACTGGCTGTATACTGAATGTTATTATTAGTCTCACTCATACACCAACTGACCCTACAAGCGACATCTTCACTCCATCACAGGGACTGGCTGTATACTGAATGTTATTATTAGTCTCACTCATACACCAACTGACCCTACAAGCGACATCTTCACTCCATCACAGGGACTGGCTGTATACTGAATGTTATTATTAGTCTCACTCATACACCAACTGACCCTACAAGCGACATCTTCACTCCATCACAGGGACTGGCTGTATACTGAATGTTATTATTAGTCTCACTCATACACCAACTGACCCTACAAGCGACATCTTCACTCCATCACAGGGACTGGCTGTATACTGAATGTTATTATTAGTCTCACTCATACACCAACTGACCCTACAAGCGACATCTTCACTCCATCACAGGGACTGGCTGTATACTGAATGTTATTATTAGTCTCACTCATACACCAACTGACCCTACAAGCGACATCTTCACTCCATCACAGGGACTGGCTGTATACTGAATGTTATTATTAGTCTCACTCATACACCAACTGACCCTACAAGCGACATCTTCACTCCATCACAGGGACTGGCTGTATACTGAATGTTATTATTAGTCTCACTCATACACCAACTGACCCTACAAGCGACATCTTCACTCCATCACAGGGACTGGCTGTATACTGAATGTTATTATTAGTCTCACTCATACACCAACTGACCCTACAAGCGACATCTTCACTCCATCACAGGGACTGGCTGTATACTGAATGTTATTATTAGTCTCACTCATACACCAACTGACCCTACAAGCGACATCTTCACTCCATCACAGGGACTGGCTGTATACTGAATGTTATTATTAGTCTCACTCATACACCAACTGACCCTACAAGCGACATCTTCACTCCATCACAGGGACTGGCTGTATACTGAATGTTATTATTAGTCTCACTCATACACCAACTGACCCTACAAGCGACATCTTCACTCCATCACAGGGACTGGCTGTATACTGAATGTTATTATTAGTCTCACTCATACACCAACTGACCCTACAAGCGACATCTTCACTCCATCACAGGGACTGGCTGTATACTGAATGTTATTATTAGTCTCACTCATACACCAACTGACCCTACAAGCGACATCTTCACTCCATCACAGGGACTGGCTGTATACTGAATGTTATTATTAGTCTCACTCATACACCAACTGACCCTACAAGCGACATCTTCACTCCATCACAGGGACTGGCTGTATACTGAATGTTATTATTAGTCTCACTCATACACCAACTGACCCTACAAGCGACATCTTCACTCCATCACAGGGACTGGCTGTATACTGAATGTTATTATTAGTCTCACTCATACACCAACTGACCCTACAAGCGACATCTTCACTCCATCACAGGGACTGGCTGTATACTGAATGTTATTATTAGTCTCACTCATACACCAACTGACCCTACAAGCGACATCTTCACTCCATCACAGGGACTGGCTGTATACTGAATGTTATTATTAGTCTCACTCATACACCAACTGACCCTACAAGCGACATCTTCACTCCATCACAGGGACTGGCTGTATACTGAATGTTATTATTAGTCTCACTCATACACCAACTGACCCTACAAGCGACATCTTCACTCCATCACAGGGACTGGCTGTATACTGAATGTTATTATTAGTCTCACTCATACACCAACTGACCCTACAAGCGACATCTTCACTCCATCACAGGGACTGGCTGTATACTGAATGTTATTATTAGTCTCACTCATACACCAACTGACCCTACAAGCGACATCTTCACTCCATCACAGGGACTGGCTGTATACTGAATGTTATTATTAGTCTCACTCATACACCAACTGACCCTACAAGCGACATCTTCACTCCATCACAGGGACTGGCTGTATACTGAATGTTATTATTAGTCTCACTCATACACCAACTGACCCTACAAGCGACATCTTCACTCCATCACAGGGACTGGCTGTATACTGAATGTTATTATTAGTCTCACTCATACACCAACTGACCCTACAAGCGACATCTTCACTCCATCACAGGGACTGGCTGTATACTGAATGTTATTATTAGTCTCACTCATACACCAACTGACCCTACAAGCGACATCTTCACTCCATCACAGGGACTGGCTGTATACTGAATGTTATTATTAGTCTCACTCATACACCAACTGACCCTACAAGCGACATCTTCACTCCATCACAGGGACTGGCTGTATACTGAATGTTATTATTAGTCTCACTCATACACCAACTGACCCTACAAGCGACATCTTCACTCCATCACAGGGACTGGCTGTATACTGAATGTTATTATTAGTCTCACTCATACACCAACTGACCCTACAAGCGACATCTTCACTCCATCACAGGGACTGGCTGTATACTGAATGTTATTATTAGTCTCACTCATACACCAACTGACCCTACAAGCGACATCTTCACTCCATCACAGGGACTGGCTGTATACTGAATGTTATTATTAGTCTCACTCATACACCAACTGACCCTACAAGCGACATCTTCACTCCATCACAGGGACTGGCTGTATACTGAATGTTATTATTAGTCTCACTCATACACCAACTGACCCTACAAGCGACATCTTCACTCCATCACAGGGACTGGCTGTATACTGAATGTTATTATTAGTCTCACTCATACACCAACTGACCCTACAAGCGACATCTTCACTCCATCACAGGGACTGGCTGTATACTGAATGTTATTATTAGTCTCACTCATACACCAACTGACCCTACAAGCGACATCTTCACTCCATCACAGGGACTGGCTGTATACTGAATGTTATTATTAGTCTCACTCATACACCAACTGACCCTACAAGCGACATCTTCACTCCATCACAGGGACTGGCTGTATACTGAATGTTATTATTAGTCTCACTCATACACCAACTGACCCTACAAGCGACATCTTCACTCCATCACAGGGACTGGCTGTATACTGAATGTTATTATTAGTCTCACTCATACACCAACTGACCCTACAAGCGACATCTTCACTCCATCACAGGGACTGGCTGTATACTGAATGTTATTATTAGTCTCACTCATACACCAACTGACCCTACAAGCGACATCTTCACTCCATCACAGGGACTGGCTGTATACTGAATGTTATTATTAGTCTCACTCATACACCAACTGACCCTACAAGCGACATCTTCACTCCATCACAGGGACTGGCTGTATACTGAATGTTATTATTAGTCTCACTCATACACCAACTGACCCTACAAGCGACATCTTCACTCCATCACAGGGACTGGCTGTATACTGAATGTTATTATTAGTCTCACTCATACACCAACTGACCCTACAAGCGACATCTTCACTCCATCACAGGGACTGGCTGTATACTGAATGTTATTATTAGTCTCACTCATACACCAACTGACCCTACAAGCGACATCTTCACTCCATCACAGGGACTGGCTGTATACTGAATGTTATTATTAGTCTCACTCATACACCAACTGACCCTACAAGCGACATCTTCACTCCATCACAGGGACTGGCTGTATACTGAATGTTATTATTAGTCTCACTCATACACCAAGTGACCCTACAAGCAACATCTTCACTCCATCACAGGGACTGGCTGTATACTGAATGTTATTATTAGTCTCACTCATACACCAACTGACCCTACAAGCGACATCTTCACTCCATCACAGGGACTGGCTGTATACTGAATGTTATTATTAGTCTGACTCATACACCAATTGACCATACAAGCGACATCTTCACTCCATCACAGGGACTGGCTGTATACTGAATGTTATTACTAGTTTCACTCATATCTCTTCCACTTTCATAGTATACAACAATAAATTTAATAAAATAACACAACAGTAATGAATAATAAGATCAGTTTTTGACCCCTTTAAACGTTCTCTAGGCTTTACACACCCCTTAAATGTTATCTTGGCTTGACAGCCGTTAAGTTCTCTAGGCTTCTGGTATCTAGGTTTGAAATCCCTTATTTTTTTTTTAGGTTTGAAATCTTTTAAATGGTATCAAGGTTTGACACCCCTTAAATTTTCTCTAGGTTTGACATCCATTGTGATCTCTATTCTGTTTGGGTCGGCTCCCCATCCACTAACAGACTAACAGGTGCACTCAAATGATTGACCTTGCAATATTGCCCTCCCCTCTACCCGTTCTACATTTCTATACTTCTCTAAATATTTAATTAAAAGCACTTTCACTAGTAGACTGAGAACAGTCACATGACTCCCAACAGTCTGTCTCTCCACCAGCCTATAAAAACCTCTCCTCCTCCTTCCAACCCTTAGGCAGGCCACAACCTCTTATTTTCTGCTAACATAGGTATTCCCCTCCCCCCACCATATTGAACAAAGGACAAGAGTATTTTTAACTCAGTCACCAGATTATCTAGCTACCTACTTGTCTTGCGTCATAAACTTACTAGTTTGGACAGGACTTTTAAGAGATTTGTGGCACAGCTATTTAATCTTGTTATTTGGAAGGTCTATTCTGGGTTTAGAATTGAATATTCAGCTGTTATTATTCAATGTTATTCCAAATTTCGATTACACACACACCCCTACAAATAACATATCATTAGAAGTCTTTGAAAATATTTTAAACTTAATCTTAAGTTAAACAAGTAAACAAAGCCTGATGACTAACTTATGAAAGGTTATGAAGGAAAACAAATTACTATTTTTTTTTATAATGGTTTATCTGTATAAGACCATATAAAGTTGAAATTATTCTTAAATATGAAAATTTTGAATTTCAAAGTAAATCCATCGAATCCGAAACTGAAATTTACTAAGATTCGAAATGTCGAGTCCACCACGAATCTCTCTAATAATAAGACTCGAAAGCTCGAATTTAATCTGAATCTTAGTAAGATTCAAATTTAGATTTAAAATTTCAGAGGTTTGCAAAGGCTTAGATAGTGTTTTTACTTTTAATTATGCTTGATTATTTTCCTACTATTCTATCATTTTATTTATTACATATCAGTCAGTTCAGAAAGTGCACATTAAATATCTCAAATAAATAAATTATATTTGGAAGAAGGTATAGGAAAAGTGGATAGAAACATATAAAAGGGGGACAAACACAATATGACCTTTACAATGAAAAGAAGAACACAGTTCACACTTTACACAGCTGCGAATGGACAAAGAGGTAATGGTTGCCTCTTAAAGAAAATTGATAGTCACCGCCCAATCCCCCGACCCAGGTTTCATTCTATCGGAACTCATAAGGGAGGAGTGTGAAACGCACAAAGTAACTTCCTAAAAGAGAAAACCAAAAAACAAAAGGGGAGGAAAAGGAAAATGGTAAAGAATGATAGGACACACATATAGGAACATGTAAAAGGTATAACATAAGGGACAAACACAGGAAAAGGACATTGGATGCGAATTTATAATGATATAACTCCATAAGAGGCAACCATTAGCTCTTTGTCCATTGGCAGCCGTGTAAAGTGTGAACTGTTCTTCTTTTCATTGTAAAGGCCATATTGTGTTTGTCCCCCTTTTATATGTTTCTATCCACCTTCCCTATACCTTCTTCCAAATATAATACAATTACCTCATAAAGCGAAAAGTGGTTTTCCTTATTGAGTTATATAATTATAAATATGTATAAATTTTGAATTCAAAATGGACTAATGCATTGTTTGTGTTATTTGAACTCACTTCTTCTTTGTGTTTGATAAAGGCAACAATGCCGAAATATTATTTTATTTGTGTTAAAATGTGTGTGCGACTACTTCTACTATAGAAGACAGAAGAAAGGAAGGAGATGTCACCTTTGTGCATTGGACTCTTCCCACATTTTTCCTCTTTCCCTAGGTGGGCTTTCTTCATCAAATTTACTCTTAATAGTTTATTTTTCTTTTTTCTTTAGTTTTATCAATTTCCTTTATTATAAAATTATCTAGCCATTGGGCCACCTCATTTAAAAAAAAAGGAATTAAAAGTGATGTGTCAGCAGTACGTGTTGGAACAAAAGCGTGCGTTGTTTGTCATCCAACAGAAGCCATGTGTGAAATAGTCAATCCTGCTCGACTTATGGGACTAGATAAATTCCTGAACTTTTCCCCAACCGTTTGGAATACCTTCCCACTCCTAAAGCTTTGCTATCGTGTGTTTTGAAAACTTTAGCCTCTTATTATGCTGCAATGATTCCATTATCTATGTGCTTGTCTAAATTTGGCTCTTTTTAGTCACCTACCTGACAATCTCCCCGTACTCGTCAAACTTGACCTTTTCCTCAAAGAAGGGAAACATAGGGTACTGCTTCTTGCTGCTCTTGAAGAAGCCCGTCTGCGTCTTGGTCTCTGTCTTGACAAGCAAGTCATGTTTCCCTTTCGTCACAGAGCTGAGGTCCATCTCATCCTCACTCTCATCACTCATGTCAATGTCCTCGCTGGGCAACAAAAATCACCAAAAAAAGAAATTAAAGCAATGGAAGACAAGACAGCTATGATGAAAAATTATTATAAGTTGAAGAGAGAAAAAAAAACCCAACATTTCCAAGAAAATGCAAACGATTCTTATGTTCACTTTTTAATAAGTCTGCTTCTATTTTTAAAAGATGTATCTAAATCTCGAAAATTAATTAAGCCTGATAAGTTTTTGCAAGTTTTTATCGATAAACAGGATATAAAAGGAATAATATAAAGGACAAACACAGGAAATGGATATTCGATGCAAATGTATAATATATATTAGGCCTCTTCGGAAAAAAAATTCAAGTTATTGGACGTTCTAGAAACTCGGGCGGAAAAACTTATTTCCAGGAATTTTCCTTAAATAATAAATTTAAAAGGCTTCCATTCAGGACTGTCTTTCATTGTAACGTTTGTATTTAATACTTATTAACAATATTATCCTTTAATCAGAAGGATACACAAAATTTCAACCACTCTTATTTTATAGCTACCATACCTAGTCAACACATTTGTGCGCCATTAAATAATAACAATCACAATAGGCTACTTGATGGTAATATTTATCCCTTAATAATTCCTGACAAGGATTCGGTGTTTTACTGGATTTGATGGTCAAATCTTTCACCTCATAAATAAAACATAATACTTTGAATTCAAAAATTACTTAGTTAGGCCTACTAGAAAAGCACAACTAAATTCGTAATCTTTATTTTGTCGGACAAAAGAAATTATCATGAATATAATCATTACTTATCAAAAACTGAAAATCAAAACTAGAATTACAAATAGACTCGAAATAAATAAAACAAATTACGGCTTTTTTAAAAACAAATAAGAACACATTACGCATGATACAAAGTCAGCCGCCATTGCACACGATACAAAGTCACCGCCATGACGTTTATTATGTTTACTCACCCGAGTGATGATTAAAATAAAGATACTGTTATTCTTACTATCCAAATGGTTTTAATTATCTACAACTATGTAAAGAGCCCCAATTTATTGCATACGATCCTTAAGTTAGACATTTTGTTGGGTTTCATGAAAAATAAATACTGTCAACCATCAGACACCGATAAAAATGTTTATTTACGCCTACCAGTCTATGTATTGTATATCGATTGTATGTTTAAAATCGATTAAGGTAATCTGATCACTTAGTAAGCGCTCTCGAGTTTTAAGAATAAAATAACAATTTGCTAATTCATTATTTGTTTTTAAATTGATTAACTTAGAGTTTATTATTTTTTTAATTGTGTTAATGAAGTGATTGTAAAAATATTCAAACGTAGTCCTGCCTTATAAAATGGAAATTGACATATTGTAGTCGAATGTATGAAAAAAGTGCAGTGAGCAAAAACATTTGGTAATGAATAAAATGATAAGGTATTAGGAAAAAAATAGAACACAAATAAAAGAAAAGACACTAACACAAATTTACACACACTTAAATATTTCGATATTTCAATATTTGTCTTCAACATCCTCTTCAGTCTAATTACTACTACTTCCTGAGGAAGGTGCTTTAATAGCACCGAAATATTGAAGTGTGTGTAAATTTGTGTTAGTGTCTTTTCTTTTATTTGTGTTCTACTTTTTTCCTAATACTTTATCATTTTATTCAACTATGTAAAGAGCCCCAATTTATTGCATACGATCCTTAAGTTAGACATTTTGTTGGGTTTCATGAAAAATAAATACTGTCAACCATCAGACACCGATAAAAATGTTTATTTACGCCTACCAGTCTATGTATTGTATATCGATTGTATGTTTAAAATCGATTAAGGTAATCTGATCACTTAGTAAGCGCTCTCGAGTTTTAAGAATAAAATAACAATTTGCTAATTCATTATTTGTTTTTAAATTGATTAACTTAGAGTTTATTATTTTTTTAATTGTGTTAATGAAGTGATTGTAAAAATATTCAAACGTAGTCCTGCCTTATAAAATGGAAATTGACATATTGTAGTCGAATGTATGAAAAAAGTGCAGTGAGCAAAAACATTTGGTAATGAATAAAATGATAAGGTATTAGGAAAAAAATAGAACACAAATAAAAGAAAAGACACTAACACAAATTTACACACACTTAAATATTTCGATATTTCAATATTTGTCTTCAACATCCTCTTCAGTCTAATTACTACTACTTCCTGAGGAAGGTGCTTTAATAGCACCGAAATATTGAAGTGTGTGTAAATTTGTGTTAGTGTCTTTTCTTTTATTTGTGTTCTACTTTTTTCCTAATACTTTATCATTTTATTCATTACATATTGTAGTCGAAAATATATTCGTGTTTTAAATAGAATATATTCTCAAAAATAGATATATCGCAAGAATCTAATATATTTCTTGTTTTATACGCGAAGATAGATAATGGATATATAAGAAAATAATAAAACATGCTTAGGCATTATTGAGTTCACTATTTCCAATATATGTTTAATTGTTAAGCATGTTGTTTTAGTCTTTATTAAAAATTTCCTTTTGTATTTTTATTTTTGCTATCTTACTAAAATAAATTATAATCCTTCATTGATGATTAAAATTGATCAAAGGTTAACTAGACCTAATATGTTTATTTCACATGTTTTTAGAAACTTAACTCATTCTAACAACACTTTTAAAAATAACTAAAAGACACTCAAATTTTGATTGATTTGATTTTTAACCAATTGTTTAATTTGGCTGGATTTTAACCTGTATTTTGTAAGGGTTAGTTATGATTGATTAAAATTGAAAGCATGATTAAAATAAATCTTTACAGTTTAGGCCTATTATTATTATTGTATTCTGTAAGGGTTAGTTGTGATTGATTAGAATTGAAAGCATGATTAAAATAAATCTTAATTTACAGTTCAAGCCTATTATTATTATTATTATTGTGTAATGTAGGTTTCTTTGTAAATCAATAAAATTTCTAACAATTTGCTAGGATTCAAATTCAAGATTTGAAAATAAAATGTAGATTTGAGATTCGGATTCAAGAACTTGTGGATTCGACCCATCTCTACTTATTTTACATCACGACACCTCGATTACGTTAATGTTATTATTTGGAATGCCATCCTTGCTCTTTTTTTTATATATTAGATAGTAATAGTTCAGTAAGCTATTATTTTTTAAGTCAAACAGCGCTTTTTGGGAGAGGTCTAGTAACTGAAACTTAAGGGATTACAGACAGACACACTAGCTTGGTTGAGAACTGTTTTTGTCATTCTTAAGAACAGACTGTGACTCACTTTGATTTATTCAAATTAGCTTGTATAGCTTTATGTTTAAGTGTGTGAGCGGTTATTAAAATTAATGCTATGAATTTTTTAACTAAGAACCTTCTAATAACTCTTAGAATCTATATTTTAAATCTATTTATAAATTCATACTAAAAATACTTTGTTAAAAGATAAACATACACAATTGTAATCTTTGCATTAGACCTAGTTTGTTTATTTTACCTTATATCAAACTTTTGCAAGACAAAATATAATATAGTTTTCAATTAGAAAACTTACAATTTAAAAATAGATTGATCTACACACTTTGTGTATAATTTTTTCCTTCAAAAAAATTATGCAAAATTTCAGAATTTAAATCTATTGTTCAAACCCCTAAAGTGCTACCTAATTAGAGTTTTTGTCTTTTTTCCCCGACACTAGACAAGATCAAATTTCACTAAGCTTCTAATTTTTGTATCATTATTTTTTAATGGTGTGCGAATCTTCAAAAAGTCACATTCGAACCTCAAATCTCCTTCAGCTTCGTCTTCGACATCTACAATAGCCCTCACATATTCGAAAATTTTTGAAGGAAGGATAAAAGTTTGATAAATTATCAAACGATTTAATTTTATCTTACTAAATATAAAATTTTTCAATATTTATATTATATTTGGAAGAAGGTGGATAGAAACATATAAAAGGGGGGACAAACACAATATGACCTTTACAATGAAAAGAAGAACAGTTCACACTTTACACGGCTGCCAATGGACAAAGAGGAAATCGTTACCTCTTAAAGAAAATTGATCGTCACCGCCCAATCCCTCGACCTAGGTTTCATTCTATCGGAACTCATCAGGGAGGAGTTTTTCAATATTTGATAATTTTAAAACAGTTACTACACATAATTTTAACATTGATTAGTAATTTAACTAACACAACATAAGCATGGATCAAAAAAGGGTAAGTAAATGTTACTATATTGTATTCCCTTTCGCCAACATAATTTTGTAAAAAATAAAAATACCTACAATAACACCATGGTCACTGGTATGAAACAGAGAAAGTGCTTTAGTTGTGCTATCATCGCAGCTTGAGTCTAACGTTTGGCCCTTAATACTCTATCTCTTTGGAATTATCTGTGACAAATTTACAAGTGCATTTTGAAACAGAAGTTTTTCATAGCTTCTTCACAATTTCTTTATTATTCAAAATGACTGTTACGGAAAGTAGGAAATGAAAACGGAATTCAATTTATAATTATTATCAGAGAAATGCAGATAAAAAGACATGCATATGTAAAATTTGCAAAATAATATTATTAACTCCACAATGTAAGTAAAGATTAAAACTTAATCAAGAATAAATAGCCAATGCTATTATTTATGCTTTTAGTGAGGATAACTCCATCTAGATATCATATTCTGAAGATTGAAAAATGACACCTGGACACGGGAATCGAACCTAAATTGAGCCAAAGGTCTCAGGTTCGATTCCCGTGTCTAGATGTCAATTTTCAATTTTCAGAATAAAACTTAATTGATAAGTTACTAAGCTTATCAGTAAGCGTGTGTGCATCAGTCATTACTATATTCTTTAGGTAACAAATAAGGAAATTTTCCTGGCCCTTGTTACTGACATGATCTAGAGAAATAATCAATTTAAAAATTAAAATTGTCATTAAGTGACAACAACAAAAATCCTAGGTAGCTTCAACTTCGACTTTTCTTCGCAAGTTTCAAGATTCGCTTCGCATTTAAAAAGTGGCCTTTGCACACCCTTATTATTTTTTATTTATTTTGTTTCACAAATCTTACGAGTTTTTAGTAAATGTCTCTATTTTAAGATTAAAAAAAAAGATAAAAAGTCTGTGCTGAGCATAGTTCCATTTATTTAAAAGTTTTAATCAGAATTATTGCTAGAACTATCATGAAGCTTAGTAGTGGTTCAGCCCAACATAATTATAGAACAAACCTAAAAATCAAACCTTAGATAATTAATTTTACCAGTTAAATGAATGGGAATTCTATAACAACTAAATAATTAATATGAACCAACTCAGAATTGGAGAAGACAAACAGCATACCAATGTCAAAAGATTAACCTTTTGTGTCTGACATGATTTTTAAGATTCATATTTGAGGTTCACAAATAAAATTAAGATTCAAATTTGAGAAAAAAAAATCAGTCAATTTAAAGTGTATCTTGACAAAAATAAAACATCACATGTTATGAGCTAGTTACCCATTGTCCTGCCTACTATCTTTGCTCTCCCTGTCTCGCCGCTGATGTTCCTCAAGTTCTGCCCCCTCGAGTCTCACCCGGCGTTTCACCTCCAGGTTGAATGTCCTGTTACCTCCCTCGTCAATCAGCTGGCGTGCTAGTGTACCAGGGGCTGTCCTGCATACACAACAATATGAGTATAAATATATTACAAAAATAAAACAATTCAACAAACATTTATATCACATGGCTTTTAAATTATGCCAACAATTAATAGGGTCTACACATGCCCACAAACAGATGAGAACATATTAAATTTGATTAAGGGCCGTCCTTAAACTATGTGGGGGTTTGTGGGAGGAGAGTAGGGGGTCAAAACCCATCTTACCTAAGGTTTTTATCAATATTTATAGTGAGACCATTCTTTAAAAAAAAAAGTCAGAAAATATATTAATTAAAAAAATTTATTTATATTATTTTCATTTACTTATGATGAATTACATCTAATTATACTGCAGTTAAAGTATTCTAAAATTTAATATCAGTCACTTTATTACCAATCCTTATATCTAAAAAGAGTTAAATGATCAATATAATCAAATTTACCAAATTGTAAAAATTGACATAAAATTGAGGAGGAAGTGGGGAGGAGGGGAAAGGTTTATGACCCCTTAAGTGGAGGAAAAGAAGTGAGGGGTGAAAATCATGAGGGGAAAAAATCTTATGTAATTAAGTAAGGACCCTAAAATTCTAAAAAACAAAGAGAAAGTAAAAACCTTATCACACATTTACAAAAAATTCTATATGTTGATGTCACATGACATATTCCTCAGGAGGTTCAGTAAAGCCAAATTAGTTGTTGAAGATGGCATCATTTATAATGAGGTTACTTGCACTTCACTACCTATCTCTTTGATATTTATCTAAGGATATGATGCATAAGGATAACGTGCTTAGGGAAATTTATTAAGTTTATAGATATAAAAGGATAACGTGCTTAGGGAAATTTATTAAGTTTATAGATATAAAAAGATAATATTTACAACACCCCCACCCTAAACCTCAACCAATATTTGTTTCATATAATTTTCTATGATTCTATTAAAAATTACGCACCTGTTGGTGATGATAATGCTGTTAAGAGGGTTTGTGCACCACTGGAGAAACAGTTCCCTCGAGAAACCGCACTCCATGTCTGGACTACTCGCCAGTACCACCTGAAGAAGAAAACAACAGGATTAAACATTAATAAAAAATGATGAATTATTAGATTAAAATTGATTTATTAGCAACAAGGTATTGATTTTTCTTTCAGTGTCATTAAGTGTAAAATCAATCTACAACTATAGCAAGTGCTTATAAAAAATATGGGTTGAATACATTTTTCTTTAAATCACAAATTAGAATCTTAAAAAACAAACTAAACATAATAAACTTCCAGTTGCTGTATGAAATAGAAATACAGTAGAATCTCCCTTAAAAGACACCTCTTAATATCGGATTCTTCTTTATAATGGACAGTTTAGATAACATGGGCTCTTTCGGTCAAACAACTTCTCAATAAAGGATGCATACACCACTAGCGAAGCATATTTAAGCATAAAAATCTATAAACAGTGAAAAAAAGACAAATTGAAAACACCATTCCATATATAGTATTTTACTGTAGGAAAAGTTTCTAAAATAGCTTAAGTAGTGATGGTAATGACTGTGGCACTTCAAGGTCGTTCCTCCCTCCCCTTCCAAGCCTTCAGCGGGGGTTGTTCCATCTGTGCTATTGCACACACATGGGCGTGCAACACAGAAGGCCTACTGTTCACATTTCATTTTAGTTGTGTATTGTTTTGTGTATAATGCAATCTGTAAATTAAACTATGTATAGTATTTATTCAGTTGTCATACCTATCCTGCAAACAATGCACAATGCAATAATTGGGTGGTTGTAGTTAATATCAACACTATATAGGTTGAAGCAATATGATTTTTTTTCCTCTCCAAATAACGAACACTTCTTTTGATCCCGGAAAATGTCTGCTATCAAGAGATTTCACTGTAGTGGCTAAGTTATAATGTATTTTGGTATAACGTTGAGTTCGCAGTAAGTTGAGTTGGAGTGGTAAATTAATAGTCCGGGGGTCAGGTTGTTGGGTGCATTCTATAATTATGTTGGGTAAAACATTAGTAAGCATCATAATAGCTATAAGAGTATTATGATTTAAAATTAAGTGTTTTTTTTTATTAATTTGGTTTAATCTTTAATCTTAATTTTATTTTGAACCCTTAATTATTCTCAAGGATTCTGGGATTTGAAGGATTCATTACCAATTTTCTGGTGCTAGAAAGGGCGGGGGTACCTCTTTAATCTATGATTCACTCTTCCTCCAAAACACCACACACACACAAACACACAGGAAGAATGTTGATTCAAGGCCTGTGCAGCTTAGAAAGGAAAGCAATGTGATGAAAAGGATAGTAAAAATTATCACATTCTTCAGTTGGTGAAGAGGTTCATAAAGACACTTGCCATCTATTTTTAACTCACAGGTTTCACCACTTGCACTATCGTTTTTCTACCGAGAAAAATTACCAATTTATACCTTATAAATAGTTATTTTAATGAAATAGGAATGCTATATTGTCACTGCCCCTCACCACAATGGGCTGATCTGTCAGGATGGGCTTCGTGAGTTTGGTTAGGTGACATCAAATAATGGTGTGTGTTCTTTATAGCCATTTATTAAATAGGGCTTCATGAGTTGGGTTAGGTGACATCAAATAATTGTGTGGCTTCTTTATAGTCATTTATTAAATAGGAACTTAATGAGCTATTGTGATGTGGTTGAACAAGTTAGGTTAGAGTAATTGATATAGTTCCCCACTATTGTGAGTCTTTTATCTACAACAATCTCCTTCCTGTCCTTGCCTTAATGTTATGTCTCTAACTAGAGTAAAGGTTCATAATGCTTCGACTATACAACGACTGGAGGGTCACTAGGCTCTTGGTAGGTTTGGGAGGTCAGAGATCCCCCGTGTAATGTAGGGACTACTACAACCATATTGTTCCAGATTGATCATCGACCAGGAAACGATAGGATGTAAGAGCCTTAACCCAACTCTCCAGTCCTTCCCCTTTACCCATTAAATAGACTTTTCCCCTCTGAGTTTGCCATCAATTACTAATAAGTGATTTGCAAGTTGGCATTTTGTTTAGACAAAAAAAAACTAAATAAGTGCTTAATTATTGAGATGAGACAAATGACAATAGTGGTTTAGATCAGTGACGCAGGAATGGGGGGAAGAGTACAGGGATTTTACCCCCCCTAAATATTGAGAGGGGGGGGAGATAAAAAATATCATCTTTACCCCCCAAAAATAATATAGAAAAACTTTTAGATAATGTAAAGATCTTGTTGAAGCAAGATACAAAGTTCACACTAAGGTAACATAGTAAAAATAAAATGTGCTTGGAGCACACAATGAAGATATTTTGAAAACTCTGCTGGTGATACCAGCTACATCAGTTACTGCAGAAATACGTTTTTCAACGCTTGTAAGAAAAAAATACCATTTTCACTTCATGATGAGGCAACGTAGACTAAATCATCTGTGTCTGTTGAATGCATACCCTGAGAGGCTCAACAAACTTGATAATTGCAAAACTAGTTAGTGGTCATAGCTTGTAATGAATAGAGGGCAAAGGTGTATGGAAACCTACTTTAATTTTCGGTGTTTCATAACTTTAGCTAAGCCACATCAGATATAATTTTTCTTAATTTGTTTTGTGTGTATTAATTCTAATGCTAGGCATGACTCAAATAAATGAGATAAATACACAATGGGACCGTTAAATACAGGTATCCCTTGTTATACGCTATACCACTTTATGCGTTTTTGCTATAACGCGATTAAGAAATAATAAAAATAATGCATGGTCGGCTGTAATTTCGCAGTCACCCTGTGCGGTGGTGATGTGACCTTGTGGGCGCACATTCCAGAAGTTCCTGAACAGGAGTTTTTCAATTCAAGACATGACAACATTGACATAGCAGGATGTTGGATTTGAGGATGTAGACCAGGCAAATGTGGATGAATTGCTCCAATCCCACTCAATAGAACTCACCAATGAAGATCTTCAAGAAATAGAGAATGGCATAAAGGATAAAGAGGAAGAGTCCTATGTTGTTGAGCTTATCAAACAACTTCAACAAAACATATTGCTGAATTTTTAAAGCACATTGACAGTGCTATAAGAATCAATGAAAAGAATTATCCTTACATAGATAGAAGTGCCAAAGTTTCCAGAAAGATGGAGTTATTTGGCTTGCTACAAAGCACTCTATAGAGAGAGTAAGAATGCTGCCCGTCAGCTGAGTCTTGACCATTTCATTAAAAAAGTTGAAAATATTCAGTCTAACAACACAGGGCCTTCATGACAGCAAGAGCCTTCAAGAGAGCACGAGCTTACAGTCCAAGGGCCGTCAAGAGAGCAAGAGCCTACCGTCCAAGGGCTGTCATGAGAGCAAGAGCCTACCGTCTAAAGGCCGTCAAAAGAGCTCATTGCCCCAGAGCCTTCAAGAGAGCAAGAGCCTACCGTCCACAGGGCCTTCCAGAGAGCAAGAGCCTACCGTCCACAGGGCCTTCCAGAGAGCAAGAGCCTACCGTCCACAGGGCCTTCAAGAGAGCAAGAGCCTACCGTCCACAGGGCCTTCAAGAGAGCAAGAGCCTACCGTCCACAGGGCCTTCAAGAGAGCAAGAGCCTACCGTCCACAGGGCCTTCCAGAGAGCAAGAGCCTACTGCGACCAGGGCCTTCAAGAGAGCAAGAGCCTACCGTCCCCAGGGCCTTCAAGAGAGCAAGAGCTTAGAGTCCCAGGACCTTCACGAATGCAAGAGCTTACAGTCCCAGGACCTTCAAGAATGCAAGCGCTTACAGTCCCAGTACCGTCAAGAATGCAAGCGCTTACAGTCCCAGTACCGTCAAGAATGCAAGCGCTTACAGTCCCAGGACCTTCAAGAATGCAAGAGCTTACAGTCCCAGGGCCTTCAAGAAAGCAAGAGCTACCGTCCAAGGGCCGTCAAGAAAGTGATAATCCAGATTTGCCAGATTAACAGTAAGTGTACCTGTAGCATTGTATTAATTATATCAATTTATTAAAAATTATATATGTATACAAATTTCAGGGATTGAAGATTAACAAAAGGTGTAGGCTACCTGTACTACTATTACTACTATTATTACTATTGTACTATTATTACTACTATACTTACTACTATTGTACTAGTTAGATAAATTAATAAAAATTGCATTCATTCACAAGTTTTAGGTTTATATTTACTTTTTTTCTTTTAGAGTAATCATTATCTGCGAGGGACAGCTGTATTACATTTGCCTGGTCTTTTTTTAATCTCAAAAATGTTATCTCATATAATTGGTAACAAAAGTCACGCCCAATCACATTAGCATTTGACTTTCATCACGCCCAATCAAACATAATTACTCTTGGTGATTTCGTATTGTGTGGGGGAAAGAGGTTTTTTCCGTGTGCTTTCTTTTGTGCGATCTATTCGTGACTTTCCAACATGCCATTCTTTCTCGCGGGAAAGAACGTGTTTTTATGGCCATCTAATGGATTTATCTGTCTCTCTGAAATGAATGTTTTTCAACTCAAGTGTTTATGGAGGTCTTACCTTAGGGCTGGGCACTTTATTCAGCTCCTGAATGCTGTGACAGAGCTGTAAGTGTTTGAACTGGAAGGGGTTGTTACGAGCACCCTCGAATGTCCGCATCAGTTTGTCACTCATCCACTCGATCTAAACAGCCAGCAAGTAACATATTTATTCGACATCATACTTTTATCCACATGAGATAAGCATTAGGACAATTAGAATCATTCAACCAAGTTTTAAATGACAATGTATATGAATAGTGACAGGCTTTGAGTAAAAACTTGTGCTTAATTTGCTAAAAAATTAATGAATATTTTTTCAGTTTTATTTATTTTGTCAGTTTTGCAGTAACCCTACAAATTTTTTAGTAATTTTACAAATATGAGACCATTTATTCAGACAAATTTACAGCACTAAGCTTACAATTATTCATACATGGGTTATTTGGTTAATTTATGAGTTATTTAGTGAATTATTTTTCTTTCCATTTTACAGCTACATTTGAAATGATCTTTTAAGCAAATTGCACAATTTTGAGGGGTCACTGGACCTTGTAGTCTGGCAAGTATCATTAACTATTTTTTTCTAAGTAACACTGTATGTTCTATATTTACTCCAAATAGTATATTTATAGTGAATTCTGGTTCTATACATTATGTTTTATGTTTGACTTTTCTCTTTTATACATGGTCTATTATTCTTTTCCATTTTCTCTCACCTTTTTGTTTTTTAGGTAAAATGTAAATGAGCTGCTGACCTGTGACTTGGCAAACTCAACGACATTGTAGCTGACATTGTTCAGAAGGGCAAGAGAGTACGCCAACAAGCCTGAGTCTTTGTTCCTCCACAGCTGGTCCAGCATGTGCGCCAACTCAAGCACTCGACCGGCTGTGTCGACTGCTATCAACACGTTGCCGTTACTGCGTAGTGTCTGGAGAATATTTGCTGTTCAAGCATTGAAAACAATGTAAAGTTTAAAGGAAGTTGGTTTAAAGTTTATAAGGAAATTGGTTTGTGTATAGACTTTTGAATTTTTTCACATATTCTAATTTTAAGAGGACATTCCGAGTTCTATCAGATATTTAAGAGATAAATTAGACAACATAATAAAATAGTAAAACTTTATGAATGTATTGATTTTTTTTTAACTTTCAAAATCATTAGTATGTTTTTTAAACTTTCAAAATCATTAATATGTGCACACATACAATTAGTAACATTTAAAAAAAAGACAAACATGGTGAACTATTCAATAGTATAAATAAAATTAATACTATAAAAAATGATGAGTGTAAATTAAAATTAAAAAAGCTTGCTAAAATTTGATATCAAATACATATTGTAGAAAATTAAATATAAATAAACTTAAAAAATACTAACGCATTGGCTACTCAAACCCAGGCCCATGGTGGAATATTTATGGGGGTGGCAAATTATCGTAGATAAAAATTTTAAAATGCATGCCAAATCGGATATACGACGCAGGGAAATTTTGACCAGGTGGAATTTTTTGCCTTTCAGGTTGGCTTCTTTCACTATCTGTAGAGTGTTTCTAAACTGTTTTACTATACATTTTCAAGCAATCATGCAATTATTTGTTTAATTACTTTTTTTATAATTGCTAGTGTAATTTTAATGTCCTTAAAGACATGAGTGTTGTTCTTATTTTTAAATCGTGTTTTATATTTTAAGAACATGTATTTTAGTATGTGTTTTAAATCTCATATTTAAAGATGTGATATTTACATTTAAATATATATATACACACACACACACACACACACACTCTTAACATTTTAATATTATGAATGTACTCGAACTCAATTCAAAATCGGGAGCTTTTAGAAATACTTGGCTCGAGTTCGATGCGAATGAAAAAACACACAAGATCGCAAACCCCCTACTCTCCTCTTCATTTTTTTATCATTTAATGTGTTTCACGCAGGAATACCTGTGGTCCCATGATAAAGTAACATTACAGAACTTGCATAAAACTGTCTATTTCATGGGTAGGCAATATTTTTAGGCCCAAATCGACTTATGAGACTTATCAAAGGTTCTGTAATCATCCACCGTTTCTTCATTCTATGTTTACATTATTTTGTCCATACTTCTTATATATTAGCCTTAATTGCAATATTTCCTCAAAGGCTTGTGTCTCCACCTTTCTAAGTTAGAAGAAAATTTATAGAATAAATAAAACATACATTTTCATATTAACTTTTTGATTTTCTTATAACATTAATTACCGTAACGATTATATTCAATCAAGATAATTTTGGTCTCACTTTCTATAAGGAAAACTTCTTTTTGGTGAGATAATTGTAGTATATTAGGAAGAAGGTATAGGAAAGGTGGATGAAAACAGGCACACACTCTAAAATTGATTGAAAGTTCTTTATACATTTGTGAGTTTATAAGACTCATAGATGACTTTTAATAACGTTAAAGTTTATTTATGTGAGTGACTGAAAATGTCGGTGAGATCAAGTGGTCGACCGCAATTGACCAGTTGCTGACCCCCTGGTTTGTATGTTTCGTTCATATTGTGTATTTAACTATTTATTAACATATTTTTAGAGAAATCAAACAAAACCTTTCCCGCTTAGCATTGACAAACTCGATATCTCAATATAATTACCTTTGATTTTTACAAAATAGCAATATCGAAATAATTGATTGTCAATATTTGGTTCACATTCTTTATGCCCTTGCTTGGAGCTAGCATGTCAGCTTTTAAAAGCTGTAAACAAACCATCAATCTACTGAAATAAAAACTTAAGTAGGCTATCCTAATGGGTAAAAATTTAAATCGTGATTTTTAATGTCAAGGTGGGGACGCAGGGAATGCAAGAAAAGGCCAGTGTTTTTGCATTTTTTAGAGTAAAACTTTTTGTGGTCAAATTTAATCAAATGATATTTCTATACAACTAATGAGTTTAATTCCTTTCACATACTGTAGTGATATCAAGAGTTGTTGAAAATATGTCATGACCATAGTGCTATTATCTGAAAATCGTTTTAATTGAAGAGAGAAAGTGTTAATGAAATCCCAAGACACCCTTCACAAATATTCAACAAGTGTTGAGGTCATCATGTGAAGAAAATTAACTCTATAATTGTAGAGAAGAAATATTTGATTTATTTTGACATAAAAAAAGTTTTGCTATAAAAAATGCAAAAACAATCACCTTTTATCGCATTCCCTGTATCCCCAATCTAAGGTGTGGCACAAGGGAGCACAAGTAATTTTACAGTTTTTTGGCCCAAATAAATCAAATATTTCTCCAGTAGTAACATAGAGTTTAGTTTTCTGCACATGCTAATATCAACAGATCTTGAATATCTGTCAAGGGTGTCCTGTAATTTTGTCAAAACTTTTTAAATAAAGAGAAAAAGTGTTGACAAAATTCCAGGACACCCTTGACAGATATTCAAGATCTGTTGATATTAGCATGTGCAGAAAACTAAGTTCTATGTTGCTACCGAAGAAATATTTGATTTATTTTTGCCAAAAAATGTATATTCTATAAATACGGTCAAAATACTTGCACTCCCTTCCGCCGCACCTTAAGATTGTTATCCTTGAAAAAAAAC
Source organism: Timema shepardi (assembly GCA_902151425.1). Lineage (NCBI taxonomy): Eukaryota > Metazoa > Arthropoda > Insecta > Phasmatodea > Timematidae > Timema > Timema shepardi. The sequence continues at coordinate 62,543 of CABFVX010001048.1, read as the reverse complement.
CTAAATATCAGTGAAAATACTCATATATTATTAAATCAGTTTTATATCTTTAAAATCTACAAAAAGAGATACTATTCGGGCAGCCCTGGCATAGCGTTATTGCCAGTATTACCAAGTTGAAACTTATATGGCATGAAGTGGTATTTAACAATCACAAATAAATCATATTTATTTGGAAAAAACAATTTGTTATATGTGTGAAAACAGTAAAATGCATGTAAAACTCCACATTATTGCAATGCAAATTTCACATGTCCCTATATATAACTATACACAAGTGTTCTAGTTTCTATCAAAATAAAAGCGCTTTGCTATCCAATTCCATCTTGAAGAAACTTTATTAGCAATAGACAGTAAAGCACTTGAGACAGTGATTTAAAGATTAGTAAAATTCACATAAGAGACTGAAAGACGAGTTGATGCATGCGCAGAAACTTTTTTTTTTCACATAAAACAAAGGACATGTTTTGACAGCGAACATGACTACACATTTTATTTTAAAGCAAGTTTGCTAACTAACCAGTGATGAACATAACCCAAATAAATAGTAAGACACAATGCTAAAAAAACTAAACATTATGTGTAATGTCCTTGAGAATACAGTGAGGAAGAGCGGCCAGTCGCGAATGAACCAAAACTTTTACAATCAGGGAATGTTTTAACTAATAAATGTCCACCCAGCTTAAACTCTATTAAAACAATTAGTTAAACCTTACTCATGAGTTTCTCATCTCTGGTTCTTCGCCTGGCTTGGAGGTAGGTGGCGTTAAAGGAGTCGGCGATGAGTAGTGACGGCCTCTGGAGACGCTCCAGTTCACAACCGTTCAGGTGGCGTTCCTTTTTGTGGTTGTAGTCTGTTGCATACACAATATCCTCCTCTCCCACCTTGACAATCTTCCAAATAGTCCCGCCAATCATGTGGCCCGCCGGTAGGGGGGTTATCGTCAGACCATATCCTTTCCCTGAAACCATAGCAATACTTATGTGATATAGACAAAAAATGGGCCACAATCATTCAAATAAAAGTCAATAGTATTGTCAAGGAGACAAAATTGAGGGTAAAATCTAATAATATATAACTGAGTAAAAATATAATATTTACAACATATTAGCAAACAAGATGAATGTGTAAACAATTTTTGGTAACTTTTTAATTGTCAGAAAAGGCCAAAAATAGTGTGGCACAATTATACCCATCTGGATTATCAGCATATTTTCACTAATTGAGATAAATGATAAAATAAGTATTTAAAGGAAGTTTTGTTATTTATCCCCTTTCACAAGATGGTATGCTCACATAATTTTGTGCACCAAGAATGTAAGCCTCTACTTGTTAAAAACTAGCATTGCATCAAAGTTTTGTTCATTTCGAATAATATGAATTGAATATACTTTACACCAACACTAAAGCACAAATAGCTTCAGACAGTAATGTGTGAATTGAACAATTTCCATTGCTGTGAGCCAAGAAAATATAATTATTTCTCTGTTCAGTCTACTGCATCCTGAGGAAGATAATATATTGCACCGAAATATTGAAGGATTTATAAAAATGTGTTAGTGTTTTTAACCTTTATTTGTGTTTCATAAGGCTATAGTATTTATTTAATTCCATATTATAACTTGCTCTTGTACTTTATTTCATACATTAAGTTCACAGCTGTAAATGGCCACCATTGTAAGGGATAAAATTTGCACTAACAAAAGTATAGCAAGTTATATACTAATTCATTCTAACAATTACCATATTTACCCAAATCCAAGACCACACTGAATCTAAGACACCCCCAGTTTTTCAGTGGTTCTGGATATATTTTATGTAAGTGGTATTTATTTTATCATGAAGGAAGAAAATAATAATTATGGTAGACCTATTTTGTAATGTTAACAAATTATTTTGATTACAAATCAAAACACCTAGCTTGACCTAAAATCTAATTAGGGTTGCAGAATTTCATAGGGATATTTATTTTTTGTCTCAACTATTGCTTTTGCATAAGAAGGTTAACTTTGAAAAGGTTCATAAAAACAATGAGAAGTTAATTTTTATTTTGACAAATGATAATCGTTAGTGAATATCTGAGTTTCATTCATACCCTACTCCCCCTAAATACTACCATTGGACTCGACTATTAACACTCCTGCTTCTTAAACGTGACACTTCACAATGATATATAAAAAATTAAATACAAAGTATAGAGATATAGGAATAAATCAACAAAAAACTGTTGCTTTTTTTAGAGAGAAGATAAACACATTTCACATGTTACAAATTACTGTAAACATCAGCCACCATGACAGCCAAGCGTAAAAAATTAGTGATAGCTAAACAAGTATCTTTATTCTTATTTCAAAACCGATGATCTAAGAACATCTAATCAAATATAATAATTTACTTTATATTAGTCAAAAAATAGATATTTTGTGGAGTTTCATGAATTAAAACTCAAGTTTGGCATCACTAAAATTGTCTAGTAAGCTTTACTTATTATCGACAAGGGAATGGGCTTGGGAAAATTAGCGGGAAAAGAAGACCCTGTTGAGCTTGACTCTAGTCTGGCACTGTAAGGAGACATGAGAGGTGTAGAAGATTTGAGTTTTCTCATCACTTACTTGACAAGCGCTAGCTATGTAGGCAAAGTTTTAAGACTTAAAAATGTAACAATTTGATAATTCATTATTTGTTTTAAAATCTATCTTGATTAATGTGAATGGCTAAATTTTAAATATCATAGTGAAGTAATTGGAAAAGTAATAAAAAACAGCACAAAGAAATAGAATTCAATTCGATTATGCACATCACTGACCCCAACCCATTTTAGAAGCTAACCGTAATGAATACTAAAAGAGTGATATTGAGATTTTAAGCATATAGTATAGATTGCGATACCAGTCGATAATATGGCTATTGAGTATTGCATCGAGCCATAACTAAGTAGTTATTTTTAAAGATAACCTAAAAAAATAGTAAAATATCCCGTGATCTGTGTTATAGCTTTAAAATCTGCAAAAATGGATAAAACTTCTTAAAAAATGGCAGCCCTGCACTATTGTATTGATATTAAATAAAGATGTAAATATTACCTTTTGATGTAGCTCTAACCCATTCCTAAGTATGTGATTTTAAGACGACCCCTAGATTTTGAAGCTACAAATTTTGGGGGGGAAACTTAACTTGGATTCAGATAAATATGGTATATTATTAAAGTCTTGTAAGAATATGCAGTAGCCTACCTTTCATTGGAACACTTTGATTATATTTCAGTTGGACGATTTTATCAAAAGCCGCGTCTACGTCGTCCAATGTGAATAGGTCAAAATCTTCCATGTTGTGGCGAGACTGAAAAAGAGAACAAAAATTGTAATCAATATGTGCTATGATACAGTTTTTGTCTCAATAAATAGCCTTGACAAATGAAGTGTTTTGAAGCTACGACAATACTTGTGACCTGGTAGTGATCACCAGGCTGTAACCATAATAGCCACCCCATCCCTTTCATATAAAACAATGAAAGAGTTGCTGGTGTTAGGTCGCAAGTATGCCCAAACTTGTTTTTGCTATCCAAGAACTCATCCTCGTAATATATTGGACAGCCAATGACCAGGAGTTGAGGGTTCAAATCCCGGTTATATGTAGGTACGGAAAGTTGTTTTTCTTATAAATGAGTTTTAAGCTCTATTTACACGCAAATGTGAGTATACTTACTTTTGATTAAGCCTTTGTCATATTTTAAGCCATTAGCATAATTAGTACATATAATGTGCATAGCTCAAATGGGTAGTAAGACACAGTGCTAAGAAAAAGTAAGCCTAAAGTAAAATCCTAAAATAAAAATTAAAAGCCAACTGCACTGGTTGGATTGAAAGTACATTTTCAAGAACAATCATAGTAAAATTTAAGACAATTTTAAATGTCAATCAAATAAAAACTCCTATGCAAGATTCTAGCAGGGCAGCCTTACTATAAACATAAACCAAATGCAGTGTGAATTTAATACCTCAAACAGAAGAGCCACCAATCTCGATTCACAAACCTACGTAATGCACATTAGACACAAACATATAGGCCTAATATAAGTAAAATTAAAATTTCAAGCACAATTCATTAAGTTAGACTTTATGTGAACTAGTTTTAAAATAAGCCAACCTGATAAAGGTCGTACATGAACATTTGTCCCATCTTATAGACAGGGATGGTTGCATATATGGGACAGTTGAGTCCGCACTTCCCCACGAGGTATGGCAGAGCTCCCAAGTGCAAAGGATCAGGGTATGATAACAGTACTGCATCAATCTGATGGGAATGCCTGTAGTAAATTAGACGTGCAATAAGAACATGATACATGGAATATTTGATTAAATATAAACATAATGTTTTTCTGTCAACAACGATAAACCTATCATCATCATTTTATAAGTAAGCTCTATATGTGGCTAAATGAAGGTAGTTTTAGATATTTTTGTGACTGCCAGATAGCCTAGGCCTACTGTTTTTACTAATTTACTGTGTTTTAAAAAATCTTTTTTTTAATGTGTTTATGTTTGGCTTTAAATTTAGATTATCTTATGTATTATTTCTGTTGTCAACATCCCTTTCTCTCAACTAATACAGAGGCTACCACGATTAATAAGGTATCAGTGAATAGGATTGTTTACCAACTTCTGACAAAGTATACTCAGTTTACGTTATAACACATTGTTTGTTTAAAATTTAAGTTAAGAAAAATCCAACAATATTTTTGTATATTATTGCTATTGTCAACATCCCTTTTTCTCAACTAATACAAAACCTACAGCAATAAAGAAGGTATAAGTGGATATGATTTTTTCTCGACTTCTGATATAACATACTCAGTTTATGTTAAAACATGTTGTTTGTTTAAAATTTAAGTTAAAAGAAAAATCTAACAATATTTTTGTATCAATTACCGAAAATAAACTCTCTACTATTTTGTGTATACACTTCTCTGAATATTTAATTTCAACATTCCAACAAAAGAAAAATCTTTTTTTGAGGGGTGGGGGGAAGGTTGAATGTTCAAAAGTTTCACAAGGGTTTACTGGTGATTTATAATGGTGTTAAATGTTTAAACAGATTCCCTTTCAAACACCAAAATTTCCTCCATATTTTAAAGAGCATTGTTAATCCAACTGTAAACTTAAGTTATATATTTGATGACATAAAAATATATATTGTGCATTGTTAATCCAACTGTAAACTTAAGTTATATATTTGATGACATAAAACATATATTGTATCTCGAAAACTAAATTTTCTTTCTCGGATTTAAAAGAAAATTGTTCCCATTAAAATTTATCTCAAAATTAATCAACATGCCTAGCTTTAATCAGATTAAGACTAAGTTAAGTTAGTTTATAGTATCTGTATAATGAAAATCAACATATCAGCTGAAACACTGTTTTTTTAGTGATTTTCATCATTCCTTTCCTTAAGTTGAATTCATTATTATAATTATAAAATAAGGTTGTGTGGTTAACTTACTCATTTCTAGTTTTTTTCTAGCTTTAGAAACAAGAATCTTCACAATGTTTTTGTTAACTTTACAGATCTGTCTCCCAATATTAATTCTAATTGATAAAAATAGAAATCAATTGAAAGAGCAAAGGCAAGCCAAAAAATTTTTAAGTTGTGAAATAAATTATGACAACTAATTATGTTTTTTATGAATCCCAATAATAAGTTACCTTGAAATGATAAATGTGTTTCACAAATACCTATTTACAGTGCAAAAAACTGATTTAGTCAACTCCACTGGCTGTCAACAATAAATAGGTCTATCTAAGGGGACACGATAAAAGTTAATTTTTAAATAATTGTATCTGGATTTACTTAAACTTGAGCAAAACACAAATAAAGAATATAAACTGTTTAAAAATAAATTGGTCTCGAAAATGAAAACCAAGCATTTACAGCTAATTAGACTGCCAGTAATTTCAAAATTAGTTTAATGTAGCTACAAAATAAAACATAACAAGAGGCTATGACATTTTAGAGTTAGAGAGACAGACAAGATATATGGTCCAGAACAAAGACCCTGTATTCGTAGGCCTAGAGTACTTAATGGTTTATAATAGATCGATACTATAGTGGCATAAGGGTCTAGCCACAGATTCCTTAACCGTAAGTCTTTACTACTTATCACTCTATAGAGGTTGGATCATCTTTAACTTTCTATGACTATATAGATTAACACTCATAGTTAAGTGCAGGCAGATCAACATTTTAAAAAAAACCAATGGGAGTGGAGGAATCTGTTGATATGGAAAACATAAGCATAATGAAAAGATAGTTCTACCACATGGCTCTAGCCAGTATTATATTTCTGAAAATTTATAAACCACCGCAATCCAGACAACTCTGATAACATCTGGGAAATACAAAGTTCTCAGAAAGTGTGGCATCAATATTTAAAATCCAACTTCTCATTAATATGCATTGTACCCTCCACTCAACCAGTGTGGTGCAATTTAAGAGTAACAGTAAATTTCCCATAATGGATACAACTGAGTATAAAGTTGATTCACTTTTAATAGATTGTGTTCATCAATGACCTAAGCCTATTTAATTTAATAAGAAGTTAAAAGATTCAACTTTAAAAGTAAGGTAAAATCATTTGCTTTGTTTATATCCAGAGTTAAGATAGGCCTAAATATGTTTTATTCATTTTCAAGTTATAGTAATTATAATACTATGATTGTAAAACAATTAAACATATTTATTCTTATTCCAATTTATCTTCAGTTCAGGTATAGTTCTCAAAAATAGGTTGTATTTTACTTTTTTTGACCGACTTGGTTTACTGAAAGTGTCTGCTTGCTCTTAGCTATAAAAATCACATAATTTTTTTTCAAAGTGCTGTATTAGATGATGTTTCCACCTTTCTCATTGGTTGGCATGGTAACGTGATTAAGGATGGATACAGTCTGTGTAGTCCTGATTGAAAATGATTAGGGCCTTTAAGTAGTATGGACCACTAAGTATTTTGTGGATACAGAGTCTGTGTTTGGGGCTTAAGAAGTTGTCTACATACCATAAATAAAAAATGAATTAAGTCTACTAAAGAGCCATGTTTATGTCACTCCCAACATGGTTAGCTAACTTAAGTACTTGGTACTGCTCACTCACCATTAAAAGTTCTCCTCTGGACAACACTTAAGCTTATTCTACGACATGTTAAGTTAACTACTTCATGCTAGATTCTATCTAAAAGCATTATACCCTTGAAGTTAGAATGATTATGATACCAACATAATGTCCTGACAGAATTGAACCTTGAACTATCAAGCAACATATCCAGCCAGCTTTATTTAAAAAAGTTAATACATACTTAAATAATTGTCTATTTGTGTTTTGTTTTTTTACCTGCGAAGTTCTTTCATAAATTCCTGATCAAATGTTTCATCCCATCCGCAATCCAACAAAATACGGAAATCATCAACTTGCAATATGTAGCATGGAGGGGATTCATCCATTGCCCCGGAGATGGTGTGGAGTTTGATAATCGAAGTCATGATTCAAGTCTGAATGGAGAAAAAAACATATTTTTTGTGGTTACATTAATTCTCAACTATTAGTGCTTACATTTTCAATGGGGAAGAAAAAGGGCATTTTGTACGTTTTCAATCATTTACGATGATTAAGGAGTATGCCTACGAAGGGTATTAGGCCCTATTTTGGCAAAAAGGATTGGATTATTACTTTGTCAGCTCGAGTTGTGTGCTTTTTATCTAGCAAACGTTTAAATTTGAATTATGCATTGAAACCCTCTAATATATTAAATTTTATGATTTAAACCATTTTACGTTTTAGCGCCCTAAATTGTACTTCCTAATATTAAGAAACCGCCTCAAAATGGCGACAGAACTACCATAACCTCATGTTCTTTTCTTTACTGACCTTCCAACAAATTGGTTATAAACTTGACAATAATATAATATTATTTATACCCTCCCGATTTAGTGTATGTGTGTAAAGTCCCCTCATGTTAATGATAAACTTGGCATATAGCCTGACATAGTGATAACTAATTTACTTTTGAAAGGTAACAACTTGTCAACAAAATACTCTAGACTAGAAATCACTTCAGTGATGCAAACTTAAATTAACAAATTCTCAATATTAGAGATCGAAATTATTAGGGGTACACAGGCGTCAGCCTATGCGTTGTGCGACTAGGTAGTGTGCCTGTTTTCACGCTAGAGGCGTGTGTGTGTGCGTGGATAAACAGTCAAAGGTAATAGGAGAGAGTGTGTGTGTGGTCAGCAGTGATCTTTATATTATACTGGATGGACATAAACATACACATTGCCAAGGACCAAAGCGTGACGCTCAAGTTTATCGTCTCCTACATTGTGGGGGGGAAAAGTTTTACGGTTTCTTTCAATATTCTTATGCGAAAACATGTACCTGAAGAATAAAGTGTTATTGTTTGAAAATAGTGAAGTATTATATCACACTCGCCCGAATAATCATCAATTATATTAGAGGAGGTGCGTTGCGCCGGGATGGAGGGTTGGGGGGTGGTCACGCCCTCCCCCAATTTTGTTTAAGAGCTTGAGAGTTGGGAATTTTGTGAGACTTGAAACTTTGAGTTGGGAAATTCTAGGCTTATTCTGTACCCAGTAATTTCTTATGAAAGTCCTTAACCAAATACTTGTCCAGACAAATTTAAAAATTACTAGCTGTTGAAAAAAAATCCCAACTTCAAAAATGAGCAAACATCAAAATGAGATTCCCTCGGTACTAGATTGTAAAAAGCATAGTTAATCGAGTAGTCTAGTAGCGCCGTTGTCAGTAGGAAAAGACAACAGTCAGTGAGTGAATGCCGAATGCAATATGTAAACAAATCATAAGTGAACATGAGCTGCCCAGTAACTAGATTCCACTCAGCCAGCAAGGCTTGGAGTGTCAGCATTGTCAGACAATGTTTTGTTTCATGTTTTTAGTTGTGACTTTCGTCGCTGCTAATTTGTGTGAGTTTTATCATTAAAATTACCATCTGTTGTGCAACCAATGACTTAATTAGATTACATTTTGAAGGCATAAATGCAGTGAATGTTACACAACATTTTATTGTTTTCTTATTGAGAACTTTGACTAAGATGAAATGAGGACATTGAGGTTAGTGTTAGTGTCTTACTTCTGAAATACACATTAATTTTGCTAGAAAGTGTCCATTCTTATATGAATTGAACAATACTGATGGATCTTGTTTCATTGTTTATTAAAATAGGCTTTAATGAAAGTAATTTAAATAGGCTCAAAGTAACAACGAAGGAAGAGGAGTAACTTAGGGCTATGTTACATTGTCACAACTCTTTTAATTTTATATTAGATTTAAGTAGGCTATATAAACCATAAAACAAGATTTTTTATTCACCCCTTAACATCTTAAAATTTGTTATTTAGTGTGTAATTTGCATGGACTTTTGTATAACAATTTTGTTTATACTGCTGATTTCAAATTTGTCATCAGTATTTCATAAAATGTCAGGGGAAATACCTTCCCCCTAACGCGCTAAATTACAATACGTTTTGAATAGTTAATTCAGCTACCAATATTAACATTTTAGGACAACTTTCATGAGGTTATGAAGCAGTACATTGGTACACAGGTATCAAAATACTGTAGAAATACCGATTAATTCAATTTTTTAAATTGTTTTATTTTACAGACGAAAATGTTTTTAAATAAACATGGCCAAATTGCTAATTCTTTGATAAAATGACCAGCGAGTAATATATCTCAGGGAGCTTACTAGTTAAATATTGCTTCCAAGTGTGTTATAATAAAGCAGTAGTTTCCTGCCTGGGGATCGGGGCGTGTGTAGGAAGAGTTCACAATATATAGGTTTTAACTTTATATTTATTTTTTCAGGAAGATGCGAAATTCTAATAGAAATGTAAGTTGTTAAAGTAACTACTCGGGTTCCTTTTGGCTATTGCATTCTGCTGGCTTCTTGCTGACTTAATTTACTGTGGCCGCCTTGTAATGCTTCTAGCATAACATAAAATCATCCTTCAACCCCAGGCTTGTTATTTTCTTATACTACATATTAGTCGCAAATAATCATTATTATAATAAATTTATAATAATTTAAAAAAACATTAGTGGAAATTCGGGTTTAATGTCACGCTCTTTTGGTTTGGTTTGTTGGTGAAGGGGAAGTAAGGATTGTAATTCTGGCCAGGGGTAGTTTATCCTAATATTCTTCCATGCAAATAAGGTTACATTTTCTCTAAATTTTACCTATACCACTGGTGTAGTTAATATAGGTAGTCCAGGCTGGTAGTAAGACACAGTGTAAAAAACCTTCAAAACTAGGATTTTGACGCTTTACGTTATCAAAGGATTACGATGACCGTAGAGAGAAAAGTTGTGGTTATAAACTATGAAATGTTGGAAACCGCTGTAATAAAGTCAGTTATATTTTTTAAAATATAAAATTACATGATTTAAACGATATCTGCAAATCTAAATAAATATATTTAAACTCAATTGGATATTTAGCTCAGATTCAGGTAAACTGAAATAAATAATAATTCAAGTTATTCCTATATGCACTAAGAAATACTTGTACCTTGAAAAATCCAGGATAAACAAATAAATTTAAAAATACAGTTACCTAAAAGCTCGTTTCACGAGAGTTGATAATCGCCCCAAATTTTTAAATTTTTCTGGGAGCCTTACCCCCTTCAAACCCCCGACCTCACTCCCCTTCTCCTCCTCATTATAAACATCGCCCTTGTACATTCACTTTTACACTTGGGAATTTTTCTAATTACAAAATGCTTAGAGTTGGGAAAAACACTGGTTCAGCCCCTCCCTCCCCCAAATTTTGTGCAACGCCCTAGAGGGTATACAATTCAATTTTACAGGTAATACTGTACAAATGCAAAATGCTTTGTTGTTTGCTGAAAGAAGGGGAGGTTAACTGTTTACCAATAGTGCTCGTTATTCTCCTAGGTGTGTTTGGACGAACATGTTTGAAATAATTAAATTACGGGACAAAACATATAAACTAGATAAATTTAACTTAGGAAATACTAACTATAAGAGTGATTCTATTTTAGTTAAGAATAATATAAAAGTACTTAAGAGAAGATTGATCAAAAATTATTTTTCAAAAAAGTTTAAAACTAGTAGTAGTAATATTTAATAATTGTGGCAGGTAATAAATAAGTCCCTTAGTAAAAACTGTGAGGTTAATAATAGCATAGCAAGATTGAAATTTATGAACAAGGAGTATTTATAACCTGATGATAGGTGGACATATTACGCTACCACTATAGACAGCTCATTTTCAATGTTCTTAACAGATGTAATGGAAGTAAAACATATGATAAGAGATTTTAGTAACTCAAAAAGTTAGCGTTTTGATAAATGTTCAAATAAAATTCTAAAACATTCTCAATTTCTTTTTTGCAGAGTATATCTATGTTTTATTTAATAAATATATAACAGAAGGTAAATTTCTGGAACATCCGAAAATATAAAGAAATATCCCTGTGTATAAGGTTGGCACTTTGAAATATGATCCATCAAACTACAGAACTATCTCGCTTATCTCTTCCATATCAAAAATTTTAGAAAAAATAATTAAAGTTAGATTAATTAAGTTTTTAGACAAAATACATTTTTTCAAACACCACCAATATGTATTAGGGGGAAATCTTATACACTAACTGTGGATTTTGAATTGATTGATAAAATACAGAATACATTGTATGCAGAGGCGGCTCGTAGCTAAAATTAGTGGGGGTGCTGCTACAGAAAATTTTTAGCCTTTGTTTTAAAATATTTTAAAGGGAAAAAAATGTATAAAAAAAATTTATTCAGAAACTTGATAAAATCTTAACAAAAAAATACAACATTACTTACTTTAACTTAAATTGTTATAGTTTAAGCTTGATATATTCATTTAAAAATGAATTCCATTCTTCTTGTTTTAATTTTCGCAAAAAGTTCAATAATTTTCTCCTTGATCTCTGGATGACAATTGAAGAAATTTTTCTCCATTGAAAGTACTGCAAGTGCATTTAGTCTTTCTATTAAATAAAATAACCGAAAAAAAATTGAATCAAATAGACTAGCTGGAAGCAGAATAATAATTTAATTTTACATTCTTCTTCACTTTATAACATTCAAGAATATGGTACACGGTTTTTTAAGCACAACACACGCTGAATAAAAAAAACACTTCCTTTCACCATGACGCCAGAGCCGGAACTGCGAGAGCAACAGTGGTGTCTCTCTTTATCTCTCTAACTAGCAGTCCCGCCTTCCCCCTCATCAGCCTCCTATGTGCACATGCGCACAACAGTCAAACACCACGTCGCTAGCACTGTGAAGCGCACAGTTCCATACAAAGATGTTTATATCTTTTTCATAAACTGGGGATGTCTACTGAAGTACTGACATTAAGCTTAAGGATTATATATTGTACTACAAAAATAAATAAAGAATTTAAAAAAATACTAATTATACTAAATGTTATCGATAATGTCAAGTGGAAATAGGGGGTGCTTCAGTTCTGCAGTGCCTATACACAGGCCACCACTATTAAAAATACAAAATTAACAACGAAAAATTAAAAAATAATGTCCAAGTTTATAATACAGCCCATGTAGCTCCAAATTTTAAAAAACAGGTTTAGTCACTCCCAAAGTTATGACAATGGTAGTTAATGTTCTTGTTATAATGCATGAAACTAAATAATAATAATAATTATGTGATGTTGGGTAGTATACAAGTCGAGTCTTGTTTCCCGTAACTCCTTTTAGCAAAAAAAAAGTTTAGAAGAAAGCTGTTTTAGATGTTGCCGACATGTTTCGGTAATCTAAGTACCATAATCATGGCTACAAAGTCATTGGGGGGAAGCCCGAAGTGTTATTAATGACTGTGAGGAGAACTTTATAAGGAACTCTGAATCTTAATGCAATTATTACAAACTCATTTTCAACTACGTTTTGAGCACGTTGTAACCTATAGTTGAAAACTCCTTTGCCCCCATTCATTTCTCTATGGCATGAGACTTAAGAAAATACTAACTTCAACCAAAGTTTTCATCACCAAGAAATAATAAATCTTACTTCTTAATGGTTTCGTAATTTTCAGGCAAATTTAGCTATCAAGATTTTAATATTGTTTATGAAATTCTGTGTACTCAATTAAATGATCTTCAATCCCCCCATTCCACATCAACAAAAAAAACTCATAATCAGGGCCCTCTAATTCCATTAAAAGAATATTGTAAGAGTTTATAGTTGTAATAATTTCCTCTCCGAATGCGCTAGCAGTACGTTATGTATGTGCTTCCCATCCATAGACCATCCACAATAATCGATGCTACCATTTGTTTTGATAGTCATATTCTATTTTACTCCATTCTTATTTGGTAGTTGGAAATTACAAAATATATACAATTTATTATACCTCCTGACACAAATAGGAAACTAATAAAATTAATTTTTCATGGTATAGGTCAAGTTAGGTTAGAATAGGCTTGGACAGGTTAGGATATTTTAGTCATTGTTAGGTTAGTCTTTGTTAACTCTGTTGTCAACAATGCAGTTGCTATACGGTGCTGCAGACTTTTCAATTAAACAGCAATAACTATCAATTATTGTGTTAATTCACAAGTCTTTGTTAACTCTGTTGTCAACAAAGCAGTTGCTATACACAGCTGCAGACTTTTAAATTAAACCACAAGAAAATACAATTATTGTGTTCATTCTCAACGAAGTAATCAAAAGCAAGATTGGTATGCATTCTATGTGTTTCATAACCTTAAAGAAAGAAAACAAATGCATAGACTAATTAATTTTCTGTCTTAGTTTGGGACAACACTTATCTGCTGCAAATCCAAGGACAAGAATGATCGCTAACTCTCATATTGAGTTCTTTGAGATCTGTGCCGCAACGTTAAAGTAAAAAAGCCAACCACTAAATGAGTTTGAGAAATTTGGACCAAATATTTCTTAAGACCTATCTACAGACTCCGTATCCGTAAGGTGTTTAGTACTCCGTAAGAGATCGACTCCATACTAATAAATTACACTATCTATAGAGTACATATCCTTAATTTCTTAAAACTTACCACTCCGTAGAAGTTTACTCAGCTTTAACATTCTAAGGACTATTCGCTACGGACTGTTAAGGACTACCAATCACACCAAAGTAAGCGTATGCGCGTATTGAGATATAAGCACCAATGGCAGCCAAAGGATCCATTGCTACGGAACAAATTTAAATTATTAAATAATTTTACGGGCTGACCTATTTCAGAAATATCCTTTACGTTTTATAAAAGTATATCGAGTAGTTACTTATATTATAATATTATTCTGCTGGCATATCGTCTGCGTCACAGATGACATCTTCTTGCGCCTAGCTCAAAATTTTTTTATTTCAAGGCGATTTATTGGACGTTGCTTCCAACTTTCTCATTAGTTGGCACGGTCACGTGATTACGGATATGGACTGTGTAGACGCAATTTCCATTTATAAGGCCTCGTTTATACTACGAGTGATTTGCTCAGAGACTAGATGCTTGCTTAATGGGTAGCAGCAAGTTATACGCTGTTCATATAGAAAGAGATATCTAGTGAGTCAATAGCAGTCGCAGTGTAGTGTTGAGGTACATTGTTTCATCATATCACTATCAAATTAATTACGCTCTAAAACTCGATGGTATGCCTTATGCTTATAGATCTTGCTTGGTTCATGAATGAGTGCCGAACGTGGTGAATTTAAAAACTTATAATTCCAAACTCTCTTGTATGATGATAAATGTTATTTTATATCTACGTATGAATAAAAAGTAATATGTTTTCTTAATTTGCAAACTAGAAGAAAGATGGACAAGACTACAACTAATTTTAGAGAAACCATTAGTGTTGAACAATGACTTGTTATTACTCTGAGGTGTTGTTTTTGTATTAGAAGCAATTTAAAAATAGTAATTTGTATGTTATATTATTGTAGTTTGTTCATTATAATAGTTAACAAAATCTAAAAGCAGCATGTGTTTACAAAATTACATTGTTGACAAAGAAGAGCATGACAATACTTATTTTAAGTTTTCCAACTAAATTAAATATCTGTGTATCACAACCACATTCATTATAACATCATTTTCAGAATAATGCTGTTCATATCAGGAAAACTTCTTAAATTATTTAACGGAGTAGGAAGTGTTCCTTAACAAAATGACTAGCCACTTCCACAAAATATTTTGCCTAATACGAATTATCAATACAAATATTAAAAAATACCAGACCCTTTTTAGTACTCCCACATTCTTGTGTAGGACGTCACTGGGGTCCTGCAACGCTCTTCTTTGGAACACAGTCCTAATAAGCTTTCCAACATCCATTATTATAAATGAAATAAAGCAAGGTTGTTGTTCACTGAATGGTTGCTACCTGGCTACCATACGATTTTATTCGACAATTTGAATCACTTAGTGGGTTCCCTAAGGGGCTCGGTTTGTGGCAATCATTACACCGCTTCCAGTATGCACACGTAGACTAAATAACATGTATTCGTTCTGGTCGTGCCCTCGCTACGCAAGCCTCTTAATTATAATCTCTAAGAAAATCGCTTGCAGTACAAACGAGACCTTAGGGCCATTAAGGACTTAAGGGCTATACGCATGCGGAGCTAACGGAGTCTGTGTCAGGACCTTAAAAGGTTAGCAATGAAAACGCTACAAGCTGTGTATCATTACTCAATGGTAGTCTATTATTCGATGAAGCATGTTAAATAAATTGATAGAAGAAACCCTCTATTTTTTATGATAATAATTGCAACTTAGGAAGAGCCGTAACTCTGTATTAACAACTTCCTTTTCTTCTACATCCCAAATTATACTGCCAGTACACATAAAAGGTACAAGTGCCAAATTGCACTCATTTTATGAATCTACTGGATACAGTGGTAATGTGATTGTATTAATAATTTATGTTCATTATTAATAAGTCATTTGTCCATTTGTATTATTTCAGCTTTTTGAATATATTTACAAAAGTAATTGGTTTAATAATTATTACCTCCATTCATGTACCTACTCAATAGAAAGCTCAAATATGCAGCAGATATCCTTGCACTGAGCTTCAAGTATTCAAATGATCATCTCACTGCCAAAAACCTTGGATATGCTGTACTTTTTCTAATTATGGTGACTTGTTTCGTGATTTTGTGTTTTATTAAGTTGAGCAAGGTATCAAAACACGAACTGGTCATTCGCAAATAAAGTTTAAATTCCTCAGTATATTTTTCACACAATTCGTGTGTAAAGGATAAGTGTCAGAAACGTCATTCGTATTCCTTAATACAAAACCTCCGTTTCCTTTTTCTTTTACTTATCTTAGTATTTCACTCAAATCAGCTAAAGTAACTCATAAGGCAACATTTTCTCCTTTTAAAATCTATCTTCACTTCTTTAAATACATTTTTTAAACAAAACTAAACACGCATTTAAACTAAAGATGGTTGAGATGCTTTCAGAGTGAAAGAATGTTCATAAATTTTAACTGCGCACGATTACTTACATGGTCTTTACCTCTCGAAAAACTGTGCACTCCTGGGCGTGTGGGAAATATCTTTTTAAACTAAATAAAGTGGCCAAGGACTTTTAACAAATAAATTAAATTAAAATATAATAATTCAATTTGTCATCAATACATTTTCAAACAAACTATAGTAGTAATGTAAACATTTTAGTTTTATAAACATTTAGGCACCAAAGCTACTTTAGAAAATAAGTTAAATATTTAGTGACTTTTTAAAGTTAGACCACTGATCTGCTTGATTGGGTTTAAAGTTAGCCAACTGTAATAAACTAAATAGTCTTAAATTGTTAGTAACTATTTTTGAAGCGTTCGTTAAAATATATAAAAAAAACTTAATATAACAAATGTTTAAACCATGTACTCACTTGTACTTGAAGATTGAAGGATGGATACTTTTTTTTCAATTTTTTGCAAGGTTTGACCTAATATTTTGTGTATGATGTTCTTGTGACTCCTTGATAACCATACAAGTATTCAAATCAACTTTTGTTAGTGAATTTTTTCACTGTCTTCTACCCTTCAAAGCTTTCTTCATTTAATTACATTGGCGAGGTAGGAATAATTAGTTGAAATATACCCTTATTTGCATGGAGGGTAGGGTAAAAATGCTTAAGGAAATTTACAGTTAGTTTATCAGGTTGGAATTTGACCCCCAACCTCATCACCAGTGATCCAAATGAACATAAAATAAAGCTTGAGCACCTACAGATAGCCTACTTGTTTAAACTGCAGTAAATTAGGTTTTATAATTGTAGATACTTACATTTCACTTTGAATTTTTCACTTTCTCTAACGCCATTGTAACCTCTTTAAAAAAATTAATACAATATACATTTCACCACCCAACCCTCACCCACCCTGAAACACGTGAGTGATCAATTTGTTTGAAACCACTTTTTTATTGGTTATTCAAACAAAACATAATTATTAACAGTTGATTTACTACTTGATTAATTAAATATTAAGATTTATTTTTGCAGCGTGTTATTATTCTGTTTATGCCAAGTAAATAAACATAAATAAGGTTTGTTATGGTTACTATTATTTTTATATTAAGCCATGCACACTTGTTTGTATTTGCAAAATACCACTATGTACTTTGTGAAAAAATGTCTAAGTTTTAATTTATAAATAAATAAATAATGCTTATTCTAAATTTAGTTTGCTTTTTATTTATATTTCCTTAAACATTAATTTAAGCTTGAGTTGTTGGTTTTAGAGTTTATAGAAATAGTTAGAGAAAAATATTAGTTGTTCCAACCATTATCACTTTAACAGTTTTTATTTACACACTTATTTTTGACCAAATGTAAATAATAAATTAATCTTTGGAGAAAACCAATATTTATGTTACGTTAAACATTTATTTCAATACATTTGGGCTAAACGATATTTCAAAATAATAATTGTTCGGGTGAAATGGATTAGCAAAACAACTAATAGCACAGCAAATATTAGTACAAATTAAATAAATAAATTTTAAAGATAGTATTAGCTATTCTAAGCAAATAAAATACTTAATGATCCACCGACACTGCTATTTATTACAACAAAAGTGCTCACATATTTGTCTAGATAGCAGCACAAATGCGGAAAACATTATACAAACATTTTAACACAAAATTTAATATCTCTTCCGTGTCAACTTGATCTGTTCTGTGTTATTAGATACCACTTTTGTTATTAAAAATTCATTGAAAGAACAGTAGATAAATTTAATCAAATTGTTACTCATCTGTCACAGCCAAAGCACCAGCTAGAAACTGAATCAACTGTTGATTTAAAAATATATTTACTTTATTTAATCGATGGTGTCTGAGGATAGAACTTTGTGTATGTTTAATTTATTTAAGAAATGTTAGGAAACGTTAGGGTTAATTCTTTCAGTGAGAATGGGTTAGGGGAGCCTGAGCAAGATGCAAACTCTGCATTGACGGAACTGGATAAGGGTTTGAGGTCTGGCAAAGTAGGAGAGCAGTGCGAGGCGATAGTAAGATTCCCAAGACTGTTCGAAAAATATCCTTTCCCGATATTAATCAATTCTTCTTTGCTGAAACTCGCGGACGTATTTAGAGTAGGAAACAATTTTCTGCGCGTGTGGGTACTTTGTGTGTGCCAACAAAGTGAGAAACACTTGGACAAGATCCTTAATGTAGATGAGTTTGTACGGAGAATATTCAGTGTAATTCATTCCAATGACCCTATCGCTAGGGCACTCACTCTAAGAACTTTAGGTAGCGTGGCCGGTATAATCCCTGAACGGCAACAGGTTCATCACAGTATCAGGCGCAGTTTGGACTCTCATGACGCTGTGGAAGTGGAAGCAGCCATCTCTGCAGCAACACAGTTTGCAGCACAGTCAAGAACCTTTGCCGTCAGTATGTGCAACAAGTTTTCAGACATGATTCGAGGGCTGTCCACCCCTGCACCCATGAAACTACAACTTATACCGATACTTCAACACATGCATCATGATACATCCACCGCAGCAATGGTCAGGGAGTTGTGTACCGATCTTCTCCCTAGTTACCCAGCCCGAGACTTTGTCCTGGTCACTTTGAATGCCCTCACTCAACTAGCTTCTGCAACTCTGGTAGATGTTCCCAAGCAGGTGTCACTCCTTCTTCAGTATCTTCGCACCGACCCACATTGGGAGGTGAAGGCGCAAGCCTTAAAGAATCTTCACTATTTAGCTGGTCAAGGTGCACATTTGTGGCCAACAGGGGCTGTAGAAGCCATTGTAGAAGTTGCTATGAACACATCTCACCAAAAGATCCTCCGCTGGTCTTTAGATGTTCTCCTAGCACTAGCAAAATCGTCCGCCACATGCCATTCCCAGCTCCATACAAGATCCCCGTTGATGGAACTTTGTCACCACAGCTGCTACTCTAACGACCCATTGATAGCTTCTAAGGCTGTTCGAGTCATGACCAGGATTGTCAGCTACAGTTCCAAGGAAGATACCAATGTTGGAGGTATTAATAAAGTTGTGGACACCCTGGAATCCTTATTTCTCCTTGTGATGAGTGATGTGGACCAGGACAGGACTAAAGAATTAAGAGTGTGCCTACAGTGTGCAGTGAGTTTGTGTGGGGTCCATCAGGATTTGTGTCCTAGATTTGTTGACCTGATCGGATCACAGTTGGAAATGTCATCTGATATGTACAGCACCTTTTTGTGTGAGGCACTGGGAGCAATTGGAGGAATCCAGTCTCAAGCACTGCACAATTTATTGCCAAAAGTATTGGACAAGCTGAGATCTAGTGAGACCTTAGAATCTCACACTAAGGTGATGCTATGTATCCTGGTGTTCCAGAGCTTTGCTGGCTATGAGTGGAACATTGAGGCAAAGCGTGTTATTGAAGGAGTGGTGAAGAAAAACAACTTATGGGCCAACTATAGGATAGCAAGGTCGGGAGCTAGATATGGTCATCACGCCGTTTCTGCCTCTATACTAAATCAGTTGAAGGACAGGGTTTCATCAGAACACCTCCACTTTTGGTTGGCGGCCCTCGAAGACCTAAGTCACGGAGAGGCAGAACTTATAGACATTTCCAAGCAGCCTCTTCTTACTTACCGCCTGAGGCAAGCTATAGTCCATTACAATAAAGCGTTCGCAGCACTGAAAGCCGCAAGCACCCCGACACATGGATTGCAATTCCAGTGTGAATATGTGCGTCTACGCGCTGAGTTTCTCCAGTGTTTGTGTCAACTTGCCTATTCGTGTAACAGTCTGTGCACAGCTCCACCCCCAGCGGTGGCCTCTTCCCTCGCAGAGAACACTCGTGACCCATTGCAGCGCTATGGTCACGCAACCAACCAACTTCGAAAGTGTGTAAAGGAATTCCGTGCTTGTGCCGAGTTGTATTGGAAGTTGTATCAGTCAGCGTTTGATGCTGATCCTGCTTCCCTGGTCAACATTCAACTGTTACAACAAATGTGTCTGCTCTTGGCTCACAGCGTTGAAAAGGTGGCACAATCAACCTATCAGGAGGAAGCCCCATTAGACTTCAGTCTTCAGCACTCCAGGTGAATATTTCAGCTATGTACAATGTTGTAATATTAATTTAAATTAAGAGCCCAACTCACCTAAGTAATAACATAAGTAGGCTTAAACCCTGATGTTTTTAGGAAGCCCACAAGTCACTAAAATTTAGTATTCTAGAAATATATCTTACTTGATTTATTATTATAAAGCTCACTAAATTTTTATCAAAGGCTTCCACTATACTTTATTATGGATTGTATGATTATTTATCGTAACATAATTGAATAAAACAGGCTAAGAACGTAAATACATTGTAATTATTTTTCCCCCGCCACTGTAGCCGAGTTACATGATTTTCCAGTTTTTCAAATAATGGGCTTCCTATGAAAATTGGACTGTAGGCCTATATGTAATACAGTTAAAAACAGGTGTTGAAATGTAATGTGCTAATTTAGAGTCTTCATTATTTAATAATCAGTGGAATTGAGACTTAGCATTGTAAAATAAATAATATATTTCACTGATCCCGTTTATTTGTCAAAAATCACACCTTAAGCAATCTTTGGTTCAAGTGTAGGTAGTCATAATCTCGGTTAATCAGTTGCAAGATTAACCTAGTTCTTAATTTATCAGCTTAAAGAGCTATTAAGCCCCTAGGTATTGTGTTTCTTAATTCAGGAATTGCAGTTTGTAGGCTAAGGGACCAATGTTGTACTCAAAATATTTAAAAACCAAAAGTCATTGGAGTTAAATTTAATTTCTAGGCCCTTATCATGCATGTTTTCACTTCTTTACACCTATTTGCTTATCTCTTGTCATACAAAGAGCCCTTTCAAAGTAAAGTCTGCGTGATTAAATGCATCCTTTAAAATTTCACGCCTTGATCCTTTCACACGAGGCGGGCGCAACTGCTTGTTTGTGCAGGCCAAAAAATTACCGGCCTGTCTTTGTAGTTTGGCGCGGAACCGCTCCAAGCAATGGGATGAAACACCAATTACAGACCATTGGTTTTTATGGAGGTTTTCACACGCAGCCCGTTTCCTCCCAGACTCAGACTCAATTTATATACTTGATGCGAGATGTAAGCATTTTCACCTCTATAACTTCTATTACAATAGAGTTACGATAATCCAACTTTCGGCTATCTGACATTCCGTTTAATCCGACAAATCCTAATGACATGCAATTTACTTTGTTGTGCAGTACCCTCATGCACATTATTTTCCCAAACCCATCGTTTCTTTGTCAGTGAGTTAGTCACATACCTTCGTGGTTGTAGCTCTGTTCACCCGCCTTAGTGAATGTTTGTACTGTACTCGTTCATACTGTGAGTGAGTTTTTCATTTTCCCATTAATGTAATTTTACTGTATGAAAAATATGGCAATTGGAAAGAGAAAAAAAGTTTCAATTGAAGAAAAACTTCCAAGTCTTAAAAATAATAATTACTAATAAACCTCATTTCATGCCTATTTTGTACTTCTACTTATAGTAACTGGTTTCCTTATTATCGACATTTATGTAATCCTACTGCCTGTCGGTCCATTTATGTCGGATTATTGAACCTCCAAGTATATTATAAAGTTTTATATGGAGCCCAGAATAGATGTAGAGCATCTAATCATGTTAGTTTCTGATAGGCCTGTGCCATGGGACAAGATTCTAGGGGAATACAAGTCGTGAACAATAGCAACACAATCATGAAGAGTGTATTCCTTGAACTACATAAGTACTTTGAGAATATTAGACTTATGAAATAAGTTAAAAAGCTTTGCAATGTCCCTCCACAATTCATGGCACAAGTGTTAGAATGCTCCAAACTCTGCTCTTTTCTGCAAGAGCGGGTGCACCCATTCTCTCATGTTGCGACTTTTTCTCATGTATAACATATATAAGATCAGACCCTTCCGATTGCGATCCACTCACTAGAAAACCTGAACTAATTACAGAATGCGCAGGCAAAACTTGAAAACGACACTAACTTCTAGTGACCCTGGGGTGGCTGCTATAACCCGCCATGTGTGAAAACAACTGCACTCTCACCCGCACCCATATCTAGTGACAGTGGCAGGTAAAACCTGCTACATGTGAAAGGGCTCTTAGTCTATTACGAAATGTAAACATTTTTGAAAATTAATTTATGTAAAAAAAAGTTAATTCAATTTTTTTTTACAAGTCAACAAGCTATTTTAGCATTATGGATCTTAAATCATGTTAAAAGTGCCATTACATCTAAGATTTTCTTCCTATTTTATTCTTATGTAGGTAGGCCTATATACAAGTTAGAACTAACATTTATTTCTTCAAATTTTTCTGTGCATAAATTTTGTTTCTTAATAAAGAGATTAAGCTGCTTTGATTTAGATTATAAAACTACTTAAACTACCCTTTACTTCATTATTTACTAACCTATTTTGTTCATTTTTTGTGTCAAATTTAGTGATGGGTTGCTCGTGAGCGAGTCATTCAAATTGAACGACTCTTGAACGAGAGCTGTGAATGAATGACTCGCTTCGCGAGCGAGTCATTCACGCCACCATTACTCACGACTTTTTCGCTCTCGTACATCCGCTCTGGCAAGAGTCAGGAGTGTTTGTCATTCACGACTCTTCTGTCTTTCTTCGTTCGCTACTAAGAAAAAATCAACTATAAATGCTTACTATCGTTAATAGATAGCAGCACTGCCTACAATATTAAACTAACAATTTTTCTTAACATCACTTAGACATAATTCTGTGAATTAGACACTAAAGGTTATATGCTAAGGTTAATTATTATAAGTAATATGAGTAAGTAATAGAATTAAAGAATCAAACACAATAGGATTTGAATAAATTACACATAAAACTTAATTCGTTCATAAGTTGAAAGGAAAGAGACAGATTTGCACGCTCGGAACGGCAATTGTGAGAACTAGTTAGCGCTCGCTAATCAAGTTTACGATAGGGAAGGGGTGAAGGGATTGGGAGCGAGCCAGCAATGCGGTGAACGATATGACTCATATGAACGACTCTTCACTAACGACTCTTGAGTGAGCTACAGTAGCCCCACGGCTTCTTTGGTGCTGACTGACAGCTCATGGCTGACTTCTTACAGTCAACATTTATGTATATACCTAAACGTTGACTGTTAGAAGTGACAGCTGCTAAACAAATATTTTTGCAGATCATATGGTTCGGCGTAGGGATACATAATTTGGTCTGGTAACTTTTCAAAGTCATCAGCCGTCAGCTGTGAGCTGTCAGTTAGCACCAAAGAAGCCATGGGGCTACTGTAGCTCGCGTCAACGAGCTGGTTCGACCCATCACTAATCAAATTAGAACTTTTGTTTAGTACTTTAAAACACATTTCACCCATTTTTAGACAAATAGGCCTATGAACATAATCACATAGGCCTTACTGTTTGTTTTTAGTTTCTCAAATGTTAAACTAATTATGGCTTCTATCCAAATCACAACTATCAAACTTTTTATATTTTATATACAATACAAGAGTAGCATAAACTTTCTTTGAAAAATATATAAAGAGGATTTTTTTATGGATAAAAAAATATTAATGATTTGTTAGAATACATTAACGGCTGATATAGGTACTTGTTCTTAAGCCACTTGTAATATAAGATGGTATTTGGATTGATAATCAGCCATAAAAAAAAGCTAGGGCTGAGCCAATCAGCCGACTTCAATCGTGTGTTGCTGAGCCCTAATTATAATCATTTTATTTATTTTTGAAAGATAATATGTGGTAAAACACATGAATTTTTTATTTTTTAAACTCATTAGAAATTTTATAAGCAAACATAAAATAAAATATAAAACTGAAATGAGTTGTATCTAATACTTGATGGGCGGTATGGGGTAATATTAGTGTTGTAGACCCATTGCTACAAAACCATAAAGCTCAACTGAAATCATTAGTTATTTATATTACTAATAATTCATAGCCTCAAAGCTTTATCACTAGACGTGTCCAATTTTCATAAAATTGGTGGCGCCTTATACCAGAGATGAGGATACAAAAACATAATCTTAGGCATTTGAATAGTACTATTACCAATTTGTATTAAATTTGGAAGAAAGTACAGGAAAATTGGATAGGTTTCATTCTCTCGAAACTATTACCAATTTGAAATAGTAATTATTATTAGTTCACCTAACCTGGATTTAAAACTTGTTCTCCCTGTCAGCGGCAATTTTGTCTGGCACAAGAGTGATGTGTTAAAACTTGTGACCGCTGATAGATGAATATAGGACTACTAGTAGTTTCATTTGATGATATAATCGATTATAAATTATTGCAATTGTAAAACTGAAAAAGTCCATAAAATTATGTAAAAGTCGGTTTCCAAAAAAATGTCCTACTCACATCTCCACAAATGCAAAATAATAGTGTTTTTAAAACTCTTTTTCTGAGAGATTCACTTGATGTATTTTTGTTTTTGTAAATTTTGGCAGCTTGGAGACACAGCATCTGATTCGCTGCTGCCAAGAGGCTAGCGCAGTAGCTGACCGCCTGTCCATCGATCAAGAACCTAACAGTATCACTCACCAGCACATAGACTGTCTGCTCAGACAAATCGAGATCCTGTCTGGGTCCTCCCTATGTCTTCCTCGATACTTCTTCCAGGTGTTGCAATCAACCAGCGTAAAGCTGGCCATATCTCCACAACCCAGAGTGCTCGGGGAGCCAATTGGCGTACAGAGTGGCTATCATTTGGCTGTCAAAGTACGTTCGCTCTACACACTCCTTTGTAGATCACACTTTTCTTTTATTAACAAATTATTATAAGAGTTAGGGACTCAGAGGAGAACTTTGAGAAAATCTATTTATATTAGCATGGAAGGGGCGGGGTGCAGGGAATGGACTATGGTAAAACTATCTCTATTGCATCCTAATGACATATGAACTTTGATCTTCCCATTACTGACAATTGAACTCAATTTACTTAGACCCCTAATATGAGTATTATTAATGACTTAATCAAAAGGATAAGGATGAAAAGTTTATAGTGAAAAACACCTTCATTATTATAGTAAAATGACATGAAAACTCACGTATCATTACTCTCAAACACCACCAATGAATACAAAGTACATTGTGGGTCTAGCACCATAGTTTGCTTGATCACCAATGTTAGTTTCTTGGGGAAGCAGCAACTTAACATATTCCTTTTGTCATTGCAGGTGGAAGGCGTGATCCAACATGGTAAGAGGCCCGGTCTATTTCGCAGTATCAGTGGTGTGGTGATCACAGTTTCTTCGCAGCTTCAGTCTCGTTCAGGCCATGCCCACGCAGACACTAAGCCCACGGACCCCAGTTCACTTCTCACCCATACAGTGGCGCCACACCGGGATTTCTTCACTGCCCAGTTCTTACTGGCGTTCCCGACCGGGGGACAGTATCTGCTCTCCGTGGAGGCTTCTGTGGTGGATGAGAGGAGTAATGTATGGCGGACAGGACCTCGTACCACCCTGGCCGTCAAGTCCCATGAGGAGATGGGCAAGTCTACATCTGGCACTAGCAGAGGAGGATTTGGCTCTTGGCCTCAGTCTGACAAGAAAACTAGCCCAGATGTGTCTACCAGAATTGGGATGTTTTAGTTTGGTTTTCAAAGCATTTTCAACCATTTCTATGGTATGTCTGCTCACATTGGGGTTTTGATTAGTCAAATGAAAGAGTTCAACTTTTTCTTAACCACAATTGATTTAGTGTTAATTAATTTAAACTCAATCAGTAATAACATCAGTTTATTCAATAACAGTGGACTCAATTCAGACTTGTATGAATCTTCTTAAAAATAAAATATATCCCATACAAACATTTTTTGTGTTGATTTCTAATAAACTAACATATTTCATCTTGAAGCAGTAAAATAGCCCATTCTTGAACCTAAACATGCATTTTAATTCAAATTCACTAGTGATAAACTTAATTATCTCAAGAAGATAGTGGAGGAATGTTCAGAATTCCTATTACAGACATAATTTGAAATCATAACTTTTTTTTCATTTTAAAGAAATGAATGTTTTGCACAAGTAATGGGGAAGGTAATTTTATTAAGAAATGGAACACTGGTGTTCAAGTAGTCTGTTAAGTAATGTACCAATTTATTTCACATACAAAACGTAATTATATATAATACAAATAGTAACTAAATGTTAGAGGTGGTCGGGCAGTAAATCGGGCTTCTAAAAATCTTAGAATGTCGGGTTAGTATCTATTTTTTATGCCCATATTTTGAACGGGAATCTCAAGAACTTGGTAAGTATACAATACTATGTCAGCACTAACCTCTAATTCAACTAATATTAAACAAGGGTAGTATTATTTTGTATTAAATCGTAAATGATAATTTTTGCTTCCAACAAAACTACGATAACATTTCTCACAGGATACAAATCTACAACATAGCTAAATCAAGATTCCTAAGATTTAATTTTCTTTGTCAATGCTAACAACATAACAAATTCAACATTTCCACAATTAGATTTTTAGGCCCTATGCTTGTGAAAACTTAATTTAAATTAGTTTTCTTTGCATTTCTTTAATTTATTAGCCAGATTTGCTAGGATATAAATAGAAAAGTACGCATCAAATGAAAACTAGGCTTAAATAGGAAACAGCCATTTTGTTTCAAGTGAACACAAATTAGATGTGTGTATCATATGTTTCGTGCATACTGTGTCCTTTCAATGTTTTAGGTATTTATTTGCAGTTATGCAGTTAATAAGTTGTGCTATAAATTAAGTCCCTGCAAGTGGTGGTCTGACAATGCTGCCTGCTTTCCATTACTCAAACTCAAACCTTTAGTTTTGAAATAATTAGATACTCCTGCCACTCAAGTGCTGGAAATGTGTGTACTACACAGTCCTAAGAAAATGTAGAGGAACTTGTCATGCAAGTGCTGGAAATGTGTGTACTACACAGTCCTAAGAAAATGTAGAGGAACTTGTCATGCTCCAAGAGAATTTTCATAAAGCAAAATTTGCTCTAGTATTAACTATAAATTCTTGACCATAACCTAACTGTTTTAATTTTTTTTTAAATCAAATGTGACTGTTTAAACTTGTAATTTGAAATTGAATAGGCCTGTGACAAAGTTGTTTGTAAAATGATATGCCCGTCCAAATATTCCCTTGCCCTAGTGTAATTTTGTAATGCCCGCTCAATACAAATATTTGCTGCCCGACCACCCCAACTAAATTTAAACATTCTCTCTTATATGTTAAATTACTGGTCTGGAGCCTGGTTGTTAGGTTAATCCTATAATTATCATTTGTTCTGAAGCAGTAAGAGAGCTAGAAAACAATTTTTTTTTAAGTGATTTCAATTTCAAATACCTTTTTAAGAATTTGAGGGTCCCATCCCCAATAAAAAATATTAGCTTTTTGACTCAAGGAGTTTCTGTTTTACCAGCAATATAGTTTCTGGGTGGCAAAAGGCATTTGCCATATGACGAGCCAAAATGTCTTCTCTGAGTGATTGTGAATTTTCCTCAGCCGTTTGTTCCAAACACTTTTTTTCACACGTTTCCAATGAACTCTGTGAACTGTATTTGTTTGTGTCAGTAATATGACTCAGTAGGGCCTCCCTTTTCTTAGAAAGTAGCGTCTTTAACTCAACATATGGACACACAGGAACTACCATCACATTATCGCCATACTGTGACAACACATCTACATACGAGGTACAATCCCGCTTGGGTTTCTTGTTAGCTGTTGGGCTATTTGAAATCTGGGTAGCTTTGTCAGGTGATTCTGGGGCTTCTTCCTTAATCTTATGGCATAGATTTACACAGGTGTCCACTTGTGAGATCGCTACTGAGAGGGGGAGGTCAGGGAGATAGTCCTGAAAATTAAATACATGATAGAATAATTGTAGAAAAATAAAGCACAAATAAAAGTAAAAACACTTAACACATATTTACACACACTTTATTGTTTCATTGCTCACATAGCAACACCTAAATATAGAAACAAACAAGTTGAAATTTGGTTACAACTCTATTTCTATAGTACAAGATCTAATGTGGACACAATCATAGTTGAAGAGAGATTTAAAATCGCTGCAGGAACCTCTTATGCCTAGCATGTTTTTTCTAAGATTAAGCTTTAAATTTCATCCATGTACAATTAATATAGATTCAAACAAGGCTGTGTCCATGATTACTTAAAAATATTTTTGGAATAGAGTACTAAGCTAAATCATAGTTTGAATTAGAAAGAACAGTCAGCACATTCAGGGTCGGATTAAGGCACGAGCTTTAGGAGTTACAACGCAGGGGCCTCCGTCAGCTGGAGGGCCTCTATAGAGATTAAGGCCCAATTTCATAATCTGAGTGAGTATGCTGCAAGTGTGGTGCTACACTAAATGTAGAACACCACCTACTTATACCAGAATGGAATGGGACAGTTTCATATGCAAAACTGGCTCATTATGTTCGAGTTTTATGTAGGTGTTGTCTTGTATTTAGTGTAGCAAAACACTTGAAGCATACAAAGTCTGACTATGAAAATGGCCCTAAGTGAAAAGTTATTTCATTTGTGACTGTTGAAACATAGTATTAATACTTTAAATTATGAATTTAAAAAGTTTTAGTTGGTGTGTGTGTGTGTGTGTGTGTGTGTGTATATGTATATATACACACACACACACACACCAACTAAAACTTTTTATATAAGTCTACATCAACTTATTTAAACAAACAAGTTATGAGTGTCGAACTTAATAAAAGGTTTGAAGAGCATAACTAACACATTTATTTCATTT
This sequence comes from Timema shepardi, assembly GCA_902151425.1. Classification (NCBI taxonomy): domain Eukaryota; kingdom Metazoa; phylum Arthropoda; class Insecta; order Phasmatodea; family Timematidae; genus Timema; species Timema shepardi. The sequence goes on along the minus strand of CABFVX010001048.1, from coordinate 33,191 downwards.
AACTAATCATATGTTGACGTATCTAATATATTAAATCAAATTAGTGAACAAAATAAAAAACCCACATTGCATCGTATGTGTGTAAGAGAAAAGAAGAGATCTGAACATTTTCTTCTCTCTTAAGCAATGGTGTGCAGACGACAGCTTAAAAATGTCAGCCACATAATATGTTCATTCATTTATATTATAGAGATCAACGATCGGTCTTCTCTCTTTTAGAAGAAGCTGTCTGTGGCATTGAAATATTGTTTTTAAAAATGTGGTTTTATCTAAACAACTTTTACTTAATTAGCACTCAGGTAAGTGTGCTGAGTGTCAAATTAAGATTTTATAGGCTCCTGGGTACAGGTACTCTAATGTTTCTAATGACCCCTAATAATATTTTCAAAGGGATAAATAAGTTAAAGAAAATGTATACACACACATAATAAACACACATTTACACATATATATACACACACACACACACAGGTGACCTGGCGGTCTAGGGGTAAGGTGTCAGACTTCTGTGCTGGTGGCCGGGGTTCAATCCTCGGTCCCAGCACAGATTTATCTGATTACCAAACCCTTCCTTCACCTCTGACAAGACATCTTGTGAATATGGGGAATGCCAGGCCTCCACAGTGGTTCGGATTCCACGTTAAACTGTAGGTCCTCCATTTCATCTCACAATCACCCCTACCATTACACATTAGCATAAGTGTGTATAACCCGAACGGGTAGTAAGACGCGGTGCTAATAATAATAATAAACACATTTTCTTTAATATTCTCAAAGGGATAAATAAGTTAAAGAAAATGTGTGTTTATTATGTGTGTGTATACATTTTCTTTAACTTATTTATCCCTTTGAAAATATTATTAGGGGTCATTAGAAACATTAGAGTACCTGTACCCAGGAGCCTATAAAATCTTAATTTGACACTCAGCACACTTACCTGAGTGCTAATTAAGTAAAAGTTGTTTAGATAAAACCACATTTTTAAAAACAATATTTCAATGCCACAGACAGCTTCTTCTAAAAGAGAGAAGACCGATCGTTGATCTCTATAATATAAATGAATGAACATATTATGTGGCTGACATTTTTAAGCTGTCGTCTGCACACCATTGCTTAAGAGAGAAGAAAATGTTCAGATCTCTTCTTTTCTCTTACACACATACGATGCAATGTGGGTTTTTTATTTTGTTCACTAATTTGATTTAATATATTAGATACGTCAACATATGATTAGTTAAATGAAATAAATGTGTTAGTTATGCTCTTCAAACCTTTTACTAAGTTCGACACTCATAACTTGTTTGTTTAAATAAGTTGATGTAGACTAATATAGTATTACTTCCCACAAGCCTATAACCTGGCTGATTGAACGTTAAGACTGCTACAAAAAATTTGTATTTCGAACAAATGTAATTAAGTTTTAAGCTACCTTATTTTGTTATAGTTATCATATTATCAATATAATATGATTTATGAACCCAATATAAAAGGTAGGAGCAAACATTTAATATATTGCAGTCTTACCAGAATGTAAACATGGGTTATAGCTACATATTTTAATCTATTAAAGATTGTATTCATATTTGTACAATATTACCTGTGAAACTGAATTATATATTATTTAATATAAATGTTTCATGACCTGTTTTATTATTCACTAGATACATGTTTTCGTACAGGAACATTGAAATGAACCGTTATATCTGTCCCCTCACAATCAAGCAGACGACAAACTTGAGTGTTATGCTTTGGTCCTTTGCAAGGGGTGTGTTTATGTCCATCTAGTATAGTATAGAGATCAATGAGACTGATGCTCTTGGCTAGATTGTAAGGTTGAGTAACCTAGAGCATCAATCCTTCTTTATTGAACCAAAGAAACTATCTGTGAGAGTGAAAGCTTGTCCTTGAAAAATATGTTTGTCTTTTTTTAGGTGTTTTATGATTTTATTTAAATTTATACTCTGGTACCACTCAGGTAAGTGTGCTAGATATTCCTTACGATTAAATCATTGAAAGTATTTTTTAAAGTTCCTTCCGTTGCCTTAGAATGTACAAGTGTATTTATTTTTAGGGAATGTCACGTTTGTAATATTAGTTTAAGTCAGTGGTTCCCAAATTGTATGTCGCGGCTTGCTTTGAGACACTGCGAAAAATTCCAAAATTTCCAAAGAAATGACAGCCCATGTGGTTTTAGAATTTGACCACTGATGTGTTGATGCGATGCTAGGAAGGACATCTAACGGACACTGTACAAACCACTAACTGTTTCACTTCTCAAGAGTAAAACTAGATGGTGTTCGATGTCAATTTTGATAGTCGTTTAATAACTGTATTGTTCTAATATAAAGCAGTCTAGAAGGCAGTTGTTTCCCAGCCTGCTGTGCAAGCAGACCTAGGCCACTCTGTGCATCAGTTTGATTATAGTGAAAGAATTGTTCTAGTTAGTTATCAAACTTTCTATGTTCTTGATGTTTGTATATAACACAGCCTTGATTTATTGAAGATTGAACCAAGTGAATGGTGTTGTGATCAAGTAAATTTTTAAAAGTTGTTCTTATTTTCCTAAAAATAGACAAATTTTTATTAAACATTAATTAATAAGCATTGTGGGAGTGAAAATAAAGAGAATGCACCACAAACTAGTTGTGGGTGTGTGAAGAAGCAACAATTTCATAAATAAAACAAAAGTTATTTTGGATTTTGGATTTACATGATGAAGAGAGACTGTAGTGTGTACTGTGTATGAAAGTTTTGGCACCAGAGTGCATGCTTCCAAGTAAGCTAAAAAGCCATTTATAAACCAATCATCGAAATATAGTTGGTAAACCTTGGTCCTATTTCACCAGAAAGTCAAAAGAATTAAAACAAAAAGGTACCTTTTTTCAGGTGTCAGTCAGAGAATCTAGCACATGGCAGAGGATTTCAACTATCATTTAATTGAAAAAATAAAAGGGAAGGAATTTGGGTTGCAGGTGGAAGAGGCCAAGGACAGCGATAAGAATGCACATTTGATTTGCTATATATGAGTAGATTATATATGGAAACTACATTGTGGAAGACCTTATTTTTTGTAACAGTATCACTGCAAGTCCAAAGGCTAAAGACTTGTTCAAAATCCTGGACACATTTATAGTTGAAAATAATGTGGAGTGGACAAAGTACTTTGGTGTCTGTACTGACGCTGATAGTTTGATGTCCGGCCATAATGGAGACTTGCAGGTGCTTATTCGAAGCAAAGCATCTGAATCTTCCACTGAATATGGTCTTAGAATGTGTAGTGAGTGTGGTAAACTTTAGAAAAACTTGACCAATGAAAGCAAGGGGGTTTCAAAAAATTGAGTGAAAACATGGGAGCCGAATACAAGTCTTTGTTGTAATACTGCCCCTCACAATGGCTTTCTTGTGGGGCAGTGTATTGTCCCATAAGTTTGAATTACGGCAGAAAACCTACACTTTTTTTTTGTAGAGGAAAAACATGAGAATGCCAAACATTTCATCGAGACATATTTTTCAGTAAAACTAGCATTCTTATGTGATATCTTAGAAAAGTTAAATGTGTTAAATTTCTCTCTGCAGGAAGGCAACATGCACATTTTGAAATTGGTCTAGAAGATTTAATCTTTTAGAAAAAATATCACAGCAGAAAAGAGAAATGAATGAAGGGACGGTGGAAAAGATTGTATCAGTTTGTGATCTCAAATGAAGTTGATTTCTTTCGCAACATAAAATTTGTTTTTGAAGAGCACCTATTACAGCTTATCAACTGGTTTGAAAAATACTTTCAAGATGATGATATTGAAAAGTTCGCATGGATTCAAGATCCATTCGAGACCAACGATCCATTTGAATTTACTCCTGTAGAAGAAAATATTATTGAGCTGTCTTGCGACAATACACTGAAGACAAAATATGACGGTATGGAACTGACTTTTGGATATCAGTAAAAAAAGAATATTCTTTGCTAAGTGGTAAAGCTCAGCAAATCTTAATTCCATTTCCGACATCATATTTGTGCGAAGCTGGGTTTTTGGTTGTCACTGTGATAAAAAGCAATCAACGTGGAACAGGAAATGAGGGTGGCTGCATCCAGTTCAAGATTTGAGAAGATGTGCAGTGAACAATAGGCTCACCTAACCCCCTAATTAATATTTATTTATTCAATGATTTGATTGTTCACAACATGTACCTAATATAATATCTTCTACATAAAAGATTTGTGAGTTTGAAATACGTGCGAATGTTCTGACTTTGGGCGCTGTGAAAAAATCTTGACACAATAAGGGCACCTTTAACCAAAAATCTTTGGGTACCACTGGTTAAAGCAATAAAATCTTGTTTTAACAAATTAAAAGTTGCCACAAGATATCCGAGATCAAATCTCAAATAGAAGTAAACATTATTCATGAATTTCAAAGATTTATTGAATCATATCCTGGTTTAATAAGCTAAAATTATGATGTTGGATAGAAATATTTTACAGTATAAAAAACATAAGATAATTTTGGCCCTAGCCCCTATAAGTTATCATGTTTAAATGTAAGTTCTTCAATATTTTCATTCAGCAATAGTTAAACAAAGTGATTGTGATTATAAAATATTTCAATATATATCTTCAATTCTCATTATTAACACATACATTATTTATAATGGGGTATACAAAGGTTTTATAAAGGTTGCTATTGGGGAAAAAAGTGCTGTTTATTTTTCAGTCAATATGCTAATAATTAATAAGCATTTACTCTACCTCACAAGAATTGTTATTAAAATTCAAATACTAACATGTTTTAAGCACAATGTGCTATTTGCACTGGCCTAAAAACTTGCTGTGCCTCACTGTTCAGTCGGCCCTTGTATCTTTCCTCCGCACTTGCACAGGCCGCGCCAACCACCCTCTCAACTGCCTGGACCGCTCCACAGTCCATGTTCTCAGAGTCATCCGTGACGATTTCCCCACTGTACTGAGCGCCCATGAGAACTTCATTTTCTATTGGCTCACTTAGCGGCCACTATCGCTCACATTTTCCTGCACCAATGGGAAGCTCCCTTTTCTCCCATTGGACAAAGCCAGGCAGCAGTGGAGGGTATTTAACACGGTGGTTCCTCGGTCAGAGGCCAGTTGGAGAGTGGCTAACCAACTCGGGTGCGTCGTTTGAAAGAGCTAATAAATTGTCATGTTTTGTAAAGAACAATTTTGTCTTAACTCCCCCCTCTTTCCACTGTCATCCTTTACCTCCCACTGCGACTCACGTTGCCGGGACTCCATCCTACCGCCCACCGCTACACCCGTGTTGCTGTGACTCCTTCCTTCTACCTCTCTACCCTTCCCATCTGCTTGTCCTTGTCACCGGCGATTCCACGAGATGGTATACACTCGCTGCTCCGGCAAAGCCCACATGTGTCTGAACGCAACGTCACCGTCTTCTTGACATAAACCAATTACCCCCAAAGCCACAACGAGGGATAACAAACTTATCAATTTTTTTCTTGTATGGTTTGATTTGAGCCATTGAATAAAATATAATGTGAAATTCAAATCAATGTCATCAAAGCTTCGCAGACCCTTAGTTGCCATTATTTTCTCTAGACATAATTCCCTGTAATTTTCAGAAGTAATTTTAATTTTTACAAACACTTTAGATAGTGACACAGACTTTTTATGATGTTTTTAAAAAATCCATTTTAAAAGCGCCAAAATTTGTTTCAAGCTAATAGAAATTATTATTACCTATTTATGAGTTCGCGAAATAAAACAGGTAGTTATTTATATATGAAATTGAAGTTTTCTCACACATTCTTGGTAAGTCTTTTTTTTAAATGAAATTTATATTTAATAGGCTAAATTCTGTTTGTAGTGCTGCTATAATCACACCCTTAGATAATATATAACAAATGTTATGTACATGAATAGTTTAAAATAATTTCCAAAACAGGCAAAGCTTGAAAAACCTTTTTTTTTTAAATAGAGTGACCTTGAGTCTAATAATAAACATTTAACTTCAAGCCAAAATGGCTGAAAAAATAAAATAGACAAACCCTCTAAAGCTGCCACTACTACTTTTCACACAATGTTCTAAAAGCTTTTTGTTGCAGTTGATTTGTTATTTAAATAAATACTTTCATTATTTATTTTAATCTTTTTTTTTTGGGCTGGGTCAGTGCCAATTATCAATTTGATCATTATCTGATTAAATATCTGATCGGCAAATATAGCATAGTTGGTAAGCCGATGATCGGCATTTTTGTCACAAATAATTAGGAAAGGATGCTAGGAGGGAAATTTAAAAGTGGGTGGAGGGAACATGTCAAGTCACAAACTTGTAGACTACAGAACCCTAATAAGAAATTCAAAATTAACAGAGACCGGATACAAGTGTTAGGGAATATTAGCATTATAAATACATTAGGATCATGACTACCCGAGGTATCTGGGGGCCAAAATCCCCTCACATCCCAGAAAAAACTTTTTTTATAAGCTTAAATAAATAATTAACTCATTACCTGATAAACATTGATTATGTTCCACAAGTAAGGTTGTGAATTGTACTGCAGTTTTATAAAAGTATGGAATGTAAAATTATGTGCAATAAAAATGCTACGAGTGCACATAAAATAAACTTCAATCGAAACAGAAATTAAAAAGATACAACAGAAAATGAATAACATCATGATGGATTTGGTATTATGCATCGTCACAGCTGTTTATCAACCATGACATTGGGGTGTTTCTCGGATGGTAGAGACTTGAACTGTTAGTGAAGGCGTGGTTAGTCAAGGTTCTACTGTGATAATATTTTTGATGGGAAAATAAAGAATAGCAGGAGAGTTCATGTGTTTGTATTAGCCTTAGAGGATGGAAAAAGATAGGATGCCAAAGAAAATGTTGGAAATAAAGTATGTGGGGAAAAAAGACCACAGGGGAGGTCAAGAAAGGGATGGAAGGAATTAAAAGAGGAAGAGTGGTGGAAGGATAGCGGAAAATGTAGGCATTTTACTAAATTGACCCGGCTAAAGGCTGTAAACGGTTGTTGATGATGATGATGATATATTAGCCCTATTGGAAATGGTAATTTCATTGTATTATTTCCTACCTCGGAAGGGTTAAGAAGAGCCTGTTGATGGTTGCTCGGCAGATCCTTACACATCTGAGCAATGAATAGCTTTACTAGAGCTTCCTCCAGTTGACAATGGCTGTCCAAATGGGTCTAAAACATGGAGAACACTAGGTTTGTATCATATTCTGAAAATTGAAAAATGACACTTGGACACGGGAATTGAACCCAGGACCTTTGGCTTAGTACGCCAATGATCTAACCAATGAGCTAGCCAGGAATTGTCCTGTGCCCAAGATCATTTTTCACTCATATTTTAAGGCAGAGTCTATGATGGGCATGCGAAAATCGTTGGCTACAAATGTGCCCCCCNNNNCAAATATGCAATTCCTTTCAATTATAGTAATTGTACAAGTGGCAGCAATAAGCCAACTGACAAGTTGAAGGTGGCTGCGTTATCTGATAGCGTGTGATCTTAATATTAAAAAAAATCACACATTTGTAAAATAATAAATTTTATTATTTATTTTGGGTGAAATAAAATGTGTTTACTAAAAGTAACATACAATTCTTTATGTCAATTTACCCCAAAAACAGAGGGAAGATCGACTAGTACTGTTTAAAATAATTAAAATAATCAATTTTATAATATGGAAGAACACTTACCTCTTTATTAAACACATTAATCCTTCAAAGAAGTTTGTTTACTTTTTGTTTATTTTCATGTTTGGCCATTTAAGGCATCAGGTGGACTGTTAACAAGTGAATAGGGTTTCGTTTGTAAAAACAAAAAGAAGTGAGAGGAAAGGAAAAAAGGATTTATTTACTTTTAAACTAGCATGTGTTTTAATTCTGACAAATGGAAGTAAATATTTTAACTCTTTTTAAAATATTTTCCATATTCATTTCTAAATCTTTTCAACCTTTATATTAACTTGAATTTTATGTTGTATTTATCCCTAAACTATGCCCAACACTTTTAACTCTATTATGATGTATGAATATTCTCTTTGGACTTAAAGAAAAGAACGTTCTTAAAGTAGATTCTTGGAACAATGTTTGAAAAAGATTAGGGTATTCATTTCTGGCATACTTAAAACATGAAACCAAATCTGTGTGGTTCCTGACTAAATTTGTTTTAAAAGTGGAAGCCCAGTTAAAAAATGCAATACAAATATATCAATAAGAAGCTGAGTATCTGGGGAAGAACTAGACTGTTGATTTCCTAAAATTGTAGAGTAGGTGAAATTCAGAAGAGAAACAAATTTCTGATATTTTTGCTGTTTCAACAAGGACATATTTTTCTTGGCGAGATCCAGCCAAGTCTTCAACCATAAATAATTATATTAAACATCAATTAATATTTTATTGTATGTGAAAATATTAATACAACTTTTTGTTTGGTTTTTGTAAATTCTAATTTGTTCTTTGTGTTTGTTTTACTTAAAAAAGTATATTATATTATATATAGATTTATGTACTTTTTCACTATGGTATCATATTTTTTAAATTCCCTAAATTTAACCATGTTTTGAGACTTTGTTTTGATTGATTATTTATTTTGTTTGGAAAAATTGATATAATAAAATATATTTTATGTTAATTTGTAAGATTAAAATTGTGATTAGTAAAGGTTGCCCATAGGTAGGATTGGGATGTGGAAACAATGAAATACTAATAATAATAATTCACAGAAAGTTTCAAGAATTGTTTTTTTTTAAATTATTGTAGTCTAACCAAGTACAATTCAATCAGTGAATCATCAATTTTTTTTAGATGGTTCAATGTTATATTCTATGTATTTTCTCTAACTCTTGTTGTGATTTTCATCATACCATTGTTGAAATTAGTGTTTTTATTAAGTATTAATGTAGCATCGTCCAAAAAGCGTTTCCTAACATACCTAGTTGCCTCGAATTTTAAGGGTCATCGTGCCACCATCAGAGTTAGCCAAAGAAAAGATTGTTTTTATTTCTCCTCCTAAGGGTGGTTCCTAAAGTGGCGCCCACCAATTTTACCATATTTTATAATATATATAGATGATTTTAAAAGTCACGATTCCTCAAATTTATTATAACATATATGGGGCAAGGTCAGCAACCGTACTTGTGCAGGTGCAAGTAAATGGGGCAAGGTCAGCAACCGTACTTGTGCAGGTGCAAGTAAATAGTGCAAGGTCAGTAAATTAGTAAATTCCCTGATTTGTGGTAAATAAAACTATCAAATTTCGTTAAATAAGACATTGTATTTTGGTATAAAAAGTCGATTAATAAAAGGTCAAATCATGATTTGTGGTAAATAGAAATCCTGGTTTGTGTTATATTTGGATTGGATTTCGTTAAATAAAGAGTTGTATTTCGGTAAAAAAAGAAAAATTGTTAAATAAAAGGTTGGATCTTAAGTTGTGGCAAATTATTTAATTTTGTTAAATAAACTTGTATTTTGTAAAATGAGGGGAATGGGATCACGGGGGCTGAAAATTACAACAAATCAACTATATTGCTATGGATAGAAACATTACAGTTAAATAATTTTATGTTTTCAATTTCAACTATTCCTGACCTACTATAAACACAAGTATTTAAATTAAACCAATTAAAAAAATTGCCTTATATAATATTTTATTACTATATAATTAAAATTTTCATAATGAAGGCCTATTTATTAGAAACTAGTTAATATTTTAAAATCATATTCCTTATACACAATATAGACCGTGCATACATGACAGACAACAACCTAGCTTGTTACAAATTATTTTTACTATAACGCACACACATCAATCACCAAAGTACAAGGAAAGCTTTATTTACAAATTTCTAAGCAAGTCAATGTGGGTGTTTCACATTCCACACATAATTTTTTTTAGCTTTATCAAATAATATGTAAAAGCCATATTTTGAATATTCAAGCTCTCTTTCCAAAATGCATAAAACTCTAGTAGTTTTCAATTTCCATCCACCTATTATTTTATTAAATTATTTTCCAAATTACAAAACTAAATCTCCACACCCAAAAATAACATTACTTAATAGTGATGTAAGATAGAAGAGCAAAGAAAGACATGAAGGTAAAAAGATATAAATCAAGTTTAACTATGGTGTAATTTCCTTCTTCTACTTCTTTAAATATTTGTCTTTGGACACAATATGGCCCTGAAAGAAGCCAGTTCAAACACTTGATTCAAGTTTTTTTTTTTAGAAATTCTTTTATATTAGCATGGTTCTTGCTCTTTATTTATCAGGCTATTTCAGGATAGAGGTAAACAACAAAAATGTTAGTGTTAATTCACACTTAAATTAACAAAATGAACAATAATTTGCATTTAAAAGGCAAAAGGGTCAATTTCGCAATAAGATTTTATTTAGTTTTATTTCACGAATGTATTATTACTTCAAAAATGCTACAATAGTCTAAAAATGTGATTTGATAGTAATTTTAACGTGCTGAGTAAAAGTTCGTAAAAACCTTTCTCATAAAATTTTGGTGTGTCTCTAAATTAGATCTGTTCAAAATGCAAACTTATATGGAGCAAGCGAGTCAGCAAAACAGCCTTGTTCTGGATTAAACGTACACGGGATGTGAGAACTAGTATATTGAACTTGTTCAAGTGCAAACTAATAGTAGGTGAGGGTGGCAATTCTGACCTGTTTTGAGCTAAGAGAATAATTACAATTTTAGAAAACATTCTAAACAAGTTGAAAGTAACATAATAATTGTTAAACCAGAACACTGAGAGAAATGAGGGTGGCAAAAATTTGGGGGGTCACAAATTCTCATCTTAAAAGATGTCATAGTTACCAACCAATGATATCCAAGTGTTGATACTGACAGCAGTGGTGATGTTCTCCACATAGTGCCACCAGTGATGAGGTACAAACAGCACGTCTCCTGGATTCAAGGTCACTACTCGAGCCTGTGTTAGTTCTGAAGATATATAAAAAGAGAACCAAACTCATTTATTAATCTTTTATAAGCTTTCTTGATAATAAAAAAGTGTGTAAAAGATTCCTCTTTTCTTTTATATCTAGACCAATGATTACCAACTTTTTTTTAGGAACACTTGAAATATTTTGTAAAATCTCAGGGAACACCTCTAACCTTTGTTGATACATATTAGGTACAACTGGATATAACCAGCTCAAGATAGGGAGAGGTGGCATACTTTATTTTTATAAGTGGGGCAGTGAACTTTGAAGTTCCTAATGCCATAGAGAAAGTAAGAGGTAAATTACAAAATGCGTGTGTACACCAGTAGGGTTAGTAAGTAATTATAATAATAAACTAATATTTTCTAATAAAATATTTCAGAGTATTTATTGTCTATTTTTATCCACTAATTATTGTCCCTGAGTCCTGAATTTGGCTTGTCAAAAGTCTTACTAAGCTCAATTTTAACATTTTTACAGATACTTTTCTCTTAATCTACTTCAAATAAACAAGTTCTCTTAAAATATTTTCAAATTGTTTAAACATTATGGGCAGGTCAGTAAAAAGAAAGCTTTTACAACTTCTCCACACAGAACACGAGCTTGCAGAACCTTGGTTGGGAATGATATGGGGGAAATATTGTAACACTTAAAAATTATAGCCCTAAAGGAATCCAGTTAATTCTCAGTTACAGCCAATATGAATTCTAAACATTGTAATACATCCAGGATTTGAACCAGTATCTCAAAGATCAGCCTCTAAGCTTGGTGCTCTTCACTATATCCAAGGATAGGTAATTCTAGAGAAAGAAATATGTAAATCTAGGTTCATTTATTCAAGTTTTGTACCAATATATGTGTATAAAAAAGGCGCATGTTAAATTTTAATTGAATTATTTAGTGTGTTAAAGAACTAACACATTAGTTGAGTTGGTAGTGCAGTACGCTTGTTCCATTCCTGGCATACTTAAAAAAATAATCTTTAGGGCCTTTCAGTTATAAATTGACGGTCGACAGACTGATCTTGTGTCAATTCTAGATTTTTTTTTACTGGGTGTATTTAACTATTTAGTGTGCACATTTTTTTAAAAGCGCTTCATTATATCAGCACAATCTAACTTTACTCTCGAGTATATACAACATCCAGTCCTTCAGTTATTATAAATTGTGTGAGTGTGACAAGAATTGAACTCAAGAGCCTTAGTTCAGAAGAAAGATACCCCACCAATTTAGCTAAGGTGTAAAACAGTTGCAGGATTAAGTTGGTTTATAAGGAGGCTAGGCAAAACAAGGGTAGAGGCAAAGAAATGTGAAATAAGAGAAGAATATAGAAAGAAAAAGTGTGACCAGAAGGAGTTTTCCCCTTTGTTTCAAACATTTGTCACAATATAGGGTGTTTTGAAACTTAACTGTGTTCTATTTTACGACAGAGACACACAAAAAAATCAGCCCTTATTGTTTCCACTAAGTAAAGATGTCAATGCTAAATGTTTTCAATACCTCCCTAAAGCATTTTTCACTTTGACGGATTATTCTTTTAATTTTTATTTGGGATATTTTAGTTGAAAAGACACAAGTGTAACAGTAACCATTATTGTTATGATATGGCTTCTCAAGCATGTTATACTTGTTGCTGTATGAAAAGCACCTATTTGTTTGAATTTGTTACTCAAGGTTTTTTGAGGGCTAAGTGCAGCTTCCAACATCCTCCGTTTAGGTACCTTAAGTTTAACACAGACACACCAACCGGCCCTGAAGGGCTGTTTAGTTATTGCTAGGAGTTGGATGCTAGCCTTTGCGTCAAACGTTATTAAAACTAACCACATTGTGAGCACAAGGCATTTATCTGCTAGATCAATGCTAGCCTGTGAGATTACCGGTGTGTTTTGTTGTATTTTAGTATGTGTTACTAAGTTATGTTATAATGGATAAATAGTTTTGTATTTTGTGTGTATTACTTGTTCAGTGCCACTAATATAAATTATTAGCGTTATTTAAAATTAGTTGGTGTTTTGATAGCTTTGATTACTTGAACTAGGATGAGGAATACTCAAAAGATGGGAAAATGTATCATCATCGCCCAATCCCTCGACCCAGGTTTCATTCTATCGGAACTCATCAGGGAGGAGTGTGAAACGCGCAACACAACTTCCTAAAAGAGAAAACCAAAAAAACAAAAGGGGAGAAAAAGGAAAATGGTACAGCAAGGTAGAACACGTAGATAGGCAGTGACGATAAATTTTCTTTAAGAGGCAACCATTACCTCCTTGTCCATTGGCAGCAGTGTAAAGTGTGAACTGTGTTCTTCTTTTCATTGTAAAGGCCATATTGTGTTTGTCTCCCTTTTATATGATTCTATCCACCTTTCCTATACCTTCTTCCAAATATAATACAATGATCAAGGTGTGAGTCAGTCTCTTTGGTCTAGTTTTTTGTTGGAGGGCAGGTTGGAATTTGAATCCCAGCTGGGTGTGATGAGATGACTTTTTCCCTAAATATGTTCCCATTCTTCCACCATACAATTTTGGATACACTTATTCTATAGCTATATCTTTCTCCTCTATACACTTGTAGTGTAAAAAATGTGAATATACCAGATGACAAGAAAGTAAAAATAATTTGTTTAAGATGACTAGAGGCCGGATTTTTATGTAGTAATAACCTACAAAATATGTATCAAAATCAATTAAAATATCTAGTAAAATATGTATTTAGTATCTGTATGTAGTAAAATATGTAACATTGATCAAACCTTATCCACCCTCGTTTATAATAAATACATAATTATATTATTGGACAAAATTTAATTTTATAGCTGCAAATTTCTTAAGAAAGTAATAGAAAAACACTTTTCTAAATATACCGACATACAGCTAATTTGTTAGCTAGATGTATTGAATTATTAATTTTACACCAAGAAATTTCCCACTAATAGATTATTATTATTATTATTATTAGCACCGCGTCTGACTACCCGTTCGGGTTATACGCACTTACGCTAATGTGTAATGGTAGGGTGATTGTGAGATGAAATGAAGGACCTACAGTTTAACGTGGAATCCGAACCACGGTGGAGACCTGGCATTCCCCACATTCACAAGATGTCTTGTCAGAGGTGAAGGAAGGGTTTGGTAATCAAATAAATCTGTGCCGGGACCGAGGATTGAACCCTGGCCATCAGCATAGAAGTCTGACACCTTACCCCTAGACCACCAGGTCACCCCCCCTCCCCCTAATAGACTTGAAATAAATGGCATTATATAACCAATTTTATAAACCACACAAATACTACAATACATGTCCAAACGAGGATTCAGGATTATCACATTTCCTGTTTAGATGCACAGAGAATTACAAGGTACTTTCAATATTCTCTGAACTTAATGTTTGTCTTCTATCAGATAAAATGTTTTTATATGAGGAGAAGCTTCTTTTTAGATCACAAGAAGTCACAGGAGCTTATTTAAATAAAGGAATTTTTCCCACAGAACTTCCTTCAGGTGGATAAACAACTTTACCACTTAGCACTTTGTGCACACACACAAATTTAAAGCACCCCTGGTTTTTGTTCAACACAGCCTGGAATTTTGCTTTAATTTTATTCCTATATCTCCTGGCGCTGCACAAATTTCTGTGTTACATTTTCCATTAAATTCATTGATTTTTGGCGCGATATTGCTGATGATTCTAGCTGCTTGATGACACTTGGAAACCAGCCAAAGTTAAGTTTAATGTAAGCACAAGAAGAAGCTACTTTCGAGACTTGAAAGGAATCCTGTGATTCACGTACGGAAATGGCTGATTCTGATTGGAATGTATTCACTAGTGAATCGACTTCTTTGAAATGATCACAATAAAAGTGCACTGCTTCTACCCACCACCTTGTAAAGACATTTGCGGGAGATTATCTCTGTAAACCTGAATTATATGTGATGCTTTCATGAATATTATTTTAGTTGTCGATATCAGCTTATTTACATTAGGAAAGTTACCTCTTACTTCTTCGGCAGTATGCTGTAATGCATGAGGCAAACACATGAAATGAATCAGGTTTGGAGAGAAGACGTTGAGAGCCGTTGCAACTTTGCAGTGGTGTCCGAGTACATGACAAACACCTTCTCCTCGCACACATCATTCGACCATAGCACTTTCAGTCTATCAATGATGAACTTTGTGATCATACTGTGATTCATTTGCTCTAACACCTTCGAGTAGATCAGAAATGGTTTAATGAGGCTTCAGAATCCAATTTTGCTACAATGAGATTGGCTATGTAGCGTCCCATGGCATATTTTGTTTCATCAATAGCAACATAAACATAGGAGTCACCAATTTCGTTTCGTATGTTTTCCATCAATTCTTCTCCAAGAATGTGCGAAACCATGGTACTTTGAGTTTATACCATGGAATATTAGCTGCTACCATTGTGCTGCACAGCTCTTTAAAGAATTCATTTTTCAAAGAGGAAAGTCCCTGTTGCATCTGAGTGAGCAAAACTTGCTTCTTAGAAAACTGTAGCTGCTTGTTATGGGTGTGAAGAGCACTGTGACTTCATAGAACAGCCTATCTCCTTGTCACATACTTGGCAAACAACAATCTTTCCAGCAGCCATAAAAGCTTCATGCATTTTTATCGATGAATATATCTTCACTGAAAGTGAGGATGCACTGGTGCCATTTTTACACAACACTTATTGTCTAGCTATCACTTGCACTTTATTAACTGATACTTGGTGAACTAACTACAGGTAGGAAGTGGTGGTTGAAATAAACATTGAGGCTGAGAGAGGAGCTTGGAACGCAATTGTGTGTGGAGGTTCGTCACGTGGGCTTCTTGGAAAATTTGATTGGTTGACAGCTGATGTAATATTTTCTTACTTCAATGCCCTAGCCTCTTTGAAAACAAAACAAAGTCAGAACACACCAAATATAAGTCACGTTCCTGGATTTTTTCCCCCCGAGCTAAAATGTTTTACCTAGACTTACTAGATGGCATTAATATTACACCTACACCTATAGACATGGTTGGCCTGGTTTGGTTTTCAAAATACTGTTTTATGCGTCGTATTATGGTGATGGACTTCAAATTACATTTCCTTGATTGATTTTGGGTTCTGTTTTTATCAATTGTTCTTTGCCTTGCCAGTTAATTCATTTCTTATCTCCAACCAAAGAACAAAGGGTAAATAATCTAATCAGATCTAGAATAATTGTTTCTACAACTGGTGAGCCACAAGGGAGGCATGCTGCTGTGAAGACACTATCTGGAAAAGCCGCATTATCTCTTCTCCCAACGGACATTAACAACTATAATCATCTTTGACGAGCCAACTGCCTGACTTGGACTTTTCTCAATGACATCCCTTCATTGTATACATCCCTTTATAAGAGTACAGGTTGAATGAAAATTAATGACACATAATTTAAAATAATTTTCCCCAAAAAAGAAATAAAAATAATAACACGGTAAAAAACATGGACAATATTTAATGGTATGTAATATTGTTGAAAATATGTAGAATTCAGTCAAATATGTAAAATTAAAATTATGGTTCGAAACAACCTAATTCTCCAACATTTCACTTTTCACATTTTTAAATGGCAAGATAGACATTATTTCAACGGAATCAAACATAAAGCCGCATCCAGACTAGAACAAAACAACAAACAGAACAACGAACATGTTCGTTGTTTGGTTCACTGTGGCCGAGTGTCCAGACTTGAACAGAACATGTTTGTAATGTGTTCCCATAGTTGGTTGGTTTTTTAAACTATTTTTACTAGCGAATAAAATATATTAAATTAAACAACTGGAAAACTAAAACAATCTTGTGTGTGTTTACTGTGATATATCAAACAATAAAAAAATTGAATCATTGTACTTAAGTAGAGATTGTTACAAATAAATTTAACAAATTACTTTAAGTATTAACTTTATTTATCTTAATTTCACAAACAATGTCTCCTATTTGGTTAAAAAGAAAAGTTAAGGAAATAAAAATTTGGTAACAATCAGTCTATTAAGTTGTATTAGTAAAACAAGGTATGCCAACTGGGATATAAAAAAAGGTAAGAAAGGTGCATTTATCATTAACCGAAAATAAGGTAAAAAAGGATGCCTTTAGCCCTCCTCTTGACTATCTCGATAGCCACAAGGTCTTGGGCATCACTCTAGTGTTACACTAGAATGCTGAGGACGGGGAGATCAGAGTTTGATCCCAGTCGAGTGCAGTGAAGGGGGTTTTCCTAAAGAGTTTCCCTACGCTCTCCAGACACATATGGGTGCACTTTATCTAAACAACTCCTATCACATCTTTAGCCCATTAGTGTAATTAGTACATAGGCATATAATCTGAACAAGTAGTAAGACACGATGCTCCCTTAGTTGTCTCTAAGTACCCTAACTAGGGCGTATTTTGTTCACTGAGGTCAAGCAAATATATAGCCAACAAAAATGTATATATTTAAATATAAATAATAGTGTGTATATAATTCCTTAACTTTTCCTGTACTGATGCTATCTTTTCTTTTTTTCCTTTCCAAGGGCGGCTAACAAGGGATTAAGTACTATTACTATGTAGTTTGGAAAATTCAAATTTAAACATAATTTTAATTGTACAGTTATTTACATAGGTTCTGGCCTCACTCATAGGTACTGCCTCACACTGACACAATTTTTTTTTAATCATCTAACTACCTGTTCAGATTATATGCATGATAATTTAAGCTAATGGGGTAGGGACGAGGAAGGAAGTGTTTTAGAGGTAATCTTAAGACCGTTCGGCCACTGAAGCATATAGACATGTCATGTCTCTAACTTTCATAACGTCTAGGCATACATTTTTAAAAAGCTTGTTTGATAATCAACTGTTCAATGAAACTTTTAACTAAAATGTAACAAAAACGAGATACACAGGAAAAGGACATTGGATGTGAATATCTATTTATCTATTTAAGGAAAACCCCTTTTTGCTTTTTTTTAAAAATTTTTTAAATGTATTTAGAAGAGATGAACAAAAATTAGTGTTAGTATGAAAAAATCTTAAATAAAATACATATTAAATTTAGTGATAACTTAATTTATCATTTTAAAATAGAATTTATTAATTATGTTTGGAATATAGCATTTTGTAAATTATATTTAACATATAGTTATAAAATAGAGAATTTTTTAAATATTCAAACTTCATCTAGGCTTCAGGAATACAATTCTATTCGACTTTGCTTCAAATCGAAAAAGTGGACTTAACACACTCCTAGAAATAAAGAGCCATATTATGAAATCTAGACCTATTATGAGTAGTGAAACAATAAAGAACACGCACCCTCAGCCATATCTGGTCCAGGACTATAGAAGTTTCTTTTACTGAAGATACTGGACTCCTCATACGGAACTCGGGTTGGTAGCATTGCAGGTGCCGAGGGTGGGAACAATATCCACTGCTTTCTGAGTCAGTAAAAAAAAGTATCATAAAATATATTTGTTATATTTCTAGTAAAAAATAGGGGTGTGCAAAGCTTCGAAAACTTTGACTTCACTTCAAATATTCTTTTGCTTCAACTTTGATTCGAGAGTAAAATTTCAGATTTGAGAATAATTATAAAATATTCGAAGTTAAAACACACATACGTTTACTTTTTTTTAAATCTCCTGCTGTTTGTTGCCATCACAAATGAGTGTTAGTGAAAAAAAATATCTGAAATAACATTACATTTTGTGATAACATAATTTATCATTTTAAGACAAAAGACATTGAGTTTGGAATATAGCATTTTGTTTATTATATTAACTAAGTTAAATAAAATAATGTTACATAGAACGTTATGCAAAGTATAATATTTTTATCCAACATCAAATATTATTTTTAAACATTCGAACTTCACTTTGGCTTTGGGAATCTCTCATATTATCCGCTTTGACTTCGCTTCAAATTGAAAAGTGGATTTTGCACACCCCTAGTAAAGAATATTATCTCTATAAGGAAAACTTATTTTCGTTTTATGAGGTAGATGTTTATAATTGGCATAAGGTGCAGGAAAAGTGGAGAGAATTGTATAAAAGGAAATAAACACAATACAGCTATGAAAAGAAAAACAAAGTTCATTGGAAAAAGAGGTAATGGCTGCCTCTTTGTCCAGTGGCAGCAATGTAAAGTGTGAGCTTTGTTCTTTTTTTCATTGTAAAAACCATATTGTGTTTGTTGCCTTTTTTATGTTTCCATCCATCTTTCCTATACCATCTTACAAATAAAGCAAAATACCTAAAAAAATGAAAAGAGGTTTTTACTAATAAAATATCTTTTAAAATATTTTGATGATGGAGAGTAACATTAATTTTTTCATTTTCAACTGTCAAAAAGGTGAAAATAGCAATCCAGTTAACTTGCCTAAAGTTGTCAGAAGAAAAGATTTTAAAACAGAGTGCACGTATCACCAATACATTTAAAAAATATCTTTCAGAATCAAAGTTGTTTAAGGTGTTAGATCCACTTTGAACCTAGCCAGAAATAGCAAAGCTGCACTGGAGGTGTTTTTATCTTAATAATAATAATATTTAGTACCGCGTCTTACTTACTACCCGTTCGGGTTATACGCTTTAAGTACTAATTACTCTAATGGATTAGGACTTGGGAAGGTCAAATTAGAAGAAATGAACCCGCATTTGCGTGGAGGGAGAGTGGAAAACCATTTAGGAAACCCCCCCCTCCCCAGTTTACCCGACCGAGATTCGAACCTCGATCTCCCCGTCCTCAGCAGTCGAGCTTCAACACGACAAGCACGTTAGCCAACTACACCACAGAGGCGGGTTTTTTTTCTTATGTGATTTTAACAAGAATTCTCTTCCATTCTCTTACTATGCCAATACTGGTACATTTTCCCAAAGGAATTCTTTCAATATTATTAGCATCCTAAGATTAAGTCATTAACCATTCTTGTAAGCATACAAACTTAAAGAAACAAAATTCTAACAAAAACTATCACCTTTTCCTTAGAACGTAGGCAAACTCACATATTTGACTTGCTTATATGATTTAAATATGTTTGAAACATATTTTTACCCACTTACGTGGCCGCATGGTCTAAGGCGCTACTCCCGCAATAGAAGAGACTGCTGATGATGGGGGGGGATTGTGATTTAATCTCAGTCGAGTGTACTAATGGTTTTTTATTAAATGGTTTCCCACTCTCTCTCTCCATACAAATGTGGCTACACTTCCTTTAAATTCAGCCTTCCTCATCCCTAGTCCATTAGCATAATTAGTACACAAATGTATAATACAAATGGATAGTAAAACGCTGTTCTAAAAAATAATATTTTTAGAGTGCAACATAAGGAAAGATTATGCATACATAATTTTTACAAAATTTATTGTTTTTAAAAATTTACTTTCTGTGATTTGCGTCTAAATACCCGTGAGGGCTATTCCTATATTTATACTAATGGGGGTTGGGAGGAAGGGTGGAGAACCACCCCAATACATAAGACAGAAATTCTAAGGCCTTTTCACTCTGTCACCAGCAAACCAATACTGACACCATTGTCCACATGATCATTGGTGAGGGTAAAGTTTTTATGGAAGACTAGAAGATACAGCAACAAAACATAATACACTACCATTTCTTCGGGCTGCTCTGATTTCAAAGTAACTATATTTAATCAAGTCCAAAACCAAGAAACTATGGAAAACCACAAGAGAATAAGGAATTTTCATAGATGGTTCACCTGCCCATCACCTGTGCTACAATGTTGCAACCATATGTGTCAATGTGGCAAGGTGTGTGTGCTCCAGAGCTGCCAATCCACATGGTGGACTCACTGCCTGTCCTTTCTGGGAACCCCAGGTTAGCCCATGTAACTGCCTGCAATGACAAAGTTACCAAAATGTTAGGCTTACAATAAGTGGATAAAAAACTAGCTGGAATGTTGAATGTATACCTGTTTTTTATCATGCCACATTAATAAGAAACTGTTCACTACAGGAGTGGTAGTAGCTGACAGCTATCAGAAGATGTAAAAATGGTTAAAAAAAATTGTTTGTTGTGAAAGTTTTGAGTGCCAAAAGTGACAACAAATCAACATATGGTGTTGCAGATCATTTGGTTTGGCGAATGGATACATGAAAGTAGCTCTGGTAGCTTTTCCAGCTGTCTGTTACAATCACTCCTATCATGATGAGATGAGGTATATATGTTCAGGTTGTATGAATTCAGTATACGATAATTAATCCAATGGGGTATGGATTAGGAAGGATGCATTTAAGAGGTAATCTACCCACATTTTCATGGAAGTATAGAGGGAAACCATTTAATAAAGAGAAAACCTCGATACATGTGACCAAGATTCGAACCTCGCATCAGCAGGCGAGTCTAACATGAGAGTGACAGCCCAACGATTCCCAATTAAATCTGGTAACAGACTCCCTTTATATTTCGTGCAACATAGTGGAAACCCTTAAATATTTGTAGTATAATACATAAAAAATCTTGGTTCAAGGTCAAATACATTTAATGAAAGTTACATTTTTTCCAGGGGAAAGGCAACTACACAGTTTGTCCCCTTTTGTGTCTCATAAATAAATGCAGCCGCCCTGTGTACGTGCCTGTCACTGGAAAAAATTATAACTTAAGATTTTTATTGATTTTATACTTAATTATATGATAATTATGTTACCTGATTCTTTGCTTATTATAGTTAGTATTACAAAAATACAAAAAAACAAACATACATTTTAATAAGAATAAGGTAATTTTTTTTTCTGTCAAATTCTTCTTATATTCAGTTTAAATTTTGACAATAATTCACATGTCTGAATCCAGTCAAGTCAGATTTGATACTTCATTTTGGTTACAAAGTATAGCAAGAATATAGGATGCAGTAAAAGTCCCCTAGCCCCAATATTGTCTTATCCGCCAGATGTGAGCATTCCTACAATATTTTTAACTTTTATTTTTCTCAACTTTATGATTAATAGGGCCCAGATTTTGATTACCTAAAAATGACATAAAATTACTTCAAATTTTCAAAAAATGATAAACTAAAACTTGTTATTATAAATGCACACTAGATCAAACACGCAGCTTATAAATGTAAAATGTAATTAAAATTCTTTAACAACTAAACTTTTGCATTCTACTAGAAATAATATTGATTTAAATATCTGCAATGCAACCCTATCCAGTCTAGTAGCAGTCTCTCATCAGGAATGTGTATTTTACAATAATACAAGCAAAGGGGGAGGGAGGGGGATACAAAGTTCATGGCCTACATTCTCTTTTCATTCTGACTTAAATGTTAATTGAAAGAATTTATGTTAGGCATTAATGCATTTATAAAAATTTGATATTATTTAAAAATATACTTATCCAATGTGAATGCCTAAAAATTACTCAAAAATGCCTTACAATATCTCAAAAAAGATAAAAACCAAGAAAATATTATTTAGATTCCAAAATGACCAAAACTGAAAAAAAAAAGACCTGTAAACTATATAGATGAAATATCACCAAGATTCGGACCCTGATGATTCTATTTATTAAACGTTGATCCATTCTAAGCTTGCTTTGACTACCACTAAAGTTTTACTTTATTAGATGCAACTTACCCATACACAATGCATTATGTATTACACTCAGTAATTTCTAAAAAATTACCATCTGTATGACCATAGTTGACAAGTTAGTAGGCAAATTCTTTATACAGTAGAGACATGACATAGTTTGATCTACTGTATAATTGTAGCTTTTATTATTCTTGGTAATAATGTGGTTGCTCATTTCACCCTCTTTTATGATGAGTTCCAATAGAATGAACCCTAGGTCGAGGGATTGGATGGTAACGATTGATTTTCTTCAAGAAGCAGCCATTACCTCTTTGTCCAGTGGCAGCAATGTAAATTTTGGACTGTATTATTTTCAAAGATTCACCTTAGTTTCAAAAGAAATATCAGCTTTGACTTTGATTTAAAAAAATTTCCGGTTATGACAATGTACCAATAAAAATATTGACAGCTAAGATACTGTAGCGTGTCAATCAGATTGATTGAACACCTACAAGGAAAAAATTAACTATTTATCACTATTCGTGTAATTGGGTGCCACGTTGGAGTTATATCGAGATATTGAAGATAAACTACCTCAAAGTTATACTCTCATACAAAAAAATTGCGTATTGGCCTACGTTCAAAACACGTGGATTAGTCAAAAAATTAATTATATTTTGATAATTGCGGTTCTAAATATCACAAAAAAGGACTAATGTTATTAAAGTTATGAATAAGATTTGTGAATGTGTGCCCTAGTTATAAAAAGGGGTCTGATACAAAACTTACAGCTGACCATGCGGCCGTTAAGAAAATTTAAAAAATATACATCTATATTATTTCTTTTCGTAAAAAAAACCCAGTGAAAATCAAATAAATAAATTAATACTGATGCATTTTGATACAGGATATATGTGTATAAGCTCACCCAAGGGCAGATGCCTGCAGATATCTTTTACTCACTTCAAAAAAACAGAATTATCTATAATGGCGGCTCCACGTGGATCAGCTCTTGCTCGCTCAGTAGAGAAGAAAAGATCGAAATGGAGGCCACAACGCCGATCACGTGCGCAGCGATACCATGCGCCTCTGGTGGTCAACAGAGGAAGCTCGTCAGTTCCAATGTGTTCTCTCTCTCTCTTTCTCGTTTATTCTCCCTTATTCTACCTCTGCTTCGTAATTCATTCTCCTTTATCTCCTTTTTCATGTTCGTGTCTGATTGTCACTATATAAGGGAAGCACCATGAGCTCATTAATGCACAACGCCTTTTCACAGCCTAGGTACTAGAACGAAGCTCTGCCGGTGAAAACTACCAAGAAGGATCATGGGGTCTGGGTCGTCGGAATCGCCGCCATAGCATCGTCG
>CABFVX010001047.1:110273-197143 GCA_902151425.1 Timema shepardi | reverse complement strand
TCCACCGTGGTTCGGATCCCACGTTAAACTGTAGGTCCTCCATTTAATCTCACAATCACCCTACTATTACACATTAGCGTAAGTGCATATAACTTGAATGGGTAGTAAGAAGCGGTGCTAATAATAATAATAATAATAATACTATTTTAAGCTTATTTATTTCCCCAAGTAGGTAGAGTAGTCTATCATATACACTCTGGTTCTATTGTTGGTGGTGCTGATAGAGATATTTACCATTTATTAACTGGTTTGTCCTATTATCCAATGTAAATGTCTTAGTGCCAAGACCAGGTCTGAATTATTAAACACACTGCCTTACGTTAAGTTAGTTTGTAAGTTGTGTGATTGTATATCTGTGTTTAACAAAGGGCATATTAAATACCACAATAAAATAGCATATACATATAGAACGACATTGAATTTATATTAAAGATTTAATAAAGAGCCAGATGAAGGCTACACACCTTTATAACAAACTAATGCTAATTTGTGTCCAATAATATATTGCGGCACAAGGTTGTTTATGATCACGTTTTGAATTATTCTTAAATACATCTCTTGGTACCCGCCTCGGTGGCGTAGTTGGCTAACGCGCTTGTCGTGTTGAGCTCGACTGCTGAGGATGGGGAGATCGAGGTTCGAATCTCGGTCGGGTGAAATGGGGGTGGTTTTTCCTAAATGGTTTTCCACTCTCCCTCCACGCAAATGCGGTTTCACTTCCTCTAATTCAACCTTTCAAATTCCTAATCCATTAGCGTAATTAATACTTAAAGCTTATAACCCGAACGGGTAGTAAGACGTGGTGCTAAATAATACATCTCTTGTTCTATGGATGCCTTTATGGAACCCAAAGGTGAGGAATTCTTATTCAGAAATAACATTGGATCGTAAAATTCCTTGAAGAGTAAAGTGAACTAAACTTAATATTTAACTAACAAAAGTATCCGGAAATGTTATTCCGATCCAATTTTTAAGGAATTTAAAAAAATCTAATAAAAAATGTAAAATTCCAGCTTCGAGATGCACATGTTAATTCACAGAGGCTACTTATTTTAAAATTTCAAACATCTGCGTGCGATAGATATTGAGCAATGCTCATGACAGACTGACAAATCAACTCTTTAGTTTATTAATATGGACTAAAAATATCCACGCAAGTTATTTTAAATATGCTTTACTGAAGTGCCAAGTGACTCGTTGTCCTTTCGGACTACAAATAACTTACAATAATTTAAGGACGCAGTACCAGGGATAGGAATTTTAAGTATGTGCATTATTATTCACCTGAGATGAGATTGTAAAACCAAAATGAAAATAGTGTTTTTTGCAACAACAACAAAAGTTTACGTTCCAGACTCAATCTGAGCCTCGACTTTACAGTCGGTTGAGCTCGCTGTTGTGGAGTTATTTTTTTCTGCAGATATGTCGAGGTTTCCCTCCTTCAGACACCTTAGATCAGTCGATAGTGCGACTACCTACTTAAACCCTGATTTTGGTGGGAAGAACACTAGAGTAAATTCAAACCTATTTCTTTGCGGCCAACATTAGTAACATTTTACTATATTATTTGTGTCATTTGATAGTTATTGATATTATCTATCAAAAGTGACAGCTGCAGATGATATAACTTTATGTATGAATATATTAACATTGTTTTAGTAACTTTAGTAACTAACTTCTACTGTTCTTCCTACCAAAATCAGACAATAACTAAGGGTCTCGGGTTAAATTATTGGCACAAAACCAAAACATTCATCGATGGTGAACTTGGGGTTTTCCTTTTCACCTTGATGAATTTACGGCTTGGGAGATATGTGTTGGGTATTTTCTAGAATAAAGTGAGTTTATAAGTTGTTTACTGATTTAATCAGTCAATCCAGATATATCATATTAAATACTTATAATAAAATAAAATTATATACCCCGACTGCGTGAAACATCGTATTCACTCATGCCTGAACATGCCCAGCCTTTCAGACACATAAGAGGACAGTGAAAGGTTGTCTGGCAAATGTAATAAACTCCTCGATGGTACCAAAGAGACAGTAAAGATGCCTAATGCACTTCTCTGTTACATTGGCCTGAAGGATCACATCACTAAATAACCGGAATAATCCCATTAAGGTATAAAATACTTTATTCAACTTGGTGACCTGGTGGTCTAGGGATAAGGTGTCGGAGTTCTGTGCTGGCGGCCGGGGTTCAATCCTCGGTCCCGGCACAGATTTATCTGATTACCAAACCCTTTCTTCACCTCTGACAAGACATCTTGTGAATGTGGGGAATGCCAGGCCTCCACCGTGGTTCGGATCCCACGTTAAACTGTAGGTCCTCTATTTCATCTCACAATCACCCTACCATTACACATTAGCTTAAGTGCGTACAATCCGAACGGGTAGTAAGACGCGGTGCTAATAGTAATAATACGTATTTCTAGGATGGCACCTAATACATTAATATACATATTTGGTTTATATATTCGCACAAACGAAGAAAATACAAATACTTGTATAGGAGTAGCATAAAGGCTCTTCACTGTAAATAATAATTATGATTAGTTTTTCTTTTGTCACCCTGGATTATGAAATTTATTTTTAAAACTTTAACAAATTTGAATTTAAATGTATACAGTGTCTACTACGTATGGGCTTGGTCTAAGCAATCCTCTAAAGTAAGATCAAAATTATTCAACGCGTCTTACTACCCGTTCGGGCTATACTTTTATGTAATACTACGCTAATGTCTATGATAAATGGGAAGGCTATATTTATAGGAAGTGTACCCGCATTTGCGTGGAGGGAGAGTGAAGAACCATTTTGGAAAAAAAAACACCCTCAGCGCACCTAACAGAGATTCGAACCTAGATCTCCTCGTCATCGACAGTTTAGTCTGCTTCGAGAGTAGCGCGTTAGACCACGTGGCCTCCAAGACGTGTTAATAAAGGGATGTTCTCATGGAATGTATTCCGTACTGAACTAAGAATTGAGAAAAAATTATTTAATTAGGTGAAATATTATTATTATTGTTATTTGCACCTCGTCTTACTACCCGTTCGGGTTATACGCACTTACGCTAATGTGTAATGGTAAGGTGATTGTGAGATGAAATGGAGGACCTACAGTATAACGTGGAATCCAAACCACGGTGGAGGCCTGGCATTCCCCACATTCACAAGATGTCTTGTCAGAGGTGAAGGAAGGGTTTGGTAATCAGCTAAATCTGTGCCGGGACCGAGGATTGAACCCCGGCCACCAGCATAGAAGGCTGTCACCTTACCCCTAGACCGCCAGCTCATCCTTCAGTGAAATAAAACTCCATTCAAAATATCTTATGGTAGTAAAGTGTAAATTATGTTTACTACTCTAATAGTACGTTTATTTAAACTGCACCTGCACCCGTAAGCGCATGCACCAAGGAGTCGGTCTTGTCTTGTTTGGTTTACCTGTGACAAGTTGAACTTGGTTTGAATCTTATTCTGGTGTACAGAAAAGTTGGATTTTTATTAAAGGGTTTAATACCCTACCTTAACGCAAATTCTAGTGAATTTCATCAAATTCCACCCCCTCATAGTTATATCAATTAGTGTAAATATGTGGTCAACTCAGATGGGTAGTAAAATATGATGTAATAAAATATAGGCCTACTGCAATTACAACAATGTATTGATATTTCCAACTTTGAGTTTATTAATCATTGTACAATTAATTAACTACCAATTTATTTAAACTAAATCTTATTATTGCTGAGTGTAAATAAATTTGAATTTACTCACCAAAGACGGAATGTGGTTGAAAATATAGCAGAGCACAAGAACAGATACTGCTATTGCTAGCCTTGGCTCTTCTGATGGCCCACCATTTGTATTTCCTTCTGTATGTACTGGCCGAATTAAACAAGGTGCTCTGCTATTGGTCGATGAAGTAGACGTGGACATGTATGAAGATTCAGTTGTCCATCTGCAGCTATCGCCATTTGTGTAATTTCCACTCCTTAAGAAAGTTTGATCGTAGATCTCGTCATAGTTTGACCCATTAGTTGGGTGGTTATCATTGTTAACAGATGTATTTTTGTATCTATGTAATGACGTCGAGTGTAACATAAAAGGATTTGAGTTACTTGATGAGAAGGAAGGGTGAAACACGTTTGAGTTTCCAGAGTATGTATGATCATGACGCGAACACTTTCTTTGATCATTATAGGCGTTATTATGATTAGTAAAGCTAGTGGGATGTCTCGGTAGTTCATGTATTAAAGTATCATTTCTTCCCCGACTAGGTGGAACACCCCCATTATCTGTATTTAACAACCTAGTGATGCTAATCACACTTCCACCGTTTTCTTTTCTCGATGAGATAAGACCCATATTCTGTGCTGTTGATCCTAGTGACAAGTCAGACATGGCTGATAAATCAGATGATGAAGTTAATAGCAATTGTCTCTGTTTATAACTTGTTTCATCCCTACTCTTATTGTAAACGCACCAACTAAAGCACGCTAAAAGCAAAATAACTATGGAGCTAATTATAAGAAAAGAATGTATGACAATTGATAGAATGGCATATCTTTCCTCTAATTCATGGGGTAGAAATGCGCAATGCGCTCGTCTTCCCTTATCATCTAAGAAAGGAAACGTTGCATTTAGATTTTGAAACAAATTCACTGGTGGTTTCTTCTCTGCTAAAATTGCAGCAACACCTATGCAAGATGCAAGTATTGAGAGTGACACTATATGATATATTAAATGAGTTCGTCTGACAGCGTGTACATATTTCTGAGGAAATTTGATAGCAAGCAGACGAGTTAGTATAAATGTTGCTAAAGTTCCAGCTTGAAGAACATGAATTGAGTTCATAATCCACGTTAACGTGGAGCACAACGTTTGTTCGTACTCAATTGGTTGGAGCAATGTTAGTAAAGTATAGAAAAAAGTGGCCACTTGTTTTATGATTCCCTGAACTACGATAGTAGCCAGCAAGAAATCTGTTGAGTGCCATTGTCGGCGGTGGTAATGATAGATGATGAGAGTCCAGCATACAGAGACAATGGCTAAAGGGCATCCAATGGCCGTGGCCACCCATGTCATCAAATCAGTCTTCATAGCATCTTCTTTAGCTGAAACAGATCAACATATTAAGATAAAAATGGTGAAACAATAATATGATAGGGTGACCTGGTGGCCTAGGGGTAAGGTGTCAGACTTCTATGCTGGCGGCTGGGGTTCGATCCTCGGTCCCGGCACAGATTTATCTGATTACCAAACCCTTCCTTCACCTCTGACAAGACATCTTGTGAATGTGGGGAATGCCGGGCCTCCACCGTGGTTCGGATCCCATGTTAAACTGTAGGTCCTCCATTTCATCTCACAATCACCCTACCGTTACACATTAGCGTAAGTGCGTATAACCCGAACGGGTAGTAAGACGCGATGCTAATAATAATAATAATAATAATAATAATAACTGAGAATAAACAAAACAAAAACTAATAAAGGAACTGTGTCACATAAACTAAAAAATCGAACAATATATATAAAAAGGCTTTTAATTATAAAGATCACTGCACTATTTTGATCCAAAATTTTGGAACGTTTCAGAAAACACTTTTTAGTTAATAATTGTTGCCTGCACCAGTAATGAGGAGGTCGGGATTAGAATCTTGGCTTGTGTACTAAGGTATTATTTTACTAAAAGGTATTCCATGTTCCCTACAAGAAAATTTCCCCTAAATTTAACTAACCCTATTGATTTAAATATTTGAAAAGTCCACATGGATTTATAATTCGTGGAGCATAAGGAAATGTAAAAATGACGTTCAGGCTCAAAAATTTAACTCTTCGCCTTTGACATTCCAAACTAATGCTTCACAACTTACATTTATTTACACAGAATAACTTCCATTAGAGGTGTAGATATATATACATAAAACTAACTTGTATTATAAGTATTAGGGTGACCTGGCGGTCTAGGGGTAAGGTGTCAGACTTCTGTGCTGGCGGCTGGGGTTCGATCCTCGGTCCCGGCACAGATTTATCTGATTACCAAACCCTTCCTTCACCTCTGACAAGACATCTTGTGAATGTGGGGAATGCCAGGCCTCCACCGTGGTTCGGATTCAACGTTAAACTGTAGGTCCTTCATTTCAACTCACAATCACCCTACCATTACACATTAGCGTAAGTGCGTACAACCCGAACGGGTAGTAAGACGCGGTGCTAATAATAATAATAATAATAATAATAATAATATAAGTATTAACTATATTTCATTTACAACTGGAATGTATTTTAAATACACTGAATTAAATGGTAAAACCAATAAAGTACTAATAAGTTATAAGTATATATATATATATATCAGCCCTATCGTAGGGTATTCGATGCATGTCCCGCTGAAACAACTCTAAGTCCCACCTGCCTCAAGTGCCACCGTTACTGAAAATACCTTAGTCGTCAAAGTCATTTACCCTCACCTACCTGGGTTATCCCCCTCCACTCCAAGAGATAATTTATTCTTGGGGTTTCCCCCTTTGTATTTTTACCACTTTTGGCTAATCCTCACAAAGTTCTTTACTAATTCAAATATTGTCAGGCAAGTGCTGCATTTGTAAGTTGTATGTGAGGGGCCTCTTCCTCAGCTCGAGGTTCAGCACAGGGACCCCCTTAGCACCACCCTGTCACCGGGCCGGACTTAATCCTACTTGCTCGCAACCATTTAGGCAAAGGTGCAGGGAAGGATTTAGTTTGTAGAGGAGGGAGGTACTATCCATTCACGGTAGGAATTAACCTCTGAAAGGTCTTTTTTCCTACCAATATCCTACTATATAATAGATTTCTGGTAAGGAATAAGGCCTTTCAGAGGTAAACTCCTACCGTGAACGAACTTTACTATCCATTCACGGTAGGAATTACTCTCTGAAAGGACTTTTTTTCCTACCAATATCCTACTATATAATAGATTTATGGTAAGGAATAAGGCCTTTCGGAAAACAATTCCTACGGTGAACGGACTTTAGTGAGTTGACACGTATGTGACTGTTGCTGAAATGATATGGGTGTTTGGTAAAGCTTCTAGAAATAGTCCCTCCTCCCACCAAATATTTGAACATTTGAACTCTCTAAAAGCAACTTAGAGAATGTTTTCATAGTTAAAATGCACATTTGTTCATATCTAAAATCAACTATTTTTTACACAGCTCATTTAGAATGAATTTACACAAATATGTATACAATTTATATAGCATAGTAAAAGTTAGATAGTAGTTTTTTTACGTGAATACGTCTTTAAATTTGCTACCATACGGGGGCAATCCAAAAAAAACCTAATGATAACAAAATCGGGGGATACAGTTTGGCGTTGTAGCTTCGAATCTATCCTCTACATCCGAGATTGAATTATACCACTGGATAGCTAAAGGATCAAAGAATGCATTACAATACGTGAGAACAGTGACGCATCGCGCGCGGTGGAGGGGGAAGCGCCGCCATTTAGAGGTTATTTTGCTGCGTATCGAGACTTGCAATTAGTATAACTTTTGATTAGGAGAAGCTACGATGTTCGTTTAAGATACCTGTATTGATTTAATGTTTACCAGAAATCTCGATGTATCTTGTATGCCATTTGTGTCGTACTTTTCGTATCACAGAGCTATAATTAATAAAGTTATATTGTAACACAATAATTATTTGTTTCCTTGCTTTTATCCTAAATACATAAATAAAAATATTTTATTTTTACGTCTTTAAATTTGCTACCATACGGGGGCAATCCAAAAAAAACCTAATGATAACAAAATCGGGGGATACAGTTTGGCGTTGTAGCTTCGAATCTATCCTCTACATCCGAGATTGAATTATACCACTGGATAGCTAAAGGATCAAAGAATGCATTACAATACGTGAGAACAGTGACGCATCGCGCGCGGTGGAGGGGGAAGCGCCGCCATTTAGAGGTTATTTTGCTGCGTATCGAGACTTGCAATTAGTATAACTTTTGATTAGGAGAAGCTACGATGTTCGTTTAAGATACCTGTATTGATTTAATGTTTACCAGAAATCTCGATGTATCTTGTATGCCATTTGTGTCGTACTTTTCGTATCACAGAGCTATAATTAATAAAGTTATATTGTAACACAATAATTATTTGTTTCCTTGCTTTTATCCTAAATACATAAATAAAAATATTTTATTTAAAAAATATATAACCCGTTACATAAACGTATTCACGTACAACACACGGCCGTGTCCATGACACAGCCACACCCCATTTATTTATGAACGTTTGGGTGGATACGGTGTAACCATGCACTCTCCTGGTTTTCGTCGCTGATATTAGTGCAGTTAAAAGTTTAAAACACGGAATTTTATGAGTGAGAACTATGGAGATATCCACTTCAGTGGCCCGCCGCATGGTCTAAGGAGCTACTCTTACTAACTGTTGAAGACGAGGAGATCGGGGTTCGATCTCTGTTGGGTGTAATGAGGGTGATTTTTATAACTGGTTTTACACTCTCCCTCCATGCAAATATGGGCACACCTTCTTTAAAATTCAACCTTCCTAATCCCTAACACATACGTGTAATTACTACATAGGCGTATAAATCGAACAAGTAGTATAATAAAAATGGAGATATTTTCCTTTTTACAATTTATTCTGAATATGTTAATGTATTAAGGGCTTAGTATCTGAAAATACATTTTGTTTAAAATAAAAAAACACTAATTTAACGATAATATTTTTGAAGCTCAGACCCTCTTATTGAAATGTGTATACCAATTTCAACTTTGTATTGATATACTGGCACAATTCTGTTTTATCTTTGAAATTTTAAAAAAGACTCCTGAAGCTTTGTGTTACCTATTCAACACCAAATATTAATATTCAATTTCTTTCAAAATTTTGTACAGCCTTAGCCAAGTTAATACGGCCTCCAATTGAAAAATATGTTTTTAATAAGGTTTAGAAAGAAATCATGGCGTTCAAAAGGTGGCTCAGAGTTTATAAATACACTTAGAAAAATTGTCAACTACATTAAAGAGATGAGAAAGTTTGAAAATAAAACTGTAGTTCTTTGAACGATAAATTATTTTATTTCATTTGGACCAAACTCGATATTAAGCTACCGATTCGGAATTTGAAAGCTATAATTTAAAATATTGAGCTATAGTAAGATTCAATAAATACTTTTAACTAAGATAGTATATTCACAGCTTACACCACCAAAGTTTTATTTTGCATCTGGTATTCACACAGATAACTTGCGTAGCACAAACATGTTTCAAGTTCAAGGACAAATGTCTCATGGTCGACACGATGGACGCACACATATTTAAGCTATGTAAAAGGACAAGATTTTTTCCACCATTTGTGAAAATAGAATAAAAACACGGCAATACATGTTCTTGTTTTCATAAATTAAAAGCAAAATGTATGATAAATCATTTAAAAATATTTATTGTTTATAAAATAGATAGTTTTTAATATTAAACATTACCAAAACAAATAGTATATTTAATAAAAATATTAGGAGTGTGCGAGTAGTCGAAAACTCGAGTTCGAATCGAGTTTAGTAGCTGCTTGAACTTGACTCGAAATTTTTTACAAAACTTAAAAAATTTGAGTACTCGGAATTTTTCAAGTTTTTTCTCGAAAATTCCTAGTTTAATTACTTTTATTCAATTTTAATAAATAATATCATAGCAAATAGAGTCCCTCAATATTTCCTTTTGTCTAATTAATTGTTTTTACTCTTCTATTAAATTTATTTGAATATTCAAATTTGTGTGTTTATAAATTTTTTCACAAAAAAAATGTAATTAAAAAAAATGTGTTTGCATATTTGATTTATGGTTTATGCATGGATTTTAATAAGAAATTCAACTTAAAATTTTGCTCTATACTTCTCGAAAGCGGAAAAAATTGTTTTCATCCAAACTCGACTTGAAATCGACTTGAACTGAGAAATGACTACTCGCAAACCCCTAATAAAATATTTAATACGTCATTTTGTTTTTGTAGCACCCTGTATTTCCAAATTTTTGGGCTATATGTAGTGTTATTATCACATTAATAATACATCATAATAATATGCAGCAAGCAGATAAACATTAGATTAGAATCATGAATGGGTGGGAATATGTAAGCTTGTTGGTACAAGTTGCCACATGACTTATTTGGTGCTGACTGACAGCTCACAGCTGACTTATGACAGTCAACATTTAGGTATATACCGACATTTTGACTGTCAGAAGTGACAGCTGCTAAACACGTGTTTTTGCAGATCCTATGGTTCGGCGTAAGGATACATAATTTGGTCTGGTAACTTTTCAAAGCTGTCAGTCAGCACCAAAGAAGCCATGGGGCTACTGTAGGTAGGGTTACGAGTGGTACACAGTACGATTGGGGCGCAAATTTTAATTCAAATAACCCCTTTCCTCCTCCCCCCCAATTCTGAGTGATTTCGTGACACAGTTCATACCTAGCCTACTCATGACAGAACACTCTTACCATTTTCTTTTAGCACCGCGTCTTACTACCCGTTCGGGTTATACGCTTATGTGCTAACTAGACTAATAGTTGTAGGGATTAAACGGTTATATTTATATTGAGTGAACGCGCATTTGCGTGGAGGGAGAGGGGAAAACTATGTTGAAATAATCACCCTCAATAAGCCCGAACGAGATGCGAACCTCGATTTTCCCGTAGTCACCGGTCTAGTCTACTGCTAGAATAGCGCGTTGGACCACGGGGCCACCGAAGCAGGTCTCTTACTTCTCTCGTGTCGATGAGGATTCCATGCGTTATCATAACAGATTACAATCTTTGGGTTAGCGTAACAAAGTAGACCCCAAGTGTTACCGTTACACGCGACATTCCTATTATTATCAAGTGAAAGTACATTACTGAGTGTTACCACCACTTGGTACGTCACATGACAAAGTATTATTCCTAGTGTTACGTGCCATTATACATAATTAGTGTTAGTGTTGGTCTCCATCAATCTGTATCTAATACATTTTTGGGCATCGTTATAACATTGAAAATCTCGTATTAAATACTTATTATACGTTTAAGAATATTTTAAGACTTTTAATATTCTAAATCATCCAAACAGTAGTACATTTCCTAGCACGTCATATTTTAAAATAATCCAGGGTAGTTTCACATTGCTGCACATTGATTAGCCTAATTCACACCCAATTAATCTATGGAGTATAGACTTTCTCTCTCTCACATATTAGGACTTGATATTCTCCCTCTTTACTACACACGTGAAGCGTGCCTTTGGGGCAGTATATGACGTAAGATGAAGCAGGACCAAATAAATACGGTCACCTTGCTACATTCAGCTGTTAAGTTTGGGCTGGACTCACTTTCCAC
This sequence comes from Timema shepardi, assembly GCA_902151425.1. NCBI lineage: Eukaryota > Metazoa > Arthropoda > Insecta > Phasmatodea > Timematidae > Timema > Timema shepardi. Next base: position 185,767 of record CABFVX010001047.1, on the reverse strand, counting down.
AAGACAGAATGCTTCTATCGTCCAGGCACCTAAAATTACATGAAATCCTCCCTCTTTATTACACAAGTACCCGCCTCGGTGGCGTAGTTGGCTAACGCGCTTGTCGTGTTGAGCTCGACTGCTGAGGACGGGAAGATCGAGGTTAGAATCTCGGACGGGTGAACTGGGGGTGGTTTTTCTTAAATGGTTTTCCACTCTCCCTCCACGCAAATGCGGGTTCACTACCTCTAATTCAACCTTCCCAATTCCTAATCCATTAGAGTAATTAGTACTTAAAGTGTATAAACCGAACGGGTAGTAAGACGCGGTGCTAAATATTATTATTATTATAATTATTAATATTACACAGCGCTTGTCGTGTTGACTGCTGAGGACGGGGAGATCGAGGTTCGAATCTCGGTCGTAATTATCGTAATTAGTACTTAAAGCGTATAACCCGAACGGGTAGTAAGACGTGGTGCTAAATAATATTATTATGTATCTCCCAGTGTAAGGTTAACGCAATATCCCGTCTATTTTTACTTCCCCAAAAAGTTTCTCCACTTGTGTTGGACCAAATGTTAGTTTATTATTATTATTATTATTATTATTAGCACCGCGTCTTACTAACCGTTCGGGTTGTACGCACTTACACTAATGTGTAATGGAGGACCTATAGTTTAACGTGGAATCCGAACCACGGTGGAGGTCCTGGCATTCCCCACATTCACAAGATGTCTTGTCAGAGGTGAAGGAAGTGTTTAGTAATCAGATAAATCTGTGCCGGGACCGAGGACAGATGTTAGTTAAGGAAACCTTTAATTAAAAATGAGATGTACCTAAACTAAAAATAATTTTATGTGTGATTGAAAATTTACTGTAGAAACACCTAATTAGCACTGACTAAAATTAAAATATTTGTATTGGTCAATACTTAAGGATTAATAATAAGACAACTTCGGCTGTCAATTGGTCTAAATAAAGCATCACTCTTGCAATAGGCTAGAGTCTAGAAAGCCAATGACGGGGTGATTGGTTAGAGTTCTAAAGATAAGATTCCGTCGGCACGTCTCGCGACTCACGTCTGCGACCAGAGACGTGGGGTGGTGGAGTCTCAGACGCGAGATACAGTGTTTCCCTAGCTGCGTCTCTTGGTCACCAGTCGTGGGTAATTGTATGTGTAGTGCAGATCATTCTTCAGTTATCAGAGTTTTTAATTGTGTTTTATTTAATGTTCTGTGTTATTTTGAAATAGTGTTGATAAAAAAATACTAAATTGATCGACCAACTATTCCTTAGATCTCTTTACATGTGTTGGTTGTCCTTCACATGTTGGTCCCGGAACACTGGCGAAGATATGTCAAAAATTGAGGGATGCTTTTCCACCCCTACGATTAGGCCTAAACTTTCGTCCTATTCTATGGAGAAATCTTGGACCATTTTCAAAACCATTCCAATCAAATATAAAACTGTGACACGGTCTGAGGAACCTCCACCCCTTAATATTTAAATGTTCCCAAATTGTAGGCACCACCTTAATAATGTTTTCCTCAAATACTTGTCTCCTGTGTTTTATTTAATGATAATATCTAGTAAATGCAGTGTAATTTTAACTTAAGACATGGTTAAATGTAAGATAAGGCTTACGCCTTAATTTTGCCATGTAAATAAAGATGATAGTAATAATAATAAATACTATGATGCCAAAATGCCGGACCAAATTCAAAAATAACAAAAACATATAAATAAATAAAAAATAAGAGCTAACCCCCTTCCTCCACCCATAGTCAATTTGTGAATAAATAGTATCCCCTTTTTACCTGATTTTCTCTTAATATTTTCCAATATCTTTAATTAAATATCAAGGTTATTCGCCAAAAAAGCAACCCCAAATGTCATAAAACCATAAAAATTGCTTATATGGTGTTTATCAATCTTTTAAAAATATATATTCTATACATGAGACGTATTTAGCTGTTATTTCTTCACTTAGAAATATATTTTAGCTTATTTAATTTAAATAATTATTTTTTTAAACACTAAAAAAACAACATTTGGCTGGAAAGCGTCCCTAGGACTTTTATGGCTTAGTCACGGTTACTGTGGTGTAAAGTATAAACTATCGTTCTAAATGTTAATAAAACTTTAGAGGTGAAGTAAACTAAGCCATAGCAGAGGGGTGAAGGAAAGCTTATACAAGTAGTCTATGCCATCTAGTTGAGATCTACGTTAATTCATTTATCATATCCTATTCTTATAAAAAGAATGTTATAATAAATACAACTTGGTTAGAGTTTGCGTATCCCTTGAAATTCTTGGCGTACCTCTTGGGATACGCGTAACAAAAATTTGGAAACACTGGATGGAGAGCCCGTGACGAAATATAAATTATATACTCATCATAAATATTCAGAATTAAACTAGGACCTCCATTAAAAATATAGAAACGGGAATAAGAAAATTTACCAATAACATACAGTTCCGTGTTCGTGCACATTCATTTGCAAAACATGATTAAAAACTTGTCCATTTTTTTGGGGCAACATTTTTTTTTTTCAGTATTATAATCTTTATCTATCCGATCAATTTCTGCCAAATTACACTAACGGACCTAAGGAGAACTAGAAATTTCATGTAAAATAAATTGTGGACATAGCCGGGATTGAATTCAGCCTCCAGCTAAGAATTGGGAGAGAAAACCACTCTATAAACTTAGCCAGCAATTGTTGAATCGGCACGAGGAAATTAAACTTATATTTTCAAGTGTAACTGTATTATTTTTTTAAAAAAATGTGTTCACGAGGAAAAATTTCATTCATGTCTTAAGTCAATATCAATTATTTATTTATATATCATGACTAATACATTCTAGAAAATATTTCTCTATAGCATATACATTATAGATAATCAGAAAAATCAAATCTGATACAGTGGCGCACCTAGAGGGTGGCAAGCAGGGAATTTGCTCCTACCAAGACAGCAAATAGTTTAAATAAAAATATGAAGAAGAAATAAAACATAAGAATACTAAAGATGTGTTGAATATAAAGTCTACATTTTATGACCACTTGGTATTTAAAATTATACATAATTAATTACATTTAAAGTGCCCCCAAAATCTTATATGGTAAAAAAAAGGACATAAATTATTGATTAGGCCACTTACATGAATAAAATCGCTGCCCTCAGCTACCAAGAAAGAAACCCCCAATTACTTTCTAGACAATCTAAGGGGATTTAATATTCATTAATTTTCTTGGCTCTGTGTAGTTTGGTGGTTGTTACCTCTAACACTCTTACCCCACCCTAATTTCTCCCACAAAGATTTCATTTTAGATACAGCCTTGATTGTATGCCCACTCCTAAGTATATTTCTGGGTGCACCACTGATTTACCCAGTCGTGTTCGGGTCTGATGAGAGTAGTTTTCCATGAATGGTTTTCCTCTCTCTTTCTCTTTACAAGCAAATGCGGGTCCATTTAATTTAAATTCAACATCCCTCATCCCTAGCCCATTATCGTTATTAATGGGCCTACATAGGTGTTTAAACCAAACGGGTAGTAAGACGTGGTGCTAAAAAAAACACTTTTATCAGATATAAAACTCATTAATTTTACTAGATTTGAATGAAACTTGGTTTATTAGATTAATAAATTATATTACTATGATAATAATTAAATAATTTAAACATAGTATACACATTTAAAAAATTCTTTTTGGGGTAGTAAAATAGTTTTATCCCTCACATCTATATAAACACACACACACACACATATATATATATATATATATATATATATATATATAAATTAATATATATATATATAGAGAGAGAGAGATATGTAGATAGATGATAATATTATATATTATATACGATATATGCATGTTAGCCTTAGTATAATCAATAGTTAAGGTACAGCAAGTCAACATAAAACCACCATGTGACATAATTTCCACATATTTATTCAATTTTGATCAACCCAAGAGTTCATATTCCAATTTATATTTAAATTATTTAAAACATTTGTTTTAGAAAACTACCTATTGTCAACGAGTTACTTGAAAAACTTTATTTGGCTTATTCTAGTTGAGTAGAATCCAAGCACCACCAACCACAACACGGACACCAAAGATGTAGACTAGCTAACTTATTTCCTTTCAGCGAACACCAAAAAATTATTATTATTATTATTAGCACCGCGTCTTACTACCCGTTCGGGTTATTACGCACTTACGCTAATGTGTAATGGTAGGGTGATTGTGAGATGAAATGGAGGACCTACAGCTTAACGTGGAATCCGAACCACGGTACCAAAAAATTAATAGTGCCAACAATTAGTATTGTTAATAGCATGCATTAAATTAAGCTAGATAAGTGATCCCAAATGTCAATCTTAGTCAACTAAACAAGAATGTTCATAAAATCAGTATTTATATATGCTTATATTTTTTCATAATTAATTATTTTAATTAGTTTCTGTTGGTATTTTAAAACATACAATAAAAAAATACTCAAGATTACTTTTTTATTCGCCATTTGATATAACATACCTTAATATATCAGTTCAATCATCTCCGCTTACATCAACATAGTAAGTGTAAGGTGAAATGTATCACTTCTAGAATACTAACATCACTCTTAACGTATATTGGCTTTGATTTCACTTAATGGTACTAGTTTACTGCTCAAATCAAACTCACACGAACATGTTGTACTAAGATACGGACTAAATCATGAAAAAATATTCTCTTGATAGTAATCAAGTTTTCGAAAACAATGTTTGTCATTTTGTTGACATTTTGGAGCCGAATTTGACGTCTGATACACTAGAGGTGCACGTACTGCGTGGATTGTAGGTCACCACTGATCTGATGTCGACTTAGAAGGGGGGGAGGGGGGCCTCAGGCCACCGCGCGGGGTCCTTTCCAGGTGAGAGCGTAAAGCGCGCCAAGTCCCCCTAGCGCCAAGCACGTCAACCAGAATCAGGATTTCAAGTAGGGTAGACAACTTTTACTTCAAGTTGGATGCTGCTGGATGGATTGAGCTCACGCTAAGACAATGTCAAATATTCAAGTGGAAGAAGAGAGATTTTAAAAAAATATTTGGTCCTAAACATTTTTTTAAAAATTTACTGACTGGCCGTAGAGTTTTTTTAGCACCGCTTCTTACTACCCATTTGAGTTATACACATATGTACAGTAGCCCCGTGGCTTCTTTGGTGCTGACTGACAGCTCACAGCTGACTTCTGACAGTCAACATTTAGTTATATACCCAAATTTTGACTGCCATACGTGACAGCTGCCAAACACATGTTATTGCAGATCATATGGCTCGGCGTAGGGATACATAATTTGGTCCGGTAACTTTTCAAAGCCTTCATCTGTCAGCTATGAGCTGTCATTCAGCACCAAAGAAGTCATGGGGCTGCTGTACTTATTACGCTAATGTATTAGGGACGAGGAATGTAAAATTTAGAGGGAGTATACCAGCATTTGCGTGGAGGGAGAGTGGAAAAACCATTTGGGCAGAACCACCCTCAGTACCCCCGACCGGGGTTCGAACCCCGATCTCCCAGTCATCGGCAGTCCAGTCAGTCTATTGCGAGGATGGAATTTGGAATAAGATAACGAGTATCAAGATTGTGTTCAAGAGTCCATTAACTGAAATACTAATCATTGTCTTATTTAAAGAAAATAATGTTGATCGTGAATTTAAAAAGATTTATTTTTATTCCTCAATTTTTTTCTCTCACTATTTTTGATCTTCCCCCAAACTCCCGCTGACCCTTGACGCCACACCAATGTGCCGTGGGACACCGGTTGAAAAACGCTGCCTTAGACCATGCAGCCACCGAAGTGGGTTCGTATAAACTCGAGTCTTAGTTTTTTCTTGCCCCCCTCCCCCATCCTCCCCGACATCATACCCGTTTGGCCTATACGAATATTACTACACTAATGAGCCGGTATTTGAGGAATACCGAATGCAAAGGGAATGCACCAGAATTTTCTTGTAGCGAGTGGAAAAAAATTTTGTGATGAAAAAATAATCTCAGTACATCCACCCGGGATGCGAACTCTGACCTCCTCGCCGGCAAACCAGACTAGATGAGCATGACGTTTAGTTGGCATTTTCACCAATGCGGGTTCCACTATGTAATTATAATCATTAGAACTAGTTAGGTATTAATTGTCTTGATCAAAAATTATGCTGACTTTTACTGGTCCATCCAGAAATAAACGAATAATGCAGACTATGAAATTAAACTTTTCTGGGTGTCAAATTCTTTGAGAAGCTTTAAGTGTTTTAATATTTTGTTAATGATTTATTACATTAATATTTGTATTATCTTCTTAGTTCTTGTGATCATTCAGTCTTACACTACCTATTTCAACTAATGATCAGTTGATATACTTAACACTGTTGACAGTAGATAATAATTGATTAGTTGTTTCATTTTAGTTTAACTTTGTGTTATCATCGAATAAATTTAAAATTGACACCTGGACACGGGAACTTAAACCGGGGCCTTTGGCTTAGTGTACCAATGCTTCACCACTGAGATATTTAGGGATCTTCCCATGTTCAGGGTCATTCTCCCCTCATATTTTATGGCAGAGCCTGTGATGGACGTGTGCCTATCATCAGCTACCAAGAGCTATCATTGTTACCACAGACACCAGTGACTCGGTTGTGGGTTTTTGCTGTCAGTAGTACAATAATTACATTGCACCTTCCTAGTTAGTAAATATGGAAGAAGGCAACGCTATTCAATTAAGTATGGGTGACCTGGCGGTCTAGGTGTAAGGTGTCAGACTTCTGTGCTGGCGGCCGGGGTTCAATCCTCAGTCCCGACACAGATTTATCTGATCACCAAACCCTTCCTTCACCTCTGATAAGACATCTTGTGAATGTGAGGAATGCCAGGCCTCCACCGTGGTTCGGATTCCACGTTAAACTGTAGGTCCTCCATTTCATCTCACAATCACCCTACCATTACACATGAGCGTAAGTGCGTATAACCCGAACGGGTAGTAAGACGCGGTGCTAATAATAATAATAATAATAATAATAATTTTGTTCTTTAAATTTGTACTCCACAAGTTGTTGGTGCATAGTACAAGTTATACATACAGTATTCTATAATCTAAATCTAAGAGATAACTGGAGATAGAGAGAGAAAGAAAATGGCGCTCCCAGATCGCATGTCCTTACGTCCGAATATTTTATGCTGAGTCGTAGCCCTGGTTATTAAAAGTTTAAAATGAAATATTAATATTTTTAAATTTTATGGATCCCCTAATATATCTTTGCGTAACTCCGGGAGAATGCGTACCCAAGGTTGAGTATCACTGTGCTAGAAGATAGGGCAAAATTGTAATCGGTTAAGGTAAGACTGCTACCTATCAGGGTAGACAGTGTGTTCTGTACATATATAATTATTTAAAAATGGTTTCCTCAAATTATATATGTTTATATTTTCGCTAGGAATCCAATACATTTTACGTTAGCACATATTGAATAATTTAAATACTGTAAATTTGAGGCTAGTTGTAGATTATTTAAACTTTTAACATGTTAAGTTTTGAATTTACAAACATTAAATGAACAAAAACATTTCGCACTGAACAGTATGTTTCTGAACCATTTTACACTATGTTATATCTAGAAATCATAATTATTAGGGATGGTACAGTGTTAATTAATGTAGTAGTGCTATCACCACTTACCTTATAAGTGAAAATATGGTATTTACTTTTTCACAAATTTGCAAAAAGATATTTAGTTGGCCTTGAATAAGATGCTATTCTCCTTTATTGCTACTTTTAATTAATTTTTATAAATACAAGCTGTCATTTATTTTTCTAACATTAACAAACTTTTGTTTGATAAGATTAAATTAATTTTTATTGAGTCTATGTATTTTAATAAAGTTGTCTCCTCTCTTACAAACGGCTATTATATAAAACCATCAAATGGTGTGTTGGGAGAAAGGTGGGGAGGGGTACGCGTGGAAAATTGGTAAGAAAATGCTAAAGGCAAACAGACAGTGGCAATATCATAGATGAAGAGATTTCGGTAAATTTTTCAGATCATTGAACCCCATGGAAAGGGGAAGTATTGGTAATTTTGTTTATCGTAATATTGAAGTATCAACATGTGGTCTACCACTAACCCGATGTTAGTGACAGATTCAGCCACCAGGCGATTATTTGATACGTTAATGTGAGAAAAAAAACTGGAATCGTTGTTATTATTTTATTGTCATTCATTTGTTAATGTTTCTGAAGTTAACGTCCTTAGGATACATTTATTTTGAACTATATTGCATTTATTCCATTTACATGGCTAGAATTGTTTCAAGGAAACAAAACTGAGAATTTCTCAAAACGTAATTTATTTGATAAATAATTTAGGAAAAATTTTGGGTGGAAAATTGTTCACCTCACATCTCAAAGTGTGAAAGGTGTAACACTCTGAGCCAATTAGGTTCTTTTTTATGGGCTTACCATTTTTGATGAGCCTTTTGATCCCGACGTCAACATCCGGACAGATCAGTTCCCCTCGATGGCTATCACGGTGGCTTTCATTCCAAAGTTCTCCTCAAATATGCGTCGCTTGTTGGTCGGTGGCAGTACATTGTTAAACCAGGGTGGTCCAGGATGGGGCCCTGGCACCTTTTACGAGCCGGGGTACAACCCTGGTGCTTTAAAAGGTAAAATACCTATGGTAAGTATTGTACTGTACATCGTACAATATGAATTATTGAATCAATGAAATTCAGATCAGGGGGAAAGAGTAAAATAAAATATAAAGGCAACTGACAGTGGGGGAATTCCATGGCTTAGAGATTACTAAGAATCGACACCAAACATCAAATAGGATCGGTTGCAATTCTTGAGTTACATTATGGACAATCTAAGAGTTAGATGTTTCAAAAATATTATAAGCCGTAGAATAAAAGAGATTGGCGTTATTATAGGAGAATATCCCACAGTTTTGAAGGATTTTTAAATACTGACTTCACACTTGTGCCCGAGTAATATTTAAATGTCATATGGCAAGGAATCCATGAACAATCATTTCACCCGCTTCAAAATAGAACTAAAAAAAGTAATAAATTAATTTCTGGACTATTTTGATTATGGAGGAAGACGTAGTCTAGAATCTACTCAACCTCTAGCAGACTGCTTAAAATAAATTACTTCTAGTTCTGATGAGTGTGAACGCTATTTAATTGGAATCATTGTCTGTATGATTGGGGATTGAGAATAGGGCCAGGAACATTTTATCGTAATATTTGGGGCACGTTTAAGAAGGTACATGAAACAATAATGGCCGCATAGGTCCGAGGCTATGTCCTGAAGTGGAATCGTGTTGTGTGTTCATCGGGAAACATTCTTGCGTATAAATGCCAAGTGAGAATTTATACACGGAAATTGACCATAACTACTCCCCCACGCTGTTCTTGTCGATAAATATGGCAATCCAATGCGTCCCGTTGATACCAACGATACGTAGAAGCGGTGGCATGATGTCACCCACGGGCTGGGAATCGGCAATACCCATGTAAACGAACATTTGTAAGATATTTGGTTCGTAACCAAACTGTAGACTAACTTGACTAGAAAGGGTCACCAATTGTATAGTTCATGAATTTTTGACAACGTCTACTTTGTTATTGAGATTTGTGTAGCTGAGTTAGTTTTAAACGTCTCTATAGCGTTTAGGCCAATACATATTCCCTCTTCTTACTACCCCCAACGCATTGGGAAGAACCCCCTAATGTGACTTCTAGCGCATCTGTCGATGTGGTTGAGTATGCTCTGGACAGCCTCAAAAGGATACTCCTCTGAGTCTTCCTGAACAACTTGGCCGGCACTACTATCTTCAGCTTATGAGCCCATACACCTACACCGTAGCCTACTATGGACACAAGTATTGCTTCATGATACTTTTGAATCGTTCAAATAGGGAGATGAGACCGCCTCTGCCCTATAATCTATGATTTTTTTAATGTCATTTCTGGCTTTTCCGCAAACCTGTTCTATGTGGGCTTTAAAGTTACGCTTTTCATCTAATGTCTCACCGAGGCACCTTGCTGTCTTACTCCATCTGATGTTTGTTTCTGTTTATTTTCAAGATTGGATTTCTAAGGAGTGTCCCCTTGAACAGCATGTAGGTGGTCCTCACCGGTGCCAGTTTCAGCTTCACTTTCCTGCAACAGCTGTCCAGTCCCTCTAACACCCTGTTGCATTTTATTTATAGCTGCACTCTGGACTCTCAACCTACTACTATTAAAATACCTTTCGCAAAAGCAACCAAAACCACCATCCTAAGGAGAGACTCCCCCTCCAGCGTGAGCTGTCACATTCCGGACCGTCAGACGCAAGACCCACGATAAAACTGTCGATGTGTGTGATATCTGCATGGTAGAAGGTCAGGTGACGTGTAGTCTCTCAGCCAGTTCAGAATTCCAGGCCGGTGAAGGGACAGTTCAAATCCCGGACTTGTCAGTCTGTGGAGGATAAGGTGAGGTCTGTGGAGGGCGAGACCCACTGCGCATACTCAAATCATTTTGCTCTCCTAACTACTTGCTTTAGTACCTCAAGTGTGGTTTTGTGGATCTGTTGCTATAATTTGACTTTTTTTAAATATGGATATGAACAAGGTTTGGACGTGAATACGTCTTTAAATTTGCTACCATACGGGGGCAATCCAAAAAACCTAATGATAACAAAATCGGGGGATATAGTTTGGCGTTGTAGTTTCGAATCTATCCTCTACATCCAAAATTAAATTATACCACTGGATAGCTAGAGGATCAAAGAATGCATTACGATACGCGAGAACAGTGACGCATCGCGCGCGGTGGAGGGGGAAGCGCCGCCATTTTGAGGTTATTTTGCTGCGTATCGAGATTTGCAATTAGTATAACTTTTGACTCGGAGAAGCTACGATGTTCGTTTAAGTTTTAATACCTGTATTGATTTAATGTTTACCAGAAATCTCGATGTATCTTGTATGCCATTTGTGTCGTACTTTTCGTATCACAAACCTATAATTAATAAAGTTATATTGTAACACAATAATAATTTGTTTCCTTGCTTTTAATCTAAATACATAAATAAAAATATTTTATTTAAAAATATATATATAACCCGTTACATAAACGTATTCACGTACAACACACGTCCGTGTCCATGACACAGCCACACCCCATTCTTATTTTGTATCTAAATTTCTAATTGACTTTATTTAAAAGTACTCGTATTTAATATGCTCATGGAAAGTTAGATCTAATTAATACTCTAATAACATAAAAAGACAAAAGGGATGGGAATGATTGACTTATTTAAATATATAAAAAAAAATTCAATCCTATCGCAGACACCCAATCATTGGGGTAAAAAAAATGTTCAAAGCATAAGTGGCTCATTTCACAAGGAGTTGAAGAAGGTAACTGCTTCAATAAAATCAGGCGCGGGATCAGATTATGCATATAAACCTAAGTTCTGGTACTACTCTAATTCTCACCAAAGATGATGAGACCCCAAGTGTATTTATCTATAGCAACATCGACTCTGATCTCGTAAAAAAATCCCTTCTCAGATATCACTGCTAAACGCTTAAATACAAATCATCCTTCCGGCACGTTGCCTTTTACCTTCCTCGATGACACTTAAGGCTTAGTGTTACATTAATTGTTACTATTTTTAGATTCATGACGAACCTCTAGTCGTGAGTGCTTGTAAAAAACTAGAGTTTCAGAAGTAGTCTAACCTGTACTTGCACCCTCTATGTCTGTGGACAGACGAAGTAACAGGCCTGGCATGAATGTGAAATCTCCCTAGTCGGACTTGGAGGTCCTTGGGGGGCTTTGAGAAACTGGTAGGTGAATTGTTTTCTGTGTATTCAAGAAAGAGGCAATAACTTGCAATCTATAAATTACTTAAGTAATATGTTATTTTTGTACCAACGGTACTTCTATTGTATTTTCCAACCATATATTATATTATGGTCATTGAAATTTCTAAAATATTAATAATATATTGCTTTGATATGGTATATGATACGTTTTGCTCTTTTAAAACCATTTATCAACAATTAATAAATATTGACTTCTCACTTACATATCAGTAGACTGATCTCTTTTAATAGCAGAAAGAATCGCAGTAAACAGGATGAACGGTTTACTTAGGTTATTGTGATCAAATATTGTTGCATTGTTTTTTGAATTACTGGTTTGTTTAATCCGAACTTCCTTATAGTCTGGGCTTATGTCCACTTATTCTTTCTTTCGGGTGATACTTCAGTTTCATAGAAAAATAAAAGTCAACACGTTCCGTCATAATATAACACACACACACACACACACACACACACACACACACACACACAAATTCCATAGAGCTAGGAAAGAGGGAGATACATAATGAGTGTCAAAATAAATTATTTTATTCAAAACAAAGTTTAAATTTACGATATAAGTACATTTCCAAGCCCTAAGCTTATTTTAGTCTGTAGACCAAGTAATAACACACAAGTGGTAGGTGTCCCTTTAAATGGGACTTAAAATGATATGGCAGCCAAAACAAAATCAGTAAACCTTTAAGAGAATTAATTAGTAATTATAGAAAGTAGAGAGCTCTAGGGAATATTCCAGCTTATTTGCATTTTCATTAAGTAATAATTCCCATAGTGGGCCATTAGAAAACTATAGATTAGGAAGCTAGCAATGCACTTAAAAGTATTGAGAATAATTGCATACCTCTTATATAGTCAATTAGTGTTCTGACCTGACTATACAGTGGTTGTGCGCCGCTTCGGTTCTGTTCAGTTCGCGCCTTCTGCCATTGTGGATAACACGTATTTTGTTGGCTATTAACTTAAACATCTTTAGATAAGTAGAACTCAATTTTGTTCAATAAAAAGGTTATGGTGATTACCAATCAATATAAACAGGCCACTTGCAGATGGCACTTTGGGGTGGTTAAGAAAATTTAAAGTGGCTATTGAGGGGCACCATCCTGATTAGGAGAGCCTCGATCAAGGTCATTGCATAATAGGAATCATAGCCTATACAGTGACATACATAGGCCGAAGCATAAGAAGACACAGGGTGCTAAAATCATCCTCAAACCAAGTTATGGTTGGGAGTGTGCAAAACACTAGAAAAGCTGGGTATAATATACGCTACAGCACTGTAAGACCTCACAGTCAAAAGTTATAACGACGGAAAATATACAAGTAACAATAATGTTAGAACCATTCTGCAATTAAAGTCATGTTCAAAAGATCAACAGCCACTTTGAATAACCTGATATCCCCGGACATTTGTGTCCTAATAAAGGCAGACTACAAAACACACAAGAAGGTTCTTAAGAACGCCTAGTTGTGAATAGCCTGAAGTAACATAAATACACATTGATGTGCAAACCATACATTAAATATCCCTACATGTGACCCAGAGACTGCAAGCTGTAACTAAGCTAAGAGAACAATTAGATAACTAAACAGTCCGACAGAGAGCAGCAGCTAGACAGCAAATCTATGCTCAGCACATTCTACAGGAAGGTAGAGTTGACGCAATCAAAACAGGTCATCTTTGAAGGAGAGTTGATACGAAATGTCTATTTTCTCCCTGACGGCGAGACCATCCATTACCATCCTCAGGGTCGAGCTTCTTGAGGCGTGTGACTCGTTTGCAGCGTCACTTATTCAGTCGATGTGATAATAAAGATCTCGATAATTACTGTGGGTGGAACATTCTAATTTATATTATCAAACTTGCAGATGAAAGGATGACTTGTGTTTTGTATTAAATGTAGGATATTTGTGGCAATTAACTCTATGATCAGAGGAGCAGATAGCATACAACTCTCACTTGAGACTGATTTGTTCTCATTTTCATTTTCACTTTGATTTTACAAATTACCATTATTCATTTTTTTTAACATAAACTTATCCATTTAATAATAGAAACCTTACCAAAAATAAACACAAAACTGTAATACAGCACAAATTATTCATTAACCACAAAATGCATCAAACATTCAGCAGGCAACTCTCACAATACATTAAGCAAGAATTGTAATATAATTGGGCTAGTAGCAGATGCTCAACTGATGTAAGATCAAATTTTTACCAACCTAAACGATTGGTGTGCCATGATTCATCTCGAGGTTAGGACCTATATACTGTCTAGCATGAGAGAAAATCTGGATAAACACTGGTCTAGTCTATTGGTATTAAACACAATCCATTTCCCTCTTGAACCAGAAAATGATCAAACCAGTTTGACCCACACTAATGGTGAAACAACCCAAAAATGGGCAAACTTGTAAGAGCAATGTAAACTTATTTTCTATGAAAGCTTAATTTAAAAATGTATCATAAATATTTTCTGTTATACCGATGAGATACCGTAATGTTAAAGTGTGGCATTAAAATATTTTTGGGTATTTGTACATTATTATTGTCTCCTAGTAAACATTTTTGGGAATATATTTTTAATGACTATAACTTTTTCTATTGTAGCATCCAAAAGGGGCAGATGCCACAAATACATAAAAAAAAAAATTATAAGATGGGGGGAGTTTAACCCAGAGCGAGTGCCGAGAAGATCTAGGTTGTAAATGCAACCTAGACATTACAGTCCCACAACTCGCGACCCTCGAACCAGTTGTGGATATCAAATAAGTGAACCACTATCTAATCAGACAGCAAGAGACTGCAGCCTTCCTAAAGTTCATATAAAATTATAACGTTTGATGTGCATTCCTTGGGAATAATGGGACATATATTAGCAAGATAAATAAACAGATCACGGAAAATTGATTTTTATTAACAACGCTCTATTGATGCGTAACAGTTTAAACAATAGTATACCATATAAATTGGTTAAAGGGAACCAATTGAAATATTCCATTTAAAGTTTAACATAGCATTCTATACCAGCGTATTGCGTACGCGAGACAAAATCAAAGACTCTACAAATAAAGTCATATGGTACTATTTAAAATAGATAGAACAATAAGGTAAACAAATATCTCTATCTTGAAGAGACGGCCTTCCAGTAATGACAGATATATAACTATTAAATAATTTATCATTAAATATTTAATTCCTACATTTACTATCAAAGATTTACTAACAAATAAAAGGAGCTTTGTAAACGACAATAAACTATCTCAACTTAACCAATTAAAAATACTCTTTTAAGATTTAACCTGTTACCAACATATATCAAATATATAATCGTCAGCCATGAGAAATGGCGCCAAAAGTTGTTACATATACAAATTTATCCTTAGACAAAAACCATAATAAACTCTCGTCAAGACCCAAAAACGGGTATTCGTGAAAGTTATTAGAATAATTCTCAAAATTATCATGATCAAAAACTTATCAAACCTATCGTAATATCAATTATATTTTTGATTAGGCGCAAAGACCTCGTAATACCAAAGAGTAAAAGAAATGCTCCTAACCATACTACGTAACGTTATTAAATTTAAATGTGTGGCCAAAAAGAGAATTTAGAAAAATAATTATTATATATAAAGTTCCATAAGGCGAAACAGAATTTTGATCTTACATTTCTATAGACGGAGAAAGCCGGAGCTTTGTGTTATTCCTACTAAGACATAGGCCCAATTGTGACGATATCGGTACAGAAAGCATAATATATACCCAACTCAGTGGAGGAAGACAGGAGAAGGGGGGAGGGTAAGTTCTGGACTACAATGGAAGAATGTGGCAGCGTCGCGATCATTCTAGTACGGAGACTCGCCATTGCGCATGCCCGGCCAAGCCAGCAGCCGCTCTGATTGCCACGCCTCAGGCTCTCTTAGTGTTCTGTTAGGCCGGGACAGTGAATGTTCGTCTCGGGGACTTGAGCCGTTGTTCCATGCGAGTCTTGTCAGGAGGTGAATGCGGTAAGTTTCTTCTATAATGTTGTTGTTTACGTCTGTCTTGTAAGCCCAATGCTACACTATTTTGATGGTACTATTCCTTAGTGTGTTTTTATTTATGATACAACACATTTTCTAAATATTTTATTTCTTTATGTGGTTACTTTTGCCATTTCACCAATTTGAGAATTTTTGGGATGCAGTCTATTAGGTTTTAAGTTTTTGATTTTTTTTTAAACTCTTTCTTCTAACACTATAATTCAAGTATCATAACTTTTGAAATAAAAAATATAATGTATTTATTCAAATGTATATCCTGAACACTTTTTTTTACATCCACTCAATCACTCCGCCTGTTTTTTTGACAAGCTTTAAAGTAACTATATAACCTTACTGTACCTGGTTCTCTTTATCAAACATTCCATAATCACAACACTAATATTCAGACTTGAATCAACTGAAAGTCATGCTATGTATAAAACTGATTGATATAATCACATATATTCTATTATGTCTTTTTGAACTTATTGTTTAGATTAGGCTACTGGTAGTACTAGATAAACATCATTAAAAAATAAATGCAGAGCCATAGCTAACATTATCAAGAAATTGTCTTACACATTATATATATTATATTAACTTCAGCCGATGGTTTAGTAATATTATGTTAATCACTGATTTTTGTTGACATGGCATGTCAGATGTATAATGGCAGACTAAACAAAACATATTTTTCATCTCTTCTCTTTCTTTTTTAAAACTTAGATGGAAACTAAATATCTTTTAAATAATTTGAGAGCACATGTTACACAAAACATTGTCTTCAAAGTTAAAGTTAAATATTTAACAATAATATTTAGAAAGATCCAAAGTGACAAAATGGGAAAACCATAAGCTTTTTAAATAAAATATAATTTAAAAACTTATTAGTTCTATTGTTTAATTCACCTCAAATGGATTGTGTTCTTTGCAGATGAAGTAGTTCTTAATCAAGGCTTATGTGGGTGAACATTCAGAGAGCAGTCAGAGAGTAAGGCAGTTACATGCCTTATAATATTTTGTAGATATCTTTTGTCGTGTATTAACATCCTCCCACATTGACCTTTTTTCACCCAAAACTTCCCAAATCCCTCTTCATTCCAGAACCCTTTGTAAGAGTTCAAATCACAGCATTGCCAAGTATAAAAAATAGTCCAAACTGTACACAAAATATCGCATATACAATTAATAACGTATAGTTTAGAAGTTGGATGTATTTTGTTTATATTGTTTAAGCAATAGCTGTTTGCATTATGTATTATATCACCAATTTATTAAAATGTTAGCCCCGCATCTAAAGATCAATGCAATTTGAAAACTCTGTCAATACAAGCTTGAGTAGAGATAGTGGGGTAGAAATTTGAAAGGAATTATGGCAACTAGAAAAATAATGTAGTTGCTACAAAGTGAGGTGAGTCTCGATAGGGGAAGAGAAATAAAAAAATAAATTCTCTGTGTAAGAAGCGTTTATTTAAGTTTTCTCACTTAGGGAGATGTTTTTGAACTTATAATAGAATATAATTCTTTTAATATTTCTCTTATCTGTCCAATAGAAGGTTTGGGGACAGTTAGTCTCATAACCCTTGGTGGATGTGCCCTTATAATCATCTAACACGACAATTTCCCCCATACTGCCGTGTGACGAGCTCTATGTACATTCTACAGATGTCTTTGTATGTGGTTCCATGTGTCCATGAGATGGAATGAACAAGTGCTCCACCATTCAGTGCATACTGAACTTGGCTTGTGATCCCTTCAAGGTCAGGTATTACTAGGGTTCAGATGGTATCTGCTAGTACCGACTTCTGTGGTTGTCAAAGAAGCAAGGAGGTGTCAAACAATGCTGCCGAACGATTGCACAACTCATACTTGAATACTGGAGGAAGCTCTTCTGATGCTTTTGCAACAACTATTGAGTCACTAGAAAAGTAGTAGAGGATCAACCTGCATTGCTTCGCCACCAATCTGTACTAATATACTAATGATTGCATACTCATGATTATTACCTTAGCCTTTCCTTCAATGTGTACTCAGCAGTGGTTTGTCCATCCATGCTAGCCCAGATATTCTGGCCGATGATCTTTGCTTTGCCAAAATTTACAGTAATGTGTGAATATATCACAGTCGAGAATGCACAAGATTGTATTTCTTACTTTAAGAGAGTCTAGAAATATGTGTCCTTCAGGTCAGCATAAGCTTGACAGATCACGCCATCCTGTGAGGCCCCCAGTACTTTTAATTCTTCTCATCAGTACATGCTCGATTATTAGATCTACGGACAGGCCAGCCCATAAACGATAACTACTTCTGACCACATGTGTAGTACTTGGCTACAATTGAAGAAGAGACGAGTCAGACACATAAACAAACTCACCCAATTTCATCATCCCAGTGCCTCTTGAAAACAGGTCGGAGGAACAACAAAACATGACCGAGAGAAACCGCGCCGCGTGATCAACTGACCGAGCCCACCAAGATTCAAACGGCGCCCACTAGAATTCGCTTCAGACATAAACATTCCAAAAAACTTAATCTAGGAAGAGAGGCCTGTCCTAATCTAGTCCAGAATATTCCGGTCGTTTGGAGTTGGTTGTAGAAGCACATATTGTGACGCACATTCCCCCCTTTGTATGACCCTAATGTGTTTACCCTAATGTGTTTCCCCTCCTTGATCCTAACCTTTCATGTTCTCTGGGTTTTCTTGTATATATAGTGTCAGGATGGGAAATGTCCGGCACTCTTGGACTTGGCTTTACAATGAGAAGTACGTAGCCGTGGCTACATATATTTAAAATTGTAAGAACAAATTTCTTTTCGGCTTAATTATATTTTATTTTTGTAACCTTTTCAAAATCCTCGTTTCGGACTTTCATAATTAATTGTTAAAATAAGTAACTTAATAATCGTAAAAATCATAGACCAATATCAAATTTCAAGATGTTGGAGAGTAGTCAAAGATTGGGATATCGAGACTTAGGTTTATTTTGGTGAGATTGATATTTGTTAGAATATTACCATTGACTTGATAGATAGAATTCTCGATAATAAGGTCAAATGTTGTAGTTTGATAATTTGATTTATTTAATGAATTTTTGCTCTAGTGGGAATAGGAATTGAAATCTTTAAATAAATGATGATAGAAGTCTTGAGGACTCACCTTTTTCAAATAGTGGTTTATTTACATGTTTACGTATTATGAGATAGGTATAAAATTTGTAAACTGTTTCTAAACTAGGGTCAATTTAACAAAATTTATAAGAGAGTCCCTTACGTCTATCATTAATAATTGTGTTTATGCCATCATATATGGTTCTACCTGTTACTAAATATATACATGTATTCAATTATATTTGTAATGAATAAATACAAAAAAAATATTTTTTTTTTCATTTATTATGAATAGTTAAAGAGCCTTAGGATAGTTTTTTCTTATGAGTGTTTACTCTTCCTTTTTTCGGAACTCATATACTCTTGAGGATGGCCGCATAACTGTCATTCCCGCATATAGATTGAGTTACATGCTCTGAGTTTTCAATGTTTGTATTCAGACATTCAAAACAGTTACTCAAGAGACTCACTCTAATTATGTTTATATTAGTTTTCTATTTGAGCCTTCAATTTTGGATTTTTTTAGGTAAAGGAGGTTTCACATTGAATCCCTCTTCAAATCTCTGGAAGACATTTGTATGTTCCACCTGGAGCATCAGCATCCACTGCACATACACCCGAGCAGTTTTTGTGTAAATATTATGTCCAGATGCTGCCATTAAAGAAGTATTTATAATAATGATTCATGGTGAAGTTGCCAGTTTTCCATATGTTTGGCTCTCAGAAACTTTCGAAGTAAGTCCATCTTCATGTCCTGTATCCATAGGGCAGCAATCCTACTAGAGAATTTCAGGGATTATTTTTATCTTCTCAGGCTTTCCTTTATTCTGAGCATAACAACATGATACGTTTCCTCTACAGAAACTGATCCATTCATAACATGTGCATAGAGGACTGCAACTTTACCGAGACAACAATTTCCTGTATAATTTCTTGCTAGAATGTATGGAGGAAAAATGCCATCAATACTTTTCATCACTTGAATAACTTAGTACTTTTGATATGTTATATGGCAACTATTTAAGAGAATTAATAAGTCGAAAAAACTTCTGTTGAAATTTGTGTGAGGTGATATTTACAAAATGCCTGTAATTAACTAGTCTGCCAGTACTGTACTATATAACTTCATAAAAACCCCAATTTCAACATCGTTAAGTTTGCCATTTTGTGAGTGTTCATGACTCTGCTTACCGAAACATTATCATGACGCTTTGCTACTGCTTACCTAGAATATTAATGTGGCTATTGAAGGTGATTTAACATACATATCATATTTATTTACAAAAATACTGTGCAATACAGTATCTTCAATTAAGTTGAACATTTTCCATAAAAAAAACTGCTTAATTAAATCATCTTGCCATTTCCATCACACCCACTTCTTAGTAATATTATTGTTCCACATTTCATTATTCGCTAGTCTCACATGGTTATTTCCCCCCTATTCCCCCTTACTCAACTGCAGATTTCTTGGAATTAGCCAACCCTCTACCCCCCCTTCGCCCAAGTAAACCCTCTCACACCTGTCGCTTATTCCGTCCCAAACAGTGGTCATTGAATTCCAATCTCTCTATTACAACTCGGTGAACCTCTCTTGCTTGGTTTTGTTTGAATACGAACTCGTAAACAAACCCTGTGGAAAATGATTTTAGTGCGCGACTCTTCATAGATAATAAGTTGATAATGTTCTCTATGTGTTTTTATTTAATATATATAATATGTACTCATTAAACGCGAGTGTTTAGGGGAGCTCCTCTCGCAAACTAATATTCGTTAAAAGACCATCCTCGGATCAAGAAGATCAAGACCATCGCTCCCAGGTATTCTCGGATCTCCAGTCAAGAAAACCTTCAAGGTAGGCTCTACAGAGTACATCTTTTTATTAAACCAACGTTCAACTCCAGTCTCTGTTTTAGTGTAACTAAAACTGGTCCTCCGGAATTAAATTACTTTTTTTGTTAGTCTTAACTACATTAAAGAGACAGATCGCTCATACAGTTATAAAATGTTGAAGAATCATTAGAAAAAAATACATTTTCTATTCAAATATTTAAAAATAAGAATATATTTACTATTTTATTCATCACTGATATGCACATCTATCATAGACTGACCACTTAAGTAAAATGATAGTGGTCACATAAATGGACAACAGTTGGACTTATTGATTGAATAGTCACACTAACTGAATTATTTGCACATATATGTCTTAAACATATCCCTTGTGTGAACCCAAGAATTCGGTACCATCAGTTAGTAAATTGTTGTTTGCTACATGGGAGTTATTTTCCTCAAATTAATCAGAATCTTGAAACCATTTATTTTGAAATTTTGCTTTCTCTTAAGCTGAGTTTATCAAGTCTCAACTATGTAAGTATAGTATAGTATTTAACTATAATTTTATAAGGGGGCAATGTAAAAATAGTATTTAATTTAATTTATTTGAAGTACATAAGACAGTTTGTGATACACGGTTTTAAATTTTATAATTTTATTTTCAAAGAATTAAACGTCTTAATTTGTATATTTGGAACAATAAAAACTTTATATATTGGGTCCAAAATGGTCAACACTTTGTATCAAAATTTTGACTTCTGCATGAAATTTCCGGCATTTAATTAGGCGATGCACATTTTATGGCTACTCCATTGCTATTAAATTTCTCTTGTATTAATTTTGACCAATAAAATAGGTAAATATTATCTATTGCGTCTAGAAAGAGTTAGAGATCCTTGCTGTACCACGGCTAAGACATTAAACCAATTAAATCACTTTAAAGTCACTACTAGTTTTATTAATAATTATTCAAGGAGCACCCAATAAACAATAACAAAAGGATCTAATTAAAAATGAAAAGATAAGTGATATGAAATATAAGGAAAAAGTTCAAGACAGAAAAAAATTTTAATTAGCAAAAACATATTGAGTTTATAAGAATTTGAATAGTTATAGATAATAACAAGTATGAATAAATATATATTACATTATATTGAAGAGAAGATAGATGGAATAGAATACTGGCAAGCCAATAAATAATGAAAACTTTACAACTTTATAATTTCCATTAAGGAGTGTGAAATCTATATTGTCACATCACTCTCTCACTTATCAGATTCCATTAAAAAAAATTTATTGGTAATATTATTAAATGATCAATATTTGGTAATTATTATAAATACAATCACAATCACATTAAATATTAAAATGGTGACAATAGGCATTACTGAAACTACTCAAATTTAAGTTATGCGCCTCTCACCTTGTTGCATAAACCTTGTTTAAGTTTAAATTTATTTTATCATTTTTTTTATTAATATTTCAATGATGAATAAAAAATAAAAATCTTTCAAATAACGTCCTGTTTTGTCTAATTGATTGAATAGCTAAAAACTATTCATATAATAATTGTTATATTGTTTAAACTTATTTCCATCTTCATAATAATTATTTGTTGATGTTCTTATTATATACTTCAATAAATTTCAATACTAATCGCAAATTACGAGTTATACTCATCATTAGAGGAAGTTTAGCATTACACTGAAAAATTACTTATAGATTTACTCTCAAATTTTGAAGTATGTTTATGTCAAAATTTCTTGAGCCCTCATCCCCCCCAACCCGATTGGAGCACCCGCATCGCCCCCACTCCTTCCCTCACGAAAATTCTGGATCTGCCCCTGTGCTGTACAAATATTTCCCCTAAGAGGTTTAAAGAAAAACAAAATCAATTTTTTGAGAGACTTGCTTATTCTATGGCATTAGACAATTATTGCATTTAAACTTAAGTAGTATATGTTCACAACAAACGTTTACAAAATTGTATTAATTTATTTGTTAATATCTCAGAAACTATTGGTTTTATAAAAATATATTTCAAATACATGCTTTTTATTTTTAGTAGTACTAAAACTTTACAATGATAAGTTATTTCGTATCTCAAATAGTTAAAGAGATATGGAAATTCACGGTTCTGTAAAGTACCCTAAAAGTCATTTTCATGGGAAAATGAAACTAGCCATTTTGTTTATAATCTTGACCAACACATAGATACGAATTTTAATAAAAATAGTTATAGCCGATTTTGAGAAAATAGAATTTTTCTCTTTTCACCCTTTAGTAAACTGTTCTTAATTTTAAGGTTTAACAGACATACGGCATTTCAAAAACCACTTTTTATGTTTCGGGGGGTCATGAAACGTCGACATCCATCAACATCTCGGGGTTTTTTTTTGGCGGTGTCAAAACTTTGCCTTAAGTGTCTGAAAAGTTAAAAAATATAAATATTTGCGTATAGCTTGGAAAATTTTTTGTTTAAAAAAATATATTTCAAGTAAAAGACTTACAGAGATATAATTAAAAGTTAGAGTTAAGCATGAGACCGGAAACCTTAAAGTAATTTTGATGAAAAATTGAGCGTAGCCATTTGGTTTGTTTGTAATATTGATCAATGCTTGGAAATAAAATGTATTCAAAATTCTAAGCCGATTTTAATAAAATCGATTTTTTTCTCTTTCCGCCCTTTAAGAAACTACCATTAAATAGGGTTGGATATCCAATTCCAAAAAAACCCTTGTGGCAACAAAATGAATACCTTAGATACCAAGTTTTAGCCCAATCGGTAAAAGAGTTTAGGTTCTAGCCCGAGGTATAAAGTGAAAAACAGATGGACAGAGGGCATTGCGAAAACAACTTTTTTTTATTCGAAGGATCATGAAATGTCGACATTCATTAAAATCTCGAGTTATATCTTTTTGACAATTACAATACTTGCTGTAAGGTAGCGAGAAAGTATAAATATTGAATCGGGTCCCCCAAGATCGTATTAAAACGTCGACTTCCGGGTAAATTTTTCTACCTTTTCTTAGGGGTTGCACCTTTTTTGATTATTGTATTGCTATTAAATTCCTCATTTCTAAATTTTGACCCATTAAATAAGTTAATATTGCTTAGTGAATCTAAACTTAAAGAGAGAGATTTTTGCTGTTCTAACATTTCCCCTAAAAAGATGAGGGGAAGAAAACTTAAACTTTTTGAGAGATTTACTTATTTCTTATTCTATGGCATTAAAGAATTATTGTGTTAAAACTTTAGTACCTCTTTACAACTAAAGCTCCCAAAAATTGTATTAATATAACAGCCAATATCTTAAAAACCATTGGTTTTATAAAAATATATTGCTTATAAAAGTTTTTAATTTTACAAGTACTACAATTTTGCAATGATAAGTTATTTAGTATCTCAAATAGTTGCGGAGATATAGAAACTTCCGCTTTTATAAAGTACCCTCAATGTTATTTTTTTGGGAAAATGAAAATAGCTATTTTATTTATAATCTTAATCAACACCTATACACGAATTTTAATCAAAACCGTTAGCGCCGCTTTTGAGAAAATCAATTTTTCTCTTTTCACTTTTTATTAAACGACTCTTAATTTTAGGGTTAAAAAGAGACAGACGTCATTATC
This sequence comes from Timema shepardi, assembly GCA_902151425.1. NCBI lineage: Eukaryota > Metazoa > Arthropoda > Insecta > Phasmatodea > Timematidae > Timema > Timema shepardi. The sequence goes on along the minus strand of CABFVX010001047.1, from coordinate 161,257 downwards.
TCTCAACATTTCAGCTTAGATTTTTTTTTTATGGTCGCAATACTTTACCTTTAGTGTTCGAAAAGTTAATATATAAAAATATATTTATTTGCATATAGCTTGAAAGTTATTGGTTTTATGAAAATATGTTTCAAGTAAAAGATGTGTTTTATAAATAAACCTACATATTTGCAATGACAAGTAATATAATATCTCAAATAGTTTCTGAGATATGATAAAAAATAAGAATTTACGCATCAGACCGGAAACATTAGTCCTTTTGCCCAAATATTGAGAATAGCCATTTTGTTTGGAATATTTATAAATCTTTAGAAATGAGATTTAATCAAAATCTTAAGAGCCAATTTTGATAAAATAAATTTTTTCTCTTTTAACCCGCCAGTAAACTACCATTAATTCTATGGTTAGATATCCAATTCCAAAAACCCCTCAGGGCAACCCTATGAAATCCCTATATACCAAGTTTTAGACAGATAGGTAAAAATAGTTTAGGCTCTAGTCCGAGGTACAGACAGATGGAAATTCAAAAACTACTTTTTTGGATTCAGATGGTAATGAAACGTCGAGATTCATCAAAATCTCGAGTTCGATTTTTTTGACAATCACAATAATTTCTCTACCTGTAAGATAGCGAGAAAGTAAAAAGGGAAGCCTCTTGAACATTTGGCCACTATAGAGAGTATTTTATTTGTCAATGAGGCAAACAATATATATCAACGTATTCGATAATTATCAAAGTTATAAAAATAAAGAAAATAATTTCAAGCTTATTAATTTTAATATATTAAAAAATTTCTCATATCAATGGTTGTCAATTCAGGATTTAATAGGAAGGGTAACTATGATGTTAAAAATAAATACAATTTTTTGATAAATTATTTAATATCTATATCTACTATAAATATTTAAAAACTAAATGTCTTTTAAGGGCTTCATGAAAAATAACTATAAATCAATATGTGCTTTATTAAATGTTATTTATTGAAGAAAATGTTGGAATCAAAAAGTTTATCTTAAAGCATTAAGGGTATTTTTCATTTGAACAAATAATTGACAAATAGTTATTTTTTATGAATTAGATTACAAATGCTTTACATTAGAATTTTCCTTTATTTTAAAGAGTTTGACCAGGTAAACATGTTTCAGAGTGGAAAGAAAGTATATATGTAAAAAGGAGTTTAAGAAATGAAAATCTAATATTCAGAATTAATGTTTTCATTGATTCAAAATACATAAAGGAAGATAAGGTCTGCGAAGTTGCAGCTAATGTTGACAAATGCCCAGGTTTAATCTTCTGTTCCTTTCATACTCTTTTAGTCCAGTCATTTATAGATTTATTTATTTTGGTTGGGTAGTGATGATCTTCACTCACATAAAAGATAGATAAAGCAAATCGTTGTCTAATATATTATGTATTGTTAAGATTTTTATTGTTCTGAACAGTGATTAAATTGGATGTTATAATTTTAATAATCTTTTTTGGACCAAAAAAACCCCCCAACAAAACAACAACAAAATTTGATGACTTAACATGGAAATATATTGATCAGCAAACCAATTCGTTTTTCAAGTTTTACTGAGTGAATATAATATTATTATCGATATTCCAATTGTAATATAATTTATTAAATTTCCACAAGTTTCAAGCAAATGATTCTTTGGGTATACAGTTTGCACTTGCATTCGCCACTTCACTAGCATTGCTGTGTTTTTCTCTCTCAGTTGCTCTGGAACACAATACACAAAGAATAAATACAAGCCAATTAAACAAAATTAAAAATTACACCGAATGACACTAGAAAGATGCAAGTCAAAAAGACAAATGTAAAACAACCATTCACTGTAATTAACATAGGATGTCAGGCGCCTTCTTCAATAGACAAGAGAAAAACATCAACTTTTACCAAATCAAATTGGGTAATGTTCCATTCTCATAGTTTGAAGAATAGACCTGATGTGTGACCAGAAAAACACAGTATTATCTTGCAATTTAAATGAATATATTGGCCCTACATCTTTCTGTTATGTGTATAAGCCGTGCTCTTCTATCCTCCTCTTAATGTTTATTGGATTAATATAGATGATGTTAGTTGCCAGAAAACAAGAATGTACATTCTAAACACAAACAATTGTTAATAATAAATCAGTACATTACTTTAATCCCAAATTTGAGCCATTTATTGTTACGAAATTAAATGCAAATTATAGATTATTTGTAAAAAATAATATTTTACATATTTTTAACAATAACTGGTTATATATCTATATTATAAAAATAAAAATCCATTGTTTGGCCTATATAAAAATTGCCTTTAAATAGTAAGTATCTACCTGCTTCAGGTACAGCATGGTCTAATGCGCTACTCTTGCAGTAGACTAGACTGCTGATAATGGGTATAATGAGCTTCGAATCTTGGTTGAGTGTACTGAGGGTTGTTTTTACAAAGTAGTTTTCCACACAAAAAAAAGTATATAATTAAATTAGATCATCATGAGTGGGTTTTCAAGACTTAACAAAACATATTGTTTAATTTCTAAATGTAAAACATTGATTAGATATAACATATCTACTATGCTTGCCAATGAAGTTAGTTAGTTGAGGTATGTTAGAGGACTTTTGCGACCAGTGTTTGAATTGATTTAATTTTTGGGCTTGAGCCCCATTCTTCTGGTATTTAAGATGTAGTTGTAACAGTATAAAAAATGAATTAAGTTGTTAGATAAACTTTCGGCTGTTGTATTACTTCAAACCTGGAAAACGTCAGATAATTGAAATACATGACTAATTATGCACTTAAACATTTAAAAAAAGTGAGAGAGTTTGTTTCTCGACGTTAACAAAATGCATTGCCTGGATATGGCAGTTTTAAACATGAGAGAGAAAAAAGTTCTTTTATAACACCTTTACACAGGGCCAAATATGATACCTTGAACATTAAATACAGTACTGTAGGCTGATGTTTAAAAGTTGTTAGGAGTGTTTTTGAAAATAAGTGATCAATGTAACAAACAGAAAAATTGCCATTTACAAAGAAAAACTGCCAAAAAAGATTGAAGCAGGAATTTATTTCAAAATGTCTGGAAAACCTGGAAAAGTGAGGGAATTTCATAGAAAAAGTTTTGTAGCCACCCTGAGTGGGCTGATTTTGATTTAAGTGTTACAAGTTGCAGTCACAAACCCTTAATCTCATGGTGTACAGGGCGATTGTAATAAAATGTGAAATCGGACAAATGAAGCTATAAGAGAAATATATACTTATTAGTTAATACCGTTGAAAAGTTTTATTGTTTATTTGTAAAATTTATTAATTTGGATAGAGGCCATAAAATGAGTTGATACCAACTATTCATAAACAAGATTACCTCTGGTTTAGGTGGAACTACCAGTCAAGCCAATAAATATATGTAAGTATATAGTGCAAAAAACTTAATTGTCATACCTCACAGGAGCAAATTTATCTAACTACTATGCAGTTTCTCTTACAGCTTTATCTCAACAATTTCAGCTTTTTATATTTATGACCATCACACAATGTGGATACTGTTTTGAGAATGCATCCTGTAGCCCACAAAGCAAGATCTTCCTAAAATTAACTTTTATCTGGTGTGACGCTTCTGTTCCAAAGGCCCAAAAGGCTAAAAATAACTAGATTCATCCATCATCCATCCCAGCAGAGGGCTGTTGCAATTTATATTGTTGCCACTTAATTGTAGCAGTAGACATAAAACTAAACGGATCAAAAGTATCTACCAAGTGAGTCAATGAATATAGTTATTACTATTTATAGATTACATAAGCTTTATTACAAACAAGTGAATGATAAAATTGATGGATAATGAAGTTTTATGATAATGTTTGCTTTAGTTAAAGTTAATTGTATACTATAAATATTTAACTTAGCCATTCAGTACAAACAAAATATTGCTGTGAAGAGTAAATCATAACATAAGAGTTTGTGGGACATGAACAGAGAAAAAAAGATGAACAAAGAAAGGAGTAAAGGAGAACAAGGAGCGAATAAGACTAAAAGAAAGAGATAAAATGCAGAATTATTTTGAAGGAAATAGGAAGCTATTCTGGGAGTGGGTAAATAAAATAAAACAAAGAGTGCAAGGAAAGACATATGACATTCAGAATGAATGTGGTGAGATGATCTGGGATATATACAATATAAGAGAGCAATGATGGGAGTTTTTCGAGCAATTAAGTGGTTATAAAAGGAGATAGAGTAGCAGAAAATAGGGAACATGTTATGATGTGTGAAAGAATTTACGAGGCTAAGGTGTTAAGGCTACAGATGTAGTAAAGAAAGGCAAAGATGAGGCTGTAGATGGGATCATAAATGAGATGATTATGTGTGAAGTGTGGGGAAATGGTACTACTTGCCAGCTTGTGTAAGTTGTTCAATGTGTGTGCAGGGATTATGAATGTTCCTGATGTCTTGAAGAATTATGTCTTTGTTCCTTTGAACAATGGCAAAGGCAGTAAGAGTGAATGCAATAATTATAGGGCAATTCGTTTGTTGAATATTCCAGGCAAAGTTTTTAGGATTGTCTTAATTGAAAGGGTGCGTGAAAAAATTGTGGACATGATATGAACTGTGCAATGTAGATTCATGCCAGGCAGAGGTTGCATGGATAAGATATTTGCATTGCAGCAAATGAGTGAAAAATGTATGGCAGTAACAAAGAAAGTTTATTGTGATTTTGGTTATCTGGAGAAATTATACAACTGTGTGAGTAGGAGTATGTTATGGCATGTTCTGAGAGGGTATGGCGTGGATGCATGAAGCTTTGAGTGAATGGTTTGACAGTGAACAGAGTGTGAGGCAATGATTTTGTATATCTGGGCAAAAGTTTCTGTAAAAATGTATGGATAGATGGTGAAATTGACAAATGGGTAAATGCATCTCGAAGAGTAGTTAGATGTGGAATAATACAAAGACAGAAGCAGTATCAAAAGAGATAAAGATGGCAGTATATAAAAGTGTATTGACATCTGTTGGAGACACTGACTAAGATGCACGATCCAACCACTGCACCAATCACGAGAGGCGCTGCAGTAGCGCAAGCATCACGAGTTAGCCAATCACATAACTTTCCGTTACACAGTTCTTTTTCCGTCACCAAACCGACCGCGTCGTTTTGTGCTCACGCTAACTTTCTTTTCGTGTTAATTAGCCCACTAAGTGTATTTGTAGATTCTATGTTCGTCTCAGACGTTAATTTTGTGTACTCGACATTAACCTTTGCTAACAGGTTATGGGCCCAGTACTCGTCGCGATAATTATCGTGTGACTAATCGAAGATCGCGAAGCACGTGACTCTAACGGACACTGCGCCATATTTAGTCTAGAAAAACTCGTTAGTACGCTGCGAAAATGAACGCAACCGGCGTAAAGTTCGAAGTTTTAAATAAAGAGAATTATGAAACATGGAAGCTACAGATGCGTGCAGTTCTCATAAAGAATGATGCATGGGGCTATGTGAGCGGGACAATCGTGAAGCCGGAAGCGGCTGCAGCCGAGCCAGCGACGATTGAAGCCGAACGACGGTGGAGAGAAGCCGACCTGAAGGCACAATCTGACATAGTGCTCGCCATGAACCCGTCAGAAATAAAACAGACTAAGGGCTGCGAAACTTCACGAGCAATCTGGGAAAAATTAGAGGGAATATACCAGTCCAAAGGGCCGGCACGGAAGGCTGCGTTGTTGAATAACTTGATGTCCTTGAAACTACAAGATGGCGGCGACATGCATGAACACACTCGGTGTTTTTTCGACATGGTGGATAGGTTGGCAGAACTTGAAGTTGATATTAATCAAGAGCTATTGGCAGTCATGTTTTTGCGCAGCCTACCGGAGAGCTACGAAAACTTTCGTTGCGCCATGTCGTCACGTGACGCATTACCGCCTCTGGAGATGCTTCGAATCAAAGTTACGGAGGAATTCGACGCGCGTAAGGAAACGAGCCGGAACTCAACGCAAAACGCGATGTACGCGGGAAAGTCGGTCGGAAGTAATAGACGAGAAAAGCCCAGATGGGAGAAATTGAACAAAGACTATGGTGCGAAAAAGGACTCTAAAATGAAGTGTTTTAAGTGCAATGCAATCGGACACCGGGCGAAAAACTGTCAGAAGACAAGGATGTCGAACGAACAATCCGCGAAAATCGTCGAAAGCGTGTGCCTAACCGCGACGGACACATCCAATAAAGGTGCACTTAAAATTGCAAACAATGCGGGTCGTGTTAGCTGGTGTTTCGACAGTGGATGCACGTCTCACATGTGTGGGAGTATCGAGTCGTTCGCACAGATCAGTCGGAACTTCGATCATGGAAAGTTAAATCTCGCTAACGGAACCTGCACGGACATTGAAGGAATCGGTACCGTGTCATTTGGGACAAGCGTGAGCGGTAATCAAAAGGTGATCGAATTCAAAGACACATTGTATGTACCAGGCCTACGCGCTAACCTCATTTCGGTCGGTAAAGTTACCGACAGAGGTCACAAAGTAATTTTTAGTGAGGCAAAGGCCGAGATCATCGATCAGGATGACAATGTGCTGCTTATCGCGAAACGGGAAAACGGGCTATATTATTTCCCAGAGTTGACCAACCAGGAATGCAGGAAAATCTCAGGCCTGGATGACGGTGCTATTACTCCAAGGAAGAATTCCATTGAGGATTGGCATTCTCGCATGGGGCATCTTAATGTTAACCTTTGCTAACAACATCAACATTATTTCATGGATGTGAAGCATGGGTTTGGCCAAGAGAAACACAAGAGTAAGGTGTATAAGAAATGTTTTGAAAGAAAGGGAATTCAATAGGTCAGCGTGAAAGAAGCATCTTACATTGGTTCAGGCATGTTGAGAAGATGAGTGTGGATCGAGTAAAGAAGCAATCACATGAAGGTAGTGTGTGTGGATCAAAAGCATGTAAGATGAGGCTAAATGTTGTAGATAAATGTGTTAAAAAAAGAGATATTAGAAGTTTTAAGAATAAAAGAGCATGTATGATTTGGTGTATGGATGTTGTTGAAATGAAGGGAGTATGCAAGGATCGGGAAGTGGGGAGAAAGCTAGTGATGAGGGATTAAGTACAGTACAGAGTTGTTGTTTTTTGAAGTATGGTCTGTCTGTCTGTCCGTATGTATGTATGTTATGTATGTATGTATGTATGTATGTATGTATGTATGTATGTATGTATGTATGTATGTATGTATGTATGTATATATGTATGTATGTAGCTTTAAAATAATTTAATAAGCATCAACTGATGAATAAATTTAATGATTGAAATAATGACAAGTTCTGAATCAATGATGTAACCAAAAGTCAGGTTTTGTATTCCCTTAACTCCTCCCCAGTCCCAGCATTCCTTAAAATTTCTTCTCTTGGTTTTGATGTCTGTTTGTTTGTTGACCTTGTGGATGACTTTTTAGAATATTAAATAATCAGATATAAATATCATGTATAATTGGCTAGTGCTGATGAATGTTCAGTTTAGTGGACTTTCAATTTAAATATTATTTCAAAGCAGCATATTTGATTAAATTATTTAAAATTTAAAATGTGAAACATAATAATAAAATATTTTGTGTAATAACCATGTTTGAGTTGATAAGACAATTACCAATTTTATTAATAGTGTAAAGTATGTTTTAATGAAAAGGTTTTGCTATGACTCACTTTGCAGTCACATCCAAATGAAGTGAAGATGTAGAAGAACGTCCTTTGTTTGTCAGGAATGTGCTGAGGGACTCATCTGAGTAATCACTTTCATGATCGCTGAACAAGAATAAAGGCAATTACAAAATGTGGAACAAGGTCGAACTCTTTTCCAAAAACTACCTTTAAAAAACGTCAGTAAGGCATATAATCACATACTTAGATAATACATAACTTTTGAACTTTTAAGGATGACACGTAGTAATATTAATTGACATCGAAATAGTCAATAATTGTCACAATAGATGGTGAAATTTGCTGCTTTACTTCAAAACAAACCAATTTAAAACAGATGAACCTTAATACTCCGAAATTAAAATTTAACTTTGAGCCAAAATGACTGAAGGAATGCAATAGTCAAAACATCTTTGATCTGCTTCCACTACGTCTTTTCACGTGTGTTTTTAGATACTGTTGCAGTAGGGTTTTTACTACTGTTATTATATTGTGACAAAAAATTTGGTATATTTGTTTACTAAGTTTGAATTTAATTCGCTGCAGATTATTACTATAAAACCATCTCTCAGACAATAATTGACAAATAGTTATAACAAAATCTTTAAAAATTTAGTAATAGGACATGTAAATAATATAAACATTAAAAAAGCCAAAGAAAATAGTGATTATTTAATTTCTATCAAAGTGAGTTAATTTTCAGATATAAATAATTTTTTTACTATAGAGAGATTGTATTTTCAGGGTGAGGCTTATTTTCGGGTCAATATATATTTATTTGCATTACTATTTTAGTGATACAATTAACAAAATAAATGTTTGATGGATTAGGAGTAAATATTACTTAACAATTGTGCAATAAAACATTTTCTAAATAATTTTAGTTTATAAAGTTATAAAAATAGCCACAATTTTTTTTTTTGCTAATTGAATTTTTATTTGGTTTAAAGAATATTTAAAATAATAAAATAATATTTGATAAAATTTTGCTTCGAATTGAAAAAAATGGACTTTGCACACCCTCTTTATTTAGGTATATATAATTGTTAAAATTAAGTTCCCACTAGTCAAAAAATGGTAATGAAGATTGATAACACAAATTGCTGGTTAAATATAAATTAATATACCTGTCAGAATTATCTGGTTCACTGTTGCTGCCCTCTTCCATATCACCTTGAATAGCTGATTGTAGATCCTCAATTCTTTTGAGGGCAAGACGCAAGTCTCCCTTTGCTGCTGTGGCCTCTGCTTCTGCTGTCTCTAATCTTTTTTCCAAGTCTCGCTTCTTCTGGGTAATCTCTGCTTCTCGAGCTTCTGCCACAGACATTCCATCACGCAGCTCACGAACAGTACGCTGGAGCTTGCGAGCTGTGTCCTGAGAAGTCTGCTCTTTGGTTCGTTGTATTGCACATTCATTCTGAAGTTTGTCCACAGCTTCTTTCATACGACTTATTTGAACCTAAATGGAATGAATAAATCTTTTACTACCAAAGTGAATTATAATCTCTACTAAATAAATCATCGAATAACTTCAAAATAAATGATAATTTTAACTGTTGTTAAAATTATTTTATGGAGAGTAAGTGATAAAAATACACTTGAATATGAATTTTATAAAAGTAAAAACTATACTTGTGAAAAAACTTGAGATTTACCAGCAAGGTCACATATAAAAACAAAAACCATCAAAAAACGTGATGAGCTTTGGATAAGTTAAAAAGGGACATTTTTTGAGCCATCTTTTGCATATATGCACTTGATATAGTTGCTTGAGTAATAAAATTGTAATATTCTTGAATGGTAATATACCCTCAAATATAAAACACATATTAAATGGGTTCAAGAAGCAAAATACAAAGAAATCAAATAACATATGCGATTTTAATGAATACAAAGTTTAATAAAACTATACAACTATGCTGAAGAACTAATATTATTCATAGCTAAAATGAGTTTTCAATTGAACCTCCACTCTGAAGTAGCTTGCTCGAAACAGAGGTGGGTGTAGCCATAACACCCATCTCGGTGGTGTACTTAGCTAATGCATCAGTTTCGTGTTGAGCAAGACCACTGAGGACGGGGAGATTGAGGTTCGAATCTCACTCGGGTAAACTGGGGATGGTTTTTCCTAAATGGTTTTCCACTCTCCCTAAACGAAAATGCAGGCGTATAATCCGAGCAGGTAGTAAGACTGTACCCCTATTATTACCAATGGGTATATTTTTCCCTATATCACGAGTACGAGAAATTAAAGGAACTTTTATTAATTTTCATTAAAACCGTCAAATAAAATTTATAAAGTTCTTCTGTCATAATGTCGGGTCTGGACTACATTTTTTGTTTCACACTATAATGTGTATCTTTTGAGCATTAATAAAAAAATTGTATAGCCTTAAAATAATTACTTATGTAAAAAAAGGGAACTAAACAATACACATTAAATAAATATACACACACATAAACTTACCAGTTATACTTTTAGTTTTTAAAAATACCGTGTAATACAAAAAAAAAAAGTATTATTTTTGGGGCATTGATCATCAAACAAATTGTACTATTTTCCTATCCTCCTTTAATGTATATTGAATATGGCTTGTGTGCTTACCTCCATTCTACAGCGTGTGGTCTGTTCTAGTTCTAGCTTGGACTCAAGCTCCTTGATCCTAAATTCAAGCCTCTTCTGTGCTAGTGACGAGGTGGGATCACCTACTGTTTCCATGCTCTCTAGTTTGATGGCCAGTTCTGCCAATTGCTCTTTAAGTGCTGAACGTTCACTTTCCAGCTCAGCCACCATACCTGCTTGGTCCTGAAGAACCATTTGGTCCACAGACAGCTGTTGTACTGCTGCACGATATTTCTTCAAAACCTATCATGATCAAAAAATTTAAAAAAACTTATTTTTGGATATAAAAACTCCAGATTATAAGGAATGTCTTTTATTTTATAAATTCATTGGTTGAGTATTGCAAATGTAGACTTTTATATTTTTAATCTAGTTAGTAGAAGCAAAGATCTTTTATTAACATTTGGGGTAAATATAAATTTGATTTGATTCATGATGGATTTGATTGATAAGTATAGCAAAAGAAGGTTAAAAAGAAAGGCAACTAAAATAAAACGCAGAGTATGTTTCTAAAGAAGGGATGAAAAACAACGTTAATATAAAAATCAGTTTTATTGTACAAGCCCAAAATTCAAAAATAAATATATTTATCTACCAATTATAGTCAATTACATCAGCCAAATGTGCTGACACTGAGCTATTGGCTGATATTGGAAGGAAGAAACATATCTGGCAGTTACTTAAGTTACTAAAATCATTTTAATATATTCATAGATCAAGTAATATTATTTGCAGTTGTCATTTTTGAAAGATATTATCAATACCTTTAAAATTCCACAAATAATTTAGTAACATGTTATAAGTGTTGGCCACAAGGAAGTATGTTTGAATTTTCTAACATGTTCTTCCAACCAAAATCATGGTATAGCTCTAAAGTCCAGCCTAGACCGACAGAGTTAGTATACTTGATCGAAAAGAGGGAAAAAAAGAGTTATTTAAAATATTTTCTTTGAATATTTTGTTGAAAATTAAGAAGCATATGTTGAAAACTTAGAAAAAAATTACAAAATCAAAGCCATCAAATATCTGACTTTAAGTTTACATTTGAGTATAGACAACATTGAAATTTTTTATGTAAACTTTAATGCCTAGCAGGATAACTTTAGAAGAAGATAGGGTAATTAACTAAATAAAGACCAACTATGTGAATTATATTGGTACGATTTCCATCATGAAAGATAATTAAATTTCTAATAATTTCTAATAGATTATATAGGTATACACTTTTTTTAATAGCACCACATCTTAGAACTTGTACAGGTTTTTCGCTTATGTACTAATTACTCTATACATTTTAGGGATTAATAAGGTTATAGTTATAGGAAGTGTACTTGCATTTGTGTGGAGGGAAAGTCAAAAACAATTTTAAAAAAAACCCACATAAACACAACCGAGATTCAAACCTCGAGTTAAAGTTAGACCATGTGGCCACCGACATGAATGAAAATCTAATTTTTCTAATATTAGATTAAAATAAATTCTGGTTATGCTAAAAATCTCTACTATCAAATATATTCTAACTTTTTAATGACTAGCTTGTAATAAAATCAGAAGTTATATGTACTGTTGTCAGTAAAATTTATAATGCATGTCTTGAGTAACAAGTAACATTATTGGGTTTACCAACACAATAAGGAAACCATTTAAAACAATACTAATGTTATATTAAAAAAAATTAGTATTTTTCATGCATGAAAAGTAACATTTCAGACACTGGATCTTCTCCCTACTACACTAAAAATGCCACCTCCCTATTAAAACTAAAAATACCTCAGACAATTCTTCTTCATTTTCTTCAAGCTGTGACCTAATTTCAGAACGTTCTCTAGTTGCTAAACTTGCTTTCTCTTCCGCCTCTGATTTAGCTCTTTGCACTTCATCTAGGGTAGTTTGCAAATCAGCCAAGTCCATCTCGAGAGCTTGTTTTGCCTTTACTGCTATAGTACGGGCAAAATCCGTATCTTCTAGCTGAAAATATTATTAATAGACAGGTTAAATTGCTATTTATTATATGGCAGAACAAACTCTACATGACTAATTCCCTCTTAAACTCCAAGACACCTAACAACATCTTCCTAAAATTCAGAAGGGAATTGACTCCCCCTTCCATCCAAAAATACAAATCTTTGGTCGCACCTCTTTTGTGGAGAAAATTTCCACTCTAGTCGATGCACATCTACCAAACCATTGACATATTTCATTCACGGATATTAAACCCTCCCTAAACCAAAGTCAACAAACTGAAAATTACTAAGTGTCTCATGATTATTATTGAGGTTGCCATCGATTACAGATAATTTCATAATCTGGTGGTTACCAAAACATCCTTGAATTGTTTTCCATAAACAATCTCCACAATTTCAACAATATGAACATTATTCACAAAAATCATAACAAAGTTATCATCTTCCTGGATTTAAACACTATCCTTATTCACTGATATCAGTTTACATCATCGTTCATATCAAACCCATTGGCAAAGTATACATCTCTTATGCACAAACTGGTGTTTACTATAAATTCTTGTTACAAAAATCAAACATATATGGGTGTGAAGGTTCACACTTGTGTGGATTATATAAACCCCACAGAAATAATTGTTTCATCACAACATAGATTTTTTCTTCTCCAAGAGTGTTGTATGGAATGTGGCGAGAACGTTGATGCTACATCATGCTATGTGTATTTTGACAAGGGGCGTTGAAAGTGGTTTATTAAATTTTAATTTTTACTGTGGTTTTCATTTTAATCCCTATAGTCGAATGTTAATATATTTCACTCACATCTATTTACTCATCAATGTCCATAAATTAGTGGTAGAAGTGCATACATAGCCTGATTTTACCATGGAATCACTAGCATAAAAATGTTAATACTATGCTACAAAGCATAACCTTGTGTTTACGAGGTTAAGAAATACTAAGAATAAATAGTTAAAATATTATCATACTGGGTTACACTGATGAACATTGAAGATGATCTGTTTTCTTAGAATGGTTTAATTAAGTATATTTGGGATAATATTAACTTTTGGAAGCTAATATATAATAATATTACCAGATCAGGTTATACACTTAAGTACTAATTACACTAATGGGTTGGGAATTGTGAAGGTCGAATAAAGAGGAAATGAACCCACATTTGTGTGGAGGGAGGGTAGAAAACCATTAAGGAAACACCACCCCCAGTTCACCCGAGCGAGATTCGAACCTCTCATCTCCCCGTCCTCGGCAGTCTAGCTCAACACGAAACTAGCGTGTTAGCTAACTATACCACTGAGGTGGGTGCTAAGATATAACTTCAAAGAAGGATTTCACCATCATTATTTGTAATGTTAGCTGATTTAAACCACCCTCAGCTCATAAAGTCAGTTTCCACCATCTGTAGTACCTAGGGTAATTATAAGTACTTATGAGAAATTTTATGACTATTAGTATCAATTGGAGTACATTCACTTCATGAGTTATAGTGAGTACAAAGTAGGAAATATACTAGAGAGGCTTAAATAACTGGGCGGAAAAAAAAAGTAGAGATTTTATTAAACAAGCTAGATATATAGTGTTAGATCTGATTAGTGGTGATCCATTTGTGGAAATAAAATCAATTTTGCAAAGTAATAATTTACTTTATGAAATTTTCTAATTTATTAAAATCATATGAACATAGTAATGAGTGAGTGCGGTTTGAAAGAAAATCCAATAGGTCTATGTGAGAGAAGCGTGTTACATTGGTTTGGGCATATTGAGAGGTTGAGTGTGGATCGAATGATGAAGCAAATATATGAAGGTAAAGTATGTGGATCAAAAGAAGGAGGTAGACCAAGTAAGACGTGGCTAAATGTGGTATACGAATGTGTGAAAAAGAGATGCATTAAGAGTTTTGAGAATAAAAGAGCAAGCATGACTTGGTGTATAGATGTTGTTGAAGCGAAGGGAGGATGCAAGAATAGGGAAGTGTGGAGAAAGTTAGTTAGGTTGGATTAAGTAAGGAGTTGTTTTTTGAGCTCTATGCAAAATTTTTTTGCATACTTCATAAGGGAACGGTGTAATTAGGTATGTATTCATAATACAATCTTTAGGGAACATAGCAGAGCCGTGTGAATTTTATTCTTGAATTTGATAATGCCAAAGACTAAACTACTTGACATAGTATTTTGATGAAATGTACAGTCTTTTGAGATAAAAAAAAGTCCATGTCCTTATAATAGTTTTCAAAAGGCTCATAGCCTTTGAAAATTTGTTGTTCATCCAAAACTACCAGAACTTAATGGCACATAGAAAGAACCCTGAACACATGAGGAGTTTACCCGAAATAATTTAGTTTACAACAATTGTAGGATCAACCTACCAGGCTCCCACTACAACATAAAAGAGTCTAAAAATAAAAAATCCTAGGGTAGTTTTATTGTACAACTAATACATTGATTTATCAATTAATATGCAAGTTGGGTCATGATAAATACATAATATGCATTTCTACAGGTTTCCTAGATAAGATAATTAACTATTGCCTTAACGTCATTTAAAAGAACCCTGAAAACGCTGTTAATAGTACATACTATTCATAAAATAAGTTGAATTCTAATATGCATCAAACATATTGAAAAAGCATTTTCAAAATAATGCAACTTTTCCACCAGGCCCCAATAGAAGATGATTCTTCCACCTATGTATTTTTAAAATACAATATAAAAAGGCATAATACCACAACAGCAGATTAGAGAAGAACCGTGGACCATTCAGCCTATTTATTTCCTTAAAAGAGAATAAGGGAAAAAAACAGAATAAAACTTTTTTTTGTGAAATTGTGGGTGACACTTTTCTGAAAAGAGACAAGGCAAGATTTCTTAGTAATGTGTCTATAAACGAGTATATACATGGTCTAATTTCAATGCCTTGCTGTGAAAGTAATTAAATGTTCTTGTCTGTTCTTTCAACTTTGTTGTTGTCCAACGGCCCCTATGCCCAACACACTGGTTGGGTTGTACTTCATTAAGAAGTTTCTGCAATGCTCTCCGACTGAGCAATCAGTGTACAGTCACAATAAACGTCCGGCTTGACTGTTGGATGTTCCCATGGCCATTGCCATATTCTAGTATTCTGAGTGTTTGTAGTTCATTGCTGCTTACACAATAATGACCTTGCATTTATGTCTACATCTAATCGCTGGTGACTATATGAAATTTCAGGCAATGTTGCGCATCACGCCTCTTTAGCTTTAATGTTGTTTTTCTCAAAAGGTATGGGAAGAAAGGATCATTTGTAAAGAGGGTCTTCGACTTATATTTATTTACATACCTAATTATGTGGTACTGTTCGTATCTGCGAATTACTACTCACCTTGTATGTGAAAAAAAAAAGGTTGTCCTAACCTGATTTTGAAGTTGTCTTAGTATAGCCTTGCTCGGAGAGTCTCCTCTTGAGCGTTCTAACATTGTCTGAGCATCGCGCAAGAGAACCTTATTTCGGCGTAAATCACGCCTTAGTCGTTGGAGCTGCTCTTCCTGCAAAGCTTCTTTTGTTCTGCCTTCCTCGTCCATTGTGGCCAAACGACGTTCTAACTCATGCTTCTCTCGCAGAAGATGAGTACGCTCTTCATGTTCAGTTTCCAGTTGAGCTTCCAAAACTACACAAAATAGTTGGAAAAAATATTAATCTACAATTAAATAGTTACAGTCTAATTTCCATATCTGCTGTATTTTAATCATAAAATAGTAAAATATTTGTATTTTATACCAATAATTTAGTTACATTTTGTGTTATTTATTTGTGAAAATAATAGAATTATAACTATACAAAATAATTCCTTAAGCTACTAAATAATATTTGTTAAATATAATATAAGGCTTGTAAAACAACAATAGTGTATTCCAGTATATTCCAAAATACAAGAAAGAATTGAGAATCTATCTAAATATATGACTTGCAACTAAAGGTTAGTTCATTGTAATATTTATCTGTGTACAATATGATGTTGGATGTCACTTATCAGATACTTCAAAATACATCATGGGTTGTAATAAGGACATGCACTTTCCCCAATACTTTACAGTCTAGCCATAGAGTGTGTTATTAGAGTAATGCAAGAGAGTAGGGAAGAGTTGACATGAAATGGTACAATGCAGCTATTCAGATAGGCTCTTGATTTAGCTTTGTTGGACAATAATAAAGAAGCTGTTGCAAGAAATGCAGACATTTTATTAGAGGTTAGTAAGGAGATAGGTTTGGAAGTGATCGCTGAAAAGACTAAGTATATGATTACACAGAGATAACAGATTGGGTTTGATAATTTAGAGATTACTGAGAACCACATATATTTGACAGGGTTAATGAGTTTAAATATTTAGGAACAATTTTAACTAGCATTCACGATATTAGATTGAAAATTAAAAAAATAATGGTCGGAAAATGCATGCTAATACTCAGTCTGTAAGTTGTTGATATCTCACCTGCTTTCAAAGAAATTTAAATCTCAGAATATACATAGTGGCGGACTGGATCTAAAAATATTGGTTGCCAGGAGACAAAGGAGGCCTACCCAAAACCAGAAGGTTATTATTAAATTATTATAGGAAGTAAATAAAATTTTCATGTAATTGCAGTATACAGTAGGTACTAAATGTGAAGATAGATCATTATTGTTGAAATTTTAATCAATTCTTTTTTAATTTTAAATAAATGATGGATGTTTTAAATAGTTTGCTTGTACCGAAGATTTTACACATTAACAGGAAGTTCGAGAGCATATTTAATGCAGTACTCTATATTAAGAATAATCTGTAACTTTACTAGATGGTTGGGTTAATATATCAATAAATGTTTCTGCATCTGATTCATATAGCCATTCCTTTTCAATGAATAACAACATGTATGAGTCCAAGTTCCCCTCAGACCGTGAATTTCTTATCCTTGTCTTTATAATCTTTAGCTATTAAAATGTCCTCTCACATTGGACTTGACTAACTGATAGTGTGCAGATGACTTCAAGTTCATAAAGGTTATTATATGTCTTGTCATGAAGTCTGTTAGATGCGAGAATTTTTAGTACACACGATGGGCAAGTGCTACAAATTTTACACTTGTTGCAAATGGAATTCATATTGTCACCATCACTGAGCAATATCTTTAATGCATCAAAGTTCAGAGCAAAAAAAAAAAAAATCCAATATTACTTAATCTTTTCTAATTTGAGGAGACAGCTTAATAATAATAATACCTTCCACTGTTTCATCTTAAAGGGCCTTCTCTGTAATAGTTTTAAACTATGCTAAGTCAAAGCAATATAAATCTTTATATAACTTTTTGTGAGGTACAAAACGTGAATCTAGTGACAGGTCAGTGTACAATGCAGTCCATTAATATGTTAAACCCAGCTACCCTAAAATCAGCTTAGTTACCTGAGGAATATCCTTCGTCATCTATAAGTTCATCTGCCATTTTTTCTTATTCCTCTGCCTCTTAAGTGGCAATGCTGTTGCCAAAGAGTCCATTTCCAATGTTTGATTTTCATCAATATTCAACTGTGAAATCTTGGCATTACATTTATTTACTAATTTCAATGCCTTGCTGTGAAAGTTATTAAAAGTTCTTGTCTGTTCTTTCAACTTTGTTGTAGATGAAGTTATTAAACTCCATGCAGTAAACATATTTTAATCATTTGTTTGTAAACAACTTGATAACGGGGCTGTAGTTTCAAATATATTCTAGTAAGTAAAAGCTGTCAATATTGTTTTAAAATTATTTACTATTAAAATAGTAATACACAGTACATTTTAGTTGCATACAGTAATAATATTGGAACTTCTTTTATATTTTCAAGCTACTAAAATGCCATTAACATTTTTATCATAATGTCTAATGTTACAGTGGGCCCACTTCATCAGGGGCACACAGAGCCCACTTACCATAGGGTAAGCTGACACCCTGGCCAGTCTGCCACTAAATATACATATATTATTATTAGCACCGCGTCTTACTACCCGTTCGGGTTATACGCACTTACGCTAATATGTAATGGTAGGGTGATTGTGAGATGAAATGTAGGACCTACAGTTTAACGTGGAATCCGAACCACGGTGGAGACCTGGCATCCCTCACATTCAATCATTAGTGTAATTTGTACATAAGTGTATAGCCCTAATGGGTAGTAAGAGGCATTAGTGTTGTAAATAATACTTGATTGAATTTATAAAGTTTAATAACATACTAGTAAGTTTCTGTTATTTACCTTTCACTTTCTTTTGAGCATTGCAATGCACATCTTCAAGCTCTTCATCACGCTGAGCCATCTCTCGTCTGTTTTCTTTGCGTTGTTGTTCTAAGCTCATCTCCAGACGAAGTTTTGCCTGCTCTAAAAGCTGTACTTGTCCAGCAAAATCATCTAACTCCTCCTCCTAAAAAAACCCTATAATAATGACTACAAAATGACTGGTTTTAGGTTTTAACAAAAAGATTAGCATTATTTCATTTATTAATTACTTTAGTCTTCGAGCTAATATTTTAACAATATTTTTCATCAAAGTATAGTATTTGAATTGAATTTCTAAAATTATTCACGCAAGTTGATAAATGAGATATCTAAAATTATTTATAGTATTTTAAAATTTGGTCATTAAAATAAATGTAAAAATTTGAATTAAAAGTTGCATTAAATGAAATGGTCTAAAAGTTTGCTCTTTTAACCAGATTTAATAATTATTTTTTTATATCTTGCTTCCCAAAAGCCATAACACCAGTTTATATTTCTTCAGAATAATCTTGTACACATTTTTTATACATATTAAGAAACAAAAATCAAGAGGCCTACACATATGTTCATCCATAGTTTTAAATCCCAAATCCCAAAACTAATACTGTAATTTTAAGAAAATTTAAATTCTGGGGGCAATCTATTCCTAGGATTGATCAAAAGTGTTAAGGAAATATAGTTATGTTTTTGTTTAAGTAGAGAGTATGCATTTCTGCCACAGGAGCAATAGGTAATGAGTGACTCTTTGTCCAATGGCAGCAACGTAAAGTGGGAGCTGTATTCTTATTTTCATTTTAAAGCCATATTGTATTGGTTACCTTTTATGTGTTTCTGTCGATTTTTTCCAGATATCACAATAAAAATAGTATTTTAAGCCTAAAAAAAGATGATATGAATGAACCAATCCTGTAACTAGAGTCTGTGTGTAGAGTGAAATAAGGCATTTTTTTTTATTGATTTACATTACCAGGGGAATTCAACACGTCCTGAGCAAATGAGAAGCTATAAGAGATGGCACACGTTTTGTCTGATTCCTATCTAAGATGAAACATTTAGCTGTGATTAGAAGGCAGCCGAGGAGTTTAATAACTATGTTACAATTTCATCAAAAATCAACTTTTCATGAGAGAACCAATCAATACTTTTTTTTTACATCCATTGTTTTTTCCAGCCTGTGTCATGGGTCAGATTTTTAACCAAGACATATATTTTCCAATACCGGTTTGCTTGGCCTGTCGTCGCTTCATATGCCTTATAGTCTAACTTAAGTCTAGGGCAGGCACAACATCCAGTCCCCGGCTGTTAATTCATCACTGTGCAAGGGTAAACCCACATTTCACCAATGACACATTTTTCGGTCATGCCGGGAATTGAACCCAGGACCCTTTGCTTAGTAGACAGATGCACTACCGACTGAGCAAAGTTGTCTGATTAAGAACCAATCTAAAACGCTGATAAACATGAAGAAAGTATTGCATTTCATAAACTTTAAAAAATACACCTTAAAGGTTTTGAGCTCTTGTAGTCCCTTCAAGCCTAAATTTTTTAAACATGTGTTAATGAGACTGCAAAAATACTTCACTATTTCTCAAAATTTAGTTTTATATAATTTATCAGTTGAGAGCTATACCACAATATGTGTCAGCATGGATGATTAGACACATTTTAATGCAATAGTGTGCCACCACTAAAAATATTTTGATTTTTGTCATCAGAATGAAGAAATTCTTAAGGTTGAAAATGGAAAGTTTTTGAGCTTTTACCTTCAAGTGTGACTGATTTGATTCCGTCCATGAATCAAGAAGTGATTCAAAATTTGAAACTAATTTATCAAAGATAATTAATGCTTAGGTTTGTAAAGGATTACAATTTTGAATGCTGTCTGTCAAAGTAATATTATTTGAAAAGCAGTAAAAAGCTAAAAAAAAAGCGTTGAGAAATTTTACTTGAAAACGATGTTGAATTTCTTTGTTTAGAAGACAGCATTTTTGAAAGGGTGCTGGAAGTGTTAAGTAGTTAACATCATTAGTGGATGTTAAAATTTGAGTAGGAAGGTTTAAAATCAATGGTAATATGGATACCAAGATGTAGCAGT
This sequence comes from Timema shepardi, assembly GCA_902151425.1. Lineage (NCBI taxonomy): Eukaryota > Metazoa > Arthropoda > Insecta > Phasmatodea > Timematidae > Timema > Timema shepardi. Next base: position 140,607 of record CABFVX010001047.1, on the reverse strand, counting down.
TTATAAATGATAAAAAATTGTACAATGAATTACTTCAGAATGAGATAAAAACAGCTGCCGATCAATAAGAGAGGTTCATACCATATCAATGCACCAATTACAGCACAGCTTTAGCTCACAATGAAACACTCCACGATTATATTGAGCAACAGACAATAGGTCTGCTGAAAAACCAATATTGAGATATCTATACATCAATTTTTATTGAAAGGCAATTGAAAAGATGGAGATTTATTTACTATCTTATTTCAAATAAATGTGATTTGTTTTTAATTTTCCTAAGTTCTTAGTACATATTCTAAAGGAAAAGATTGATTGGAACCATCACTATACATAACTAATTTTTTTCCCCATCATTTAGTTATATGAGAGTCTACTGTGCAAATAAAAACTCACTATGCATAAAATTTAAAGTATATTTATAAAGCTTAACTTTTATGTTCATAATTTAAATTCTTGTTCACAAATCTGTCGATATTAATTGTTTGTAAATATAAGTTGAAATTATCATTCTTTTAACAGTGTAATTTAATTTAATTTAATTTAATTTAATTTATGAGAAGTGCTATTGAATGAAAAAAATCTTCTTTACATAAATAGCGATAGATATTATTTTATTTCTATTTATACTTCCTTAAATACTTATAATAATTAATAATGCAACTATACACAGCTACAACAAAGAATAACTTATCTTACCTGTTCCTTAACTTTCTTTTCTAGCTCATGCTTAGCTTTTTTGAGCTGAGCAACTTCAGCCTCTGTTTTCCCACCAAATGTCAATTCTTCAAGTTGTTGGGAAAGGGTGTTTACCTTTTCTTCTTTTAAATCCAGCTCTAGTTCTAGAGACTGAAATTTAACATAAAAAGAAGAGAAAAATAAATAATTTAGGTCAAATATTTAGCCAAACAAAGTTTGGGTTCAAGCAAATTTCTTAGATGTTTATGTAATTAATATATATAGCTTCAATTTAGAGATAAATTTCCTTTTTTTATATTTGAAGTACATCCCCAGTCTATATATAGATAAACTAAAACTTTATATTTAAATTCTAATTCATATGAAAAAATTGTGATAGCCCAAATTTGTTATTCATGAGTTATATAAATGTACTAGAAATGTTGTAAGTTAAATTTAATTTTATTTCTTACTAAAATAATATAAATTGTCACAAAACTTATTATTTTTAATAAGTTCAGAATAGTTTTTGGTTTATATTAACTGTTCAAAACTTGTGGTTTAAATTAAGAGGGATTGCCAGCACAATTACCTTAGTGAAAGTGAAATGTAAATGAATTAGATAAAACAATAAAAAGCTCACAAAAAATTTTTTAAACACAAGCTTTCACTGTCACAGACGGCTTCTTCGGATCAAGAGACTAGAGTGATGCTCTTAGTTGAAATGTGAGGTTGACTATAAAGAGGTGATTGTTATTCAGGTGATTTCGCTATATAGATGGCAGCACTTTGATTGAATTGAAAGATAAATAAATTTTATGGTGCACTGCACAGACTGTCTCGCTTCTTTGCCTAAAAATGGAGATATTTGCTCAAAACTTGAAAAAAGATGTGAAACAAGATAATCAATAATCTTGCATAAGTTTCCACTAAAAAGCATTAGTGAAATAATATACTGTTAAAGAAACATGCTGAGAAAAAAAAGGGATATTCCTATTCATCAAAGAGTACAAAAAACAATTTCCCAAACCTCAGTTTAAAAACTATCTTTGTTAATATCAAAGAAACTATTTTGCAGACAAAGTAATGATGAACCAACCAATTTAGGTAATAGTTAAAGAAAGACAATTAGTTATTCATAAAAAAGGGACTAGTTCATAATAGCTTAAGTTTTGTTAGAACAATAACAATGAAAATAGTAGCTATTAAAATAGAAATTTACTACTATATAAAGTAAATATTGTTTTAGTAGATTTTACTTGGTTTAACACTTTTACCAAGCCAAATATTTACCAAATCAATAATTGTTCAGCATTAAATGGCTAGACCAAGTCATGGTTCACGTTTTCCCCATATTTTTTTTTTTATGAAATGCATAGGACCAGTTGAGGAAAGTTGGATGTAAGGGGTAGTTTTTGAAGTTGTTGTAAAACACAATTCAACCATGTACAATTTATAATGTTCAACATTACACCACACTACGTTCAACCCCAGTTGGAAAAAAATGTGTTATAACTTACGCTCAGTGACTGTTCAACCGAGTATTTTTCAGCCAAAGCAAGCTCCTTTTCTCGAGACAGACGATCACGCATTTGCTTTTCTTGTCGAAGTTCATCTTGAAGGTGTTGTGACTCAGAGTCAAATCTACAAATTTAATAAAAATAAATTAAAATTGAAAATCCAAATATATATTGAAATAAACCTATATAAAAATCTGATAACTTTGAGAATATGAGAGGGATAAAAATTACTAAAAAATTATAGTTTACATTTATTTGAAACTACAAAGACTAATAATGCACTGCTCACCAACCTGTTAGATCCTATTTATTGTACATTATTAAAATACATTAAAGACTTTTTTCAGTATGAAGTGTGTATTCTAAAATACAAATTATTTCTTAAATAGGATACAATAACCAAGTGTTTATACATAGGATTTTGGGAGATTTTGTTCGTTGAAATTATTTTGTTGATGTTATTTCATTAATAATAACTAGTGTAAATAATCATCATCATCACCTGTAGCCAACCTGTGGCCGAGTCAGTTTGGTAAAATGTCTCAATCTTCCTCTATTTTCCACCATTCTTCCTCTTTCATTTCTTTCATTCTTCTCCTCTCACTTGCACATTTCCTGCTAACTGATCCTCACAGTTCTTTAGTTATTTCCCTTGCAGTCTTTTTCCTACATAATTAATTTCCAAAAATTTTCTTTGGCATCCTCTCTTTTTCCATCTTCCATCACATGCTCACACCACATAAATAAGTTTTTAAAATATGTGGCCCTATATTAATTTAAGTTAAATCTCGTTACTAAAACCATTTTCAAATTATGTGAAATAAGAGTGTTATTATTTATTTTTATTATTATTAGCACCACGTCTTACTACCCGTTCGGGTTATACGCACTTACGCTAATGTGTAATGGTAGGGTGATTGTGAGATGAAATGGAGGACCTACAGTTTAACGTGGAATCCGAACCACGGTGGAGGCCTGGCATTCCCCACATTCACAAGATGTCTTGTCAGAGGTGAAGGAAGGGTTTGGTAATCAGATAAATCTGTGCCGGGACCGAGGATTGAACCCCGGCCTCCAGCATAGAAGTCTGACACCTTACCCCTAGACCGCCAGGTCACCTTTTAATAAGAGTGTTGTAAGTGCATTAAAACTACTAGTTAACCTACTTCCTTTGCTTCTTTTCTAGTAGAACATTCCTGGCATTCTGCTCTTCAAGCAACAAACGTAAGTCATTATTATCAGCATTCAGTTTGTGGACTTTACGCTTCCACTGTCCAACAACTTGACGCTGTTCTTCTACTTCTTCAAAAGCATCTGCAAGCTATAAAAGTGAGATAACATATTCAGAGTTATTCAATATTATATATATATATATATATATATTAGTATTCAGTAGGAATAAAAAACCAAAATGTTTACCAAAGTAATTGTATTCATGGATAGATTCGTACTTAATGCTTCTACAGTTAATACAATATTTTGCACTGGTAATTTACTTAATATCATCGAATGTTAATCAACCATGTGAAAGGATCGATCCATTTTTAAATTAATAAAAATAGAAATGCCTAAAAGTAATGTAATTATATTTGGAAGAAAGTAAAGGAAACGTGGATTGAAACACATGAAAGGAACAAATAGAACATGACTTATAAAATGAAAATACGAATAGAGTTCACATTTAACACCAGTGACACGGGACAAAAAGGTAATTGCTGCCTCTTGAAAATTGATTGCTAGCGCTAATTTCCCAAGCTAGGTTTCATTCTATAGGAACTCATCAGGCAGGAGTGCTTGTGCTTTTTGCATTGCTTAAGCCAATGAGGCTATATTATCCTTATTTTCTTCAATGTCTTTCCTAACATTATATGTACAATACCTTCTTTATGTTGCACATAAGGAAATTGTTCAGTAAATGTTTCTAGGATATGTGTATGAACATATCTGTAGAGGATTTGAGATTCCTTAAGTCATCATGACCTTTATTGAGATAATTATGCTCTATGAAAAATTTAATAATCATGCCATGACTCCATGTTGGCATCACACTTTGTTAATGTATGCACTTTAGAGTTTACTATTAAATTTCCATTCTATCTTGTATGCTAGATAGCCAGCAACATATTTAAAAGATTGAAAGGTAAAACAAATAATTATCTAATCTTAATTTGTGATTATAAAATAATGTTAAAATTGTATGTGTATTTTCATACTAGTTTGCTCTTATTTAAAATACCATTCATTTAATAACCAAATATATTAAATAGTAAATAAGAAAGCATTTTGAGAGACATATTTATTTTGTATCTCACGTATCAAAATAATATTTATGTAGGCTACAATCAGAAAGGTGACCTCAATACTTTAATGCACTAGACTAGCATATAGCCGTATTTTATAAGCCACAATGAAACATCATAGTCTATAATAATAAAAGGAAGTGTTTGTGTGCGATGCCCAGCCAAATCTACAGCATGAAGAGATCTGAAATTTTTAACACGGGTGGACAGAATGTACCTCGAAGCTGGATTTTAAATTTTAAATTATCTTTTTAATGAAGTTATTTTAAACAAATTTTTGAAGAAAATATTTTTTTATCTGTTTTAGAATTACGTTTCAGAGGTACGGGAACCATGGAGAGGAGGGGGTGCTTATATAATTTTTATACCACAGTGGGTCATGAGCACACCGTGCGGGATTGCTAGTAGTTCATAAAAGAAAGCTTGCTAACTTTTAAGATAAATGATGGAGTGTAGGGTATATAATATGTTGAATAATTGCTTCAATAAACTGTTCATAATTTTATATACTATATAATTGATTAAACTTTCAAACTGATTTAACTTTTATTAACAGACAGAACCCCCTTCCAAGGTCAAATGATAAGGAAGGATTCACAAACAAACGGCCCGCGAGACATAGCTGACTGGCCTGTTTGTCTGAGATATCTTTATATTACTATCCGGCCTACATTCATAAACTCACCCAAAATACAATAGTTTAACTTTAGTGTTTACTACGTAATTTTAAATAACAGAAACCCTTAGAATTATTTACAACTATCCTATATTTTTGTTTTAACTTAAAATACTTGAGTGTGGGAATTTTAATTTACACCGGGAAAATACCAGTTTTTAAATTATTTCAAGTATACATTAATGATTTTAAATACATAGCATCAAATAGCTATTATAGACCTGCATTAGTAGCCACGCGGAATGGTATCTAGCTTTCCTCAATCAAATAGTCATGTTTTGATAGAGTCACAGTTTGTGGGATTGTTTTATACGGTATAAGATATCATACATTTAAAAAAAATGCTTTATAATTCAAATTTAAGCTATTTAACTGGTAACTTTCACCCTCATTTTGGTGAAAACAATATTAAAAAATATCTAACCACTTCTTAAATAAATTGGTATTTCTAAACGTCTGCAATTTTCCTCAGTGTTCCTTAAAAAATAATTGCAGTTGACAACCAGTCCCTTAGTTAAAAAAAAAAAGAAAAGGTCCATTGTGTTTTAAGTTTTCTTTGTAATGTGAAGTCAGAGTAAACTTATTCGTGTGGCAGGATTATGTTACTTATTGACGAGGGGGTGGGGGGGTTAGAGCCGGGGGAGGGCGCTACCTAAAGCTAGCTAGATGACCGCCAGCTGAAAGGTTTAACTCGAGGAGGTTATATTTTGTATCTGCCTTATAGTACATTCGAGTTTAAAGTGAGTTGTTTAGAAAACGCTCACTTGATTGCGCTGTAAGCATTGTGAATTGCACCTAGCAATCCCAACATTGAAGGAGTAAAGCCTGGAAAAGGAGCACAACACATTTAACCTAACGGCTGTGGCTCTGTTCTTTCCTTCTCTGTCGACTAGGCACAAAATAGTAAGAAATCCGCACTTCAACATCTACAAACCAAATGGTTTCTTTCTTCTGTAGGTAAAAAAGTAGGAAAAGTAGGAGTTTTTCCTCAAAAGTGGTAAAAGTAGGACAAAAATGAGCCCTGCATTTGATAAAAATTTGTTACTAGCTCTCCATTGTAGTATACCTTAGCTTATCTACCTTCTGTGACAATCTTCATGCCTTTTGTTTAGCGATTACACCAGAAGAAAATAAAATTTTCTTAGTTCAGGAACATATAACACATTTATGATGATTGAGTCATACCATTTGCCTATCAATTTCTTAATTTTAAAAGTTCCCCTTCCCTTCAAAGGAATAATTTAGTTGATTGATTCCAAGCTTGAAACGTGTGTCATTGACAGTTTCTTTAATTAAAGAAAATACTCATGACAATTTGGCATTTGCGGAGAAGTGCAACTGTCCATAGTATTATATGTGTTATTTTATAAACTTTATTTATGTGGTTTCCAAAGATAAATAAATAAGCAGGTTTGTACAAAGTCAATTTTTTCAACTTGCAATGAAGTGTAATGGCTAGTAGACAAATTATTTTCAAAGTCTAAGGTGAAGGAAATAGTCATTTATAATTTTTTGAGCATTGTATGATTCTAAGTGTCATATTTTCTATTAATTAACAATCTAATTAAAGTTGATGATAGCTTTATTAAAATGTGTGTGTATTTTAAATGCAGCTTTTATTACATTAAGTGGTTACCAGCACATGCATATAATAATAATTATTATACACACCAGAAGAATAAATATAAAATGTGCAAACCTTTTTCTCTAGTTGTTTTTTAAGTCCAACTAATTGTTCTAAGTCGTCCTCATGTTGCTGCTGGAGTCGGCGTCTAGTAAATTCTAATTCATGAACAGCTCGTTCGTAACGTTGTTTGTAAAGAGAGGCATCACCTTCACCATCATCATCTTCATCCGAACCAATACCATTCAAATCGGCTGCACGCATGTACAATAGTTCCATTTCAACACGATCTGTTGTTTGCTGCAGAGTTTTATTATGTAACTAAACAAAGAGGTGAAAAACTATCATTATTTAATAGGGCAAACACAAGTTTATAATGTCATTTGTAGGTTTCAATATCTATTATAACAATATATTATAGAATGGTAAATAATTATTATTCCTAGAAATAGCTTTAATGCAAGAAACCAATAATATATATTTAAATAAATACAGCCGAAAGAATTAAACCAGGAACTTTTTACTTTAAGTAAAATGCCCTATAAATATGCTATTCTCATTTATCTTTTCCCGACGCACGCAAAATCGCATGTGTGTGCACACATGCACACCCATTTATTTATTTATTTAAAAATCAAATTTGAGATCTTTGACTTTACATCACATAATAGTTGAAACCAAGAAATTTTGTTTTAAGCCTGAAAATAATTATAGCAAACTTCATTTTTTTTTTTCACAGCGCCTTTGTACTTCTTTAGGTTGTATGCATATTTCAACTAAACTAATGGAATATAACTCTCTGGAGGAAATGTAACAGTATTTGTACAAATGAGAGAGGAAAATCATTTAGGAGAAAACACCCTCATTACACCTGACCGGGGATCAAGTTCTGATCTCCTTGCCACTAACAATCCAGTCTAACACAAGAGTGACACAATAGACCATGGAATCATCAATGTAGGTATAATCCTTAATAATAAGTAAATCACCTACACAAAAAACAACAAGAATATCAAAGAGGGTGAAGGAAAGTTGTTAGGTAAAGCAGAGGTTTCTGGCTCACAGTTTGATATCCAGATTTCCCTCTTTAAAAAAAAGGCATTTATTTAAAGATTATGTATGTACAAAGTGGTAAGTACAAAGTCTATGGTATGGGGAGGAAATGAAGAGGAAGTACAGGAAGAGTTGCAGGAATGGAATGAAGAGGTGAGAAAGTGTGGAGTGAAATTTAGTCTGGCGAAAAGGGAAGTGATGGTGATGACAAGGCAGAGAATAAGGCCAGGAAAGGTGATAGAACTGGCTGGAGTGAATTTGAAAGAAGCAAAGCGTGTGAAGAATCTGGGTAGTGTGATTGAGGCAAAAGGAGGCAGCAGAGAAGATATGGTGAGACGAGGTCAGCAGGAAGAGGTATTCTACTGGTGTGTAAGAGACTACAATGGAAAAGAGAAGCGCCCCTGAAGTGTAAGGAAGTGATGTATAGAACATACTTAACACTCATAGTAGCGTGTGCAGTTGAAACTTGGACTTTGGATAGAAGGGAAACAAAGAAAGTGGAGGCCGAGTCAGTTTAGTAAAATACCTCCATCTTCCTCTATCTTTCCACCATTCTTCTTCCTTTAATTGCTTTCATTCCCATCTCTCACTTGCACACTTTGTCATATGCTCCTCCCATCTCTTTCTTGGCCTCCCCTGAGCTATTTTTCCTACATACTTCCATTTCCATAATTTTTTTTAGCATTCTCTTTTTTTCCATCCTCATTACATACCCATACCCTCTCAATCTTGCTTCCTCTACTATCTCATGTACGCTCTGAACCCTAACTCTTTCTCAGATAACTTCATTCCTAATCTTGTTTCTCCTTGTGACAGTTAATATGCTCCTCACAAACTTCAATCCCATGCCTTTCACTATGCTAGTCTCTCGTACATTCCATATCCATGTTTCTGCTGCATTCATAAAGATGAGTACCAAGTACGTTCTGTAAACCACTTCCTTACACTTCAAGGGCACTTATCTTCTCCATAGCAGGTCTCTTACACACCTTTAGGACAACTCTCCCCGCCGACCTCTCCTCACTAGATCCTCTCTACGTCCACATTTCAACTCAATCACGCTTCAAAGATATTTTACATCTTGTACTTTTCTCACCTCTACTCCATCCAACTTTATCGCTTTACTAGGCCTTATCGCCTTCCTTGTTATAACTATCACTTCACACTTTGCCATGATAGATTTTATTCCACACTCTTTCACTTTCTCATTCCAGGCACCCGCCTCCCTCGGTGGCATAATTAGCTAATGAGCTAGTTTCGTGCTAAGCCAGACTGCCGAGGACGGGGAGATCAAGGTTCCAATCTCGCTTAGATGAACAGTTTATTTTCTTAAATTGTGTTCCACCTTCTCTCCACGCAAATGCGGGTTCACTTCTATATTCAACATTCCCAAATCCTAACCCATTAGCGTAATTAGTACTTAAGTGTATAATCCTCAAAGCATACTAATACCGTTATTATTTATGCTGCACTAGATAAAGTTAATTTACAAATCATGTGATGAATTTTTTTTTAAAGTGAATATTAAATTTAATTTTAAAATGCGGCTTTTTTTCCATTCGTTGAATTAAAAAAAACTAGAAATGATTATGTGAAAATAATCAATTAATAAACAGTATTATGCTATAAGCTAGATTGTGATGTTTTACCTGTAAATCCTGTAGTTCTTTCTCCATCCTAAACCTCTCTGAAGTTTCAGATTCCAGGCGCTCTGTTGCTAGCATCGAAGTGGAGTGTTCCTCTGCAAGATCAGCAGTCATCTCAGTCAACTACAACAGAATTTTACAGCATACTTTTCAAGAAGAATACAATAACTATATAATATGAACAGAAAGAAAAAATGTGAGCTCACTTGTCTGTAGTTCATTTGAATAAAGCATTTGTAAAACTATTGAAACAACCAAAAACATCCTCATGAACTGTTTCCAGGATGTGGCCAAATCAGTTTAGTAAAATGCCTTCATCTCCCTCTCTCCTTCGACTATTCTTCCTCCCACACTATTTTCCATGCTCCTTCTCACACTTGCTATTTGTTCCTCCCATCTCTTCCTTGGTCTCGCCACTTGCAGTCTCTTCTCTACGTACTTCATATCCATTAATCTTCATGGAATCCTATCCTCTTCCATCCTCATTACATGCCCATACCATCTCATCCTTGCTTCTTTAATTATCTACTGTAGACCCTGTAACCCAACTCTTGACCGCACATTTTCATTCCTAATTCTAGCTCTTCTGGTGACTGCTAACATGCTCCTCAAAAAACTTCATACCCATGACCTCGACTTTCCTAGTTTCTACCAAAATACTTAACGCTCCTTGCTTCTTTCAAATCTACTCCCTCCAGTTATATTACCTTTCTTAGTATTGTTCTCTGCCATGTCATCACCATCACTTCACTCCATACTAAATTTCATTCAACCCTCATTCACTTCCTGTGGATGTTCCTGTAATTCCTCTTCCTTATGCCCCCAATACCATGAAGTTATCGTCAAACATCATTGCTTTCATTATCATCCCATCCAGTTTCCTTGCCACTCTATTCATGATCATTTCCATTATCAATACATATAGTAATGGTGATAGGGCACTTACCTATGTGACTCCAATTTTTAATTGGAACCACTCCGTCCACCCTTTCTGCATCTTTACACAAATTACATTAATATCATATATATTCCCTACTCTCCTTTCTACTCCAGCCTACCTCATTGCTTTATAGACTTTCTTCCTATTCACATAATCATATGATTTTTCTGTGATAATGTGAAACTAATGTAAATTATGATATGTTCAACATTTTGTGTGATTTAGTTCTGGAATACATAAGCCTTTTAGATACGACTTTAACTTCTAATAAGTAGGGATGAAGCGGATTTTCCCTAATTTTAATAGCTTTGAACGGGAGTGATCTAGAATATTTATTAAGAAACTAAAACAATTTTACACTCCTCCAAATACAGCATTCCCTTTTATTAAGATACATTTTAACATACTATTATAGAAAATACAGCTCAATTTGAAGAAGGAACAAGTACAGTGGGGAAGTTAGAATACGAGGAACCAGCTGCACCAATAGCAATAGACCTCTATATAAACATCAGGTAAGCAAGCTGTTATTGAAGCAAAGCATTTTGATTGGGTGACACGGACCATATTCTTGTGGACAATCCGAATTGGAATGAAAAACTAAATAAAATGTAAAGTCTTATGTCTGTACTGTCAGATTATTATGAATACAAAGTAATGTATGTAAAAACTTTGAACACAAACAAATCTTAAATTTGAAAGATTACATTTGCGTTCTAGACACTTATACTATAGTGTTCGAATTAATTGGGACAAAGGGAAAAAAACGATTTTTTTCTAAAATCTTAGCTTTTAATCATTACAAACCTTAAGTAGACTGATAAATCTCTATATTAGTATAAAGTATGTCCTCCTTTAGCAGAAATGACCTCTTCAACACGTCTTGGCATTGACTCCACTAGTGTAGCGCACATGTTCTTGACTTCATCATCATGGAACCACACTTGTATAGCACTTTTTATCATTTGTTCTGTTGTCGTGCAATTCATCTTAGCTAAACGATTCTTGAGAATATGCCATAAGTTCTCAATGGGATCTAGGTCTGGTGAATTACCAGGCCAATCAAGCACTTTTATTTTATTTTCCCGCATAAAAGTCTGGACCAATTTCGAAGTGTGACAAGGAGCCAAGTCATGTTGAAATGTTCCATCAAATGTTTTCATGAATGGAACAATCCTACTGCGTAATATTTCTATGTATTTGACAGAATTCATCATGCCTTTAATAGGAACTAAGCTTCCAGTGCCATTTGTTGTGAAAAAACCCCAAAACATCTGTTTAGAAGGGTGTTTTACAGTCTGTTGGATATGATCTAGTCGCAGAGTTTCACCTTCACTTCGTCTAACTACACTTGATTTGTATCCAAGCACAAATAAATGTGTTTCATCACTGAAAAGCACCTTCTTCCAGTCGTTAACAGTCCATGATCGGTATTTTTTGGCCCATGCTAAACGTTTTTTCATCATTTTCTGAGTTAGAAATGGTTTTTTCATCGGTCTTGTTGCCTTACGACCAACTTCCAGAAGCCTTTTCCGTACAGTCGAGGTACTCACTTCAACACCATAATCCAATAAATCCCTTCTAAGGTCTGTGCTTGTCTTTCTTGGATTTATTTTGCTATTTCTTATTAGAATTTTCTCAGTTCTTGGAGTAGTTTTCCGTTTGCGCCCACATTTTCCTTTTCTTTTTGGAGACGATGATCTGGAATCTTGAAATGTTCTTAAAATTATTGAAACACTTGATTTGCCCACACCAATAGCCGTAGCTATATCTCTCACGGTCATAGAAGTGTGTTCATTAAGAGCAATTATTTTAGAACGCTTCCTCGGAGTATTATCCATCTTTGAACAAGCAAAACTAACACGTGATACACGGAACGCAAAATTATAACCACCAGCTGCCACACTGAAAGTCTCACAACTGATCTACTGATACACTAAAACCAGTCAAACAAGTAAATTACAGTCAAGGTCGATCCATCACACTGCCTCTAGCCAGATATAACCGGTTTCAGGCGGTTCGGGACATCACTGGTAATCACATATCAATTCAGACAAGGAAAACATGTTTGTCCCAATTAATTCGAACAGTATAGTAAATATATGACCAAACAATATATTAATATTTAACTCAATATAAAATTATTAATTAGATACATTTATGAGAGTATTTTTCATTAAAAGGTTCCTTTGGAAAAACTATGTTTAAATTGAGGGGAAAAAATAAAATGGATTATAGCTTTATTTGTGGTAAAGTGTTAAAATTTAGTATGGTGGCAGTCATATACGAGTATTACTTTATTCCATGGAGTAAAACCAAAATATTCATCAGTTATAGTCCTGGTTCATCCAATAAACATTTTAAGATTCTGATTCTGTTTAGAGAAAATTAAAAGTTCAGGTTCTTTTAGATTTTTAATACCATTTCAGTTTGAGGTGTGGTTTTCTTCCTTTTTTTATTTAAAAGTTATACTGCCAATATAAAATTATACATACATATCTAATCATGTTGTTCTTTTACAGGGTAGGCAATAAACAGTGCATATGGCCCAAAAAACAACAACTCTGTACTTAACTCAGCCTCAATAACGTTTTCCACACTTCCCTTTCCTTGCATACTCCCTTCGCTTAAACAACAACAAAACACCAAGTTATACAAGCTCATTTATTCTTAAAACTCTTAATGTTTCTCTGTATCACTAAATTGTCTACAACATTTACCACGTCTTGCATGGCCTAGCTCTTCCTTTTGATCTCCACACCCTTCCGTCGTACATTTGATTTGCCACTCAATCCACGATCATCCTCTCAACATATCCAAACCAACGTAAGACGCTTCACAGTGACGTTTTAGATTCCCTTTAGAACCACATTCCTTTATCACCCCTTCATTAATGACTCTGTCCAGACAAGTTTTTCTACATACATTTCTTAGATATCTCATTCTAACAACATCCCCCTTGCTCTCATGTTTCTCCAGACTAACACACACTTCATTAAAATTAATGATTAAAAACACTCTTTTCTATTTGTATTTGCAAATGAAAAAACGTAAGAACTGACTTATCTAATATTAGTATGATGCAGCCAAATCAGCTAGTTACCACTTCATAAAGGTAAGGAACTTGTGAATATGATTTTGTTTGATTTTTTTGTTTTAAATGATAGAATTTGTATCTCAGTTATATTTATGTACAAAACCAATATTTTTAGCTTGACTAAGAGATTATTTTGAAGATTTTTAATTGTATATATTAGTACTGTCTCGAATTCCATAATTTTTTAGACATAAAAAAAAAGTAAATTAGTTTACAGGTTTACAATATATATTTCTATATAGCTTACCCCAATAACTCTGTCACATTTAAAGAAATTTCACCCTGGATCATATTAACTTCACCCCTCTATCAAATTATTCAAACATTTAGGTTTTAATCAACAACAAATAATTTCTGCAGTGCACACAGGGAACAAATTCTCTGAGGTACTTCTGACTCTATATTTGAAAGCAGGGAGTGAAAATATTTACAATTTGTGACCCATCACCTCTGTTTTACTCCTCCCTGTAAACTGCTCGGCCAACCAACACATAAATAGGGAAAACAAATTGAGTACTCCATGGATGTGGTCTATGATTTCGAGGTGAAATGATGCCCCCAGATCTCATCACCTGATACAACACAATGCCTAAAAGTGTTTCCACCAATTTGGACTGAATGAGATGTTTTCGAATAAAGTCAATCTTGTTACTGTGATTGTGATGATCCTCTTCAGTACACCATAGTGTCTTGGATGATTCTGTGAGCTTAATCGATTGACATTCCCTTTGTTTATGTTAAATCTTGGAATGTGACCACATTTTTTTTTTTACATTATTTGGTTTACTTGCTTCACGTTGATATTTCCACTTTAAGCATAGGTATGACCAGTTTAATGTTAATCACACACAATTGTTAGTCATTCAATCAATAATCAACATCATCCACACACTATTTTATTAGATATCATGTGTTCCCCCTTACACTTCCACCAGTTTAGTGTTAATGTCACTTCCTAGCACATCAAATGCTACCTTGTATTGGGCAAGAGCTTGCACTTTTTACTTAGGTTACATATCCAACATACAACCATCATATTATTAAGGAATTTTCAAGTAGGCCAAATACAAATAATGCACTGATTTTCATGCCTCATGACAATAAGTTCTACATTGAAAACAAAGTGAGATTAAAGCGGAAATTAGTCAGTATTCAAAAGATAAAATTGGATCATTGAAATGTATTTACTTTTCATATGTGCTATCCTATGCTTAAATCAGAATAGCGGTGCTAACAATAATTTTAAGCATCAATTTCAAAGATTCTAAAAAAACAGATAAAATTGATAGTCAGCCAGTGCAGGCTCTAGAATCTACTAGTGCCAAAATATGATAAAAAAATTTTTTTTGACGTGAATACGTCTTTAAATTTGCTACCATACGGGGGCAATCCAAAAAAAACCAACCTAATGATAACAAAATCGGGGGATACAGTTTGGCGTTGTATTTTCGAATCTATCCTCTACATCCAAAATTAAATTATACCACTGGATAGCTAAAGGATCAAAGAATGTATTACAATACATGAGAACAGTGACGCATCGCGCGCGGTGGAGGGGGAAGCGCCGCCATTTTGAGGTTATTTTGCTGCGTATCGAGATTTGCCATTAGTATAACTTTTGACTCGGAGAAAATACGATGTTCGTTTAAGTTTTAATCGTCAGGTGTCGTAAAAATCTATCGATTGTATATAAAACATTAGTTTAAAGTAGTGACAGTGAATATAGTAAGGTGTTAGAATAAAAAAATATTATCAAAAATCTATCGATTGTATATAAAACATTAGTTTAAAGTAGAGACAGTGAATATAATAAGGTGTTAAAAAATATATATATAGTTGGAGACTTTAATGTTGATGTCTCACCAAACCGCTCATTACCCAACTTCATGCTCAGCGAGTTCAATTTGTCTTATATTGAAACTTCTCCAACAACGTTAGGTAATACCTGTATTAATTTAACGTTTACCAGAAATCTCGATGTATCTTGTAAGCCATTTGTGTCGTACTTTTAGTATCACAGACCTATAATTAATAAAGTTATATTGTAACACAATAATTATTTGTTTCCTTGCTTTTATCCTAAATACATAAATAAAAATATTTTATTAAAAAAATATATAACCCGTTACATAAACGTATTCACGTACAACACACGGTCGTGTCCATGACACAGCCACACCCCATTTTTTATCTTAAAATCTGACGATCTGTATTCAGTTTGAGTGAAATGGATGTAATTAAATTCCTCTGTTCACATTTATAGATTATTGACTAGGCAGTTAAAACATAGTAGTAAACACTTTTTAGCATACTCATTAGGGGATTTTTTTTTGAAAACCTCGAAAGAAAGGTAAAAATCAGTGTTTAAAAAGAGGAGAAATAAATTAAAAATTAGTTAACTAACAAATAGTTTTGATTTGTAAAAAAAACAGAGCAACTTATATAACAAAAAATAATAATTTTAAAACAATAATTACACTATATAGACCCACCTCGTCTGCTTCATCTAGTGTATCATTTGATACTCTTGACAGACTTCGAGACCTTCTCACATTATCTGCTTGGCTAAATAGTTGTAAACTCTTGATGGCAATGTTTGTGTTACTGCGACTCTGCCCTTCCCATCTCTCACAATCAAAAGGTAATGTTGTTAAGGCATGAACCTTAGATTTTTTCCTCCCTATTCTTACCCATTCATCCATAATATGATCAGTTCTTTTCAAAAAATATTTTATCTTTGAGGTTAGAGTAGAAGATGCAGTCTTTGGTTGTGTGTGAGAAGCTTTGGGCTTGAATTGCTGTCTGACTTTCTGAGACTTTAAACCCAAAACAAAGCTTAGACCTGCATTAAAAACCACTGGTGCTGGTTCTTTCTCCTTAAGGTCATCCATCCTAAGCTTGGTGCTGGCCTGAGGAAAAACTCTTCGAGCTATGCTTTTCTCTGGACTAAATGCACTATATGAAGTAGAAAAAGATCCAGTGGATGGGGGAAAATAATTAGGAGATGGAGAGCGTGATAAGAAGCTGCAATTTGATGTTACTGAAGGGGCTTTTGATGATGAATGGAGTCGTAGGGGAGACAAAATATCCCTTGGAGGTGGTGACATTGTTACACGGGATGGAGAATTTAAAATAATTGATGGAGACAAGCATGATCTAGTATTGATGGATGGAGTTTTTGGATGGGGAGGTTCTGGCGACCTTGTCACTTGGGATGGAGAACTCGAAATACTTGATGGAAACAAAAAAGATCTAGTATTGATGGATGAAGTTTTCGGCTGGAGTGGATCTGGAGACATTGTTATGCCCAAATCGTTATAGACTTTTGATATGTTCTAAGATTCAAAAAAAATGTGAAAGCTTACGGAAGATGGGTTCATTACTGGAAGTTAAAATATGAAGTATCATAAACAAAGAGAAAGAAGAAATCTTAGACCAATAACAAAAAGAAATGCTTTGATGATTATAAAGTGCCAAATACATGTTTAAATTAGACTAAATATAGCTTTGAATTTAAACAAATTAAATGAAAGTTTTTGTTACACATAAAATGAACTGAAAAAAACTTCAAAATTTTAAATACCCCAGACAAAAATTAGATCCCAGGGAAACCATAGGCCTTCTCAGTTGCGTGTAAAAGTGTAAAGGTTCCCCCAGCCATAACAGCTGGCCTGGCCGGGTCTGGTTTGGACTACTACTACGAACAATGCACAAACTCACACTAGTGGGAGCCCAGCCAAACATACAGACATGCACAAATAGAACAGCCAAAACTCTCGTTCCCTCCATTCTCCTCTGCCATTCAACATTATGTCAGCCAACATTCGCAAACAAATTACCTCACCAAGTTGCGGAAAAGAAGAGAAAGAGGGGAGAGTGTATTAGGTGAACATATGCACATAGTTAACAAACAAGTTGAAATTAGTTTTAAAAACAAATTACTAGAAATAAAATAAATTTGAGCTATATAAATGGTTCATCAAGAGTTTAATGCTATGCCAGTGATACAAAATTAGAAAGATATGTAGTAGGAAACTTATATTGTAATATTTAAGATATTTTAAAGAACTTCAAACTAAAAGGAAAAAAAAAAAATCTGTGCACTTTGTGATGCAAAATAATCATAAACAATATAAAATGTTATTTTTTAGTAATATAATGAGACATTTAAGCTTTTAAACAAATAATCTTCAAAAGGAATTTTATTAATTCAATTCCAATATTATTTGGAAGCAATTTAGTTAGGTCTTATTTAATTGTAAACATATTTATGAGTAATTAATTAGGACAGAAATGAAAAGATAGTTTAGAGGAAAACACCCACATTTGTTTTGTTAGGATGGGAAAACCACAGTGAGAATGTAATGCAGAAATCCATAACCTGGGAGCCTGGTTGGGATTCAAATCCTGATCTCCCCACCAAGTGCAACACGAGTCTAAACACTTAGGTCATTCAGAACATATCACAGGTTCAAATGGTGTTAAAAATGCATTTACTTTATTATTAATATTTTACAAACATTTAGAGTTGCCAAACACAATCCAAAATTGCTGGATATTTTGGTACAAAGATTTATCCTCAGAAAAATTATATTTACCTATTAAATAGATTGATTAAGAACCTAAAAATTTCTCTGTTTTAAAATTATATTAACAATTTGATGTTTGAAATCTACATTTAGTAAAGGAAAGATTCTACCTAAATGTTGTACCAGGTATGTCTTGTCGGACATTATTTTATGCTGTGCCTTATGATAAATTTCTATTTCCACATAAGTGTTGTCCTACAAAATTAAATGTAGTATTGAAATCATATGTAATATGCATAACAATGAGTATTCTTAATTTGCATCTACCATCATAGAATCTTTCTAATACTAAGAGAAAAAACTAATAAATATATAACATATTAACATTGTTCCCTAAAGATTTTAATGAGTGTCATTTTATTTAAATTAATATCCAGATACAGTCTTACTAACATATTATATTATTTTTGCACTGCAACTTGCCCCATTTCACGCAAAATTAAAAAGTCTTAAGTGATTTATTATTAATTTAAAAAAAAATCAATGACAACTCTACTGTGTTGATCAACATATAACTAAAATCGCTTCATTTCCTTGTCATTGCAGAACATTGGTTTGAAGGATGCTAAATATACACACCAAGGTTGGAAGTGTAGCTTGATGGAGCTGTGCCAACTAACACGCTTAAAATAGATACAGATACAGTCACAGAGAAAACAGTTGTTATAAGCAAAGTTGATTTAATAGTATGATGGTCTCAAACCAGTTATGTTGAAAATATTTCAAGTTGTTTCGAAATATGGAAAGGGGATGAGTTTAAATTGTATTAAAAAAAAGTATTATATGTAAATAATATAAATATTTGATAAATTATTTCAAATACAAATTATTAATTTTTTGTTATATTAGAACACTTTGCTGGAGTAGAAAGATATTATAGATTAGTATAAAAATGGACTTGCTTCAATAGATACTATATAGTTTTGAGCAAATAAAAAATGGATGTATTTCATGTGTGTAGCAAACAGTCAAAGTATGTATTGTGTGTTCTAGTCCTATTGAGAAACATGTTTGTATGTATATCAATGCATGCACGCCATGTATATATATTTTTTAAACCGCATCTTACTACCCATTCAGTTTACACACCTATTTACTAGTTATTATTATTAGTACCGCGTCTTACTACCCGTTCGGGTTATACATACTTACGCTAATGTGTAATGGTAGGGTGATTGTGAGATGAAATGGAGGACCTACAGTTTAACGTGGAATCCGAACCACGGTGGAGGCCTGGCATTCCTCACATTCACAAGATGTCTTGTCAGAGGTGAAGGAAGGGTTTGGTAATCAGATAAATCTGTGCCGGGACCGAGGATTGAACCCCGGCCGCCAGCATAGAAGTCTGACACCTTATCCCTAGATCACCAGGTCACCTATTAACTAGTTATTGTAATGTGTTAGGGATAGGGAAGGTTAAATTTTAAAGGAAGTATACCTACATTTGTGTGGAGAGAGAGTGGAAAACCATTTAGTAAAAAACAGAAAACAACTACCAGTACACCTGACCAAGATCTAGCCCCGATATTCCCACTCAGCAATCAAGTCTATTGCAAGAATGACACCTTAGACCACGGGGCAATCAAAGCGGGTAATGTATTAAATAAATCAAATAAGTAGCAAACGGTTCAGTAAGTTAAAATATGTAGTAAAAAGTAGAATAAAACATGTTGTTGCTATCTTTTCTTAACAGCTACAATTGCCATACCAGTTAAAAATTGTCCTTAAAATGCTAGATTTTGCAAAGTAAGACTGCTTAGCTTAAAAAAAAAACCTTGCACGCATGCACACACATTCCTAGCTCAGTCGGTATCGTGTCTGTCTACTGAGCTAAGGTTCCCAAGTTTGATTCCCGGCATGGCCGAAAAATTGGTCATTGGTGAAATGTGGGTTTACCCTTTCAAAGTGATAAATTAACGACTGGGGCCTGGATGTTGTGCCTCTCCTAGTCTTAAGACATATGAACAGAGGCAGGTTTATTTGTTATTGGCGATAAAAGAAAATTATTTTTTAATAATAATAATGATAATAATTATAACACAGGCCTGTGACGAAAAAAAAAAAATGAAAAATTTCTATGTCACATTTTCTTGAAAAATACAATTTTACTTGGATTTTTATGAACATTTACCATAAAAAAAATTTCAGCATTGAATTTCTTCCCTCCCTCCCTGACCATCATTCTACCATGGTGAAACCTATAGAATACCCCCTCTGTGACATCTCCCCCTCGCTGTCCCTCCCTCGTCACAACATCTCTCTACCAATAGCGTTGCGCGAATCCTTATCTCAGTTCTTTATCTTAGTTCACTAACCTCACAGGAACAGTCATCTTCAATTTTTTCGAGCTTTATCTGGATTAATCCTGATCGTGTTATCTTTCTTAAGACTGAATTCTCTCGACTTTTCTGGAGTCATCAGAAAGGATATAAAAGAGATGTCATCACGAGGGACTCAGTCTATCTCTCTTTAACTCAGAAGATCGGGTACTTACCATGTTCATAGTAAGATAAAAGATGTGGACATTTTTAAGTTCGTCTCAAGTTTTCTTTCATGTGTAGTGTCGTGCGTGCGCTGATACAGTGACAAGTGGAAACTTGATCACAGAAACAATTTTAATGGTTGCTGTTCTCTGTGCGCTTCGTGAAACACGGTTTCAGGTTCAGACGTTGTGAAAATGTGTCAGGTGACTTTTGTTACATATGCGGTAAATATAGTATTATTAAAAATTTCATGAGGAGCATTACAGGCTATGTAAGACAACTTTATCTTGCGTATTTTGGCATGAAACTCGGAGACCAGGACAAATCGTGGGCTCTTAATAAAGTTTGTGTGCAGTGTCTCAATGATCTACACTTATGGCTCAATTCCTATGACATGGAGGGAGCCGAAAAACCACTCTGATCCTTAAAGCTGTCCTTCTTCATCACGGAAGCCAGTATGGGTCTGTACCAGTTGGAGACTCGGAGCATATAAAAGAATGCTATGAAAACCTGGCTCTCGTCCTCAACAAAATAAAAATGCCGACCACGGGTGGACCATTTGCGGTGATTTGAAAGTTATCTCCATGCCTCTTGGTCAACAAGGCGGATATACAAAGTTCCCATATTTCATTTGTGAGTGGGACAGCCGTGATAATACTGGGTCAAAAAAGAATGGCCGGAAAGACATAATCTTGAACCAAGCACCAAGAAAGTGATTCGGAACAACTTGCTTGATCCAAAAAAAGTATTGTTACCCTCTCTGCATATAAAATTAGGTGTATGAAGCAGTTTGTGAAGGCTAATCAAAAAAATTGCGATTGTTTCAAATACCTGTGCAAAAAGTTTCCAGGTTTATCCGAAGCCAAGTTAAAAGAGGGAATCTTTGTTGGTCCAGATATCCGCAAGATTATGAAGGACAAAGAATTTGAGACTAGCATGACAACAAAGGAAAAAGAAGCTTGGGTTGCCTTCAAAGATGTCGTCAGTAAATTTCTGGGTAATTATAAGGATCCTGACTATAAAGTAATTGTTATGAATATGCTGGAAAAATTTCAAGCGTTGGGTTGCTCCAATAGTGTCAAAATACATTTCCTTCACTCACATGTGGACTTTCCCCCAAAAAATTTAGGATCAGTCAGCGAAGAACAGGGTGAAAGATTTTACCAAGATATCAAAGATATGGAGCGCAAATATCAAGGAAGATGGGACCGGAACATGCTTGCCAACTACTGTTGGATGTTAACACGAGATTGGACATAAAAGAAGAACGCCAAAAAAAGAAGTTTCAAAGGAAAAAGAGTATGTACTTAAATATAAACTTTTGTTTTGTTTTTTGCTCAGTTTAAAATTCGTTTCAAACTTTCATGTACACATACATAATATTTGCTCCTCTTGGTCAATCATCTATTTTATGTAAGTTACTTTAATAAATACAAACTAAAATAGTATGTTGGTGATTTTCTTCTAGAAACTGCACCATAATTTGATGTAAAAAGTTTAAACTCAAGGGAACCAACAGAACAGGATGCAAAGCCATATGGGGAACGTTTGGCATCTCCTAAAGCAAAAGGGAGAGAAAATCACAGTCCTAATATGCTAGGGTTTAATCTCATAACACTCTCCTCATATAGAGAAGGAACAATTGGAACATGGTGAGCCAACTAGGTGTAGGAAACCTATTTTTAAATTGAATTTCTAAGTAGTTTAATACATTTATGTATGAAGGTTTTTTTTTAAGTTGGCTCAGCGAGATATCTTTAAAAAAATCACATTTAAGAAAAAAATGTTTCATACAAAGTTGCATTGTCTTTGAGACGCTGACAAAATGACATAATTTATTTTTTATTTAGTGGACATTGGTAAGGTGATCTCAAGGTCAACTAGTGTTTATCAAATGGGACCCCGTATTGTATTGTATTGTATTGTATTGTATTGAAGAATCGTATACTACAAAAAAAGATTTAGAAACTTGGCCTGAAACCATTTTTTATCTGAAGTATAATTTTTGTTGATATCTAAAGAATTAAAGAAATCTGTATTATGTTTTTGCAACTTTTTTTTATATCAATTTATTGCCTACTATAATCTGTAGAGTGTGAACAAATATATGAGCAAAACACTATTAGAAACAAAAAACAAACATTTGTTCATAATGATAGAAATGTTAAAATGGTCTACCTGATGATATGTTTACATAATAAGAAGATATATTTAAATTTGTTGATCCTTATGAATAAACGTTCACACTGAACAGAATACATGGTTCTTAATAAAGTGTGGTATTTTTGTTTGTTGCAAACCTACAGATTGTTAGATATGATGGAGTATTATTCTATTAATGAAGAAATTGAAATGATTTAACTTTATGGTGAATATAGAAGAACAGTTAATAATGCTATTCCTCTCTACACTGATAGTTTTCCTGAGAGGAATGCACTGTCAAGTAGATCTTTTCATTGTGTAGTTAAAGACTTTTATGGAAAATGGAAGTGATCAAGTGAAGAAAAAGAACTACCGAACAAATGCCAATGGCAACAAACACAATGAAATCGCAGTCCTAGCTACGATAGCTAATAATCCTCATGTAGGTTCTCATGCGATTTCAGTGATTGAGGAATTTACAAGAGTAGTGTGCTCAAAATATTGAAGCATCATATCATCCTTACCACGTGTTGTGGCATCAAGAGCTTTATGGAGAAGATTTTCTTAATCGAGTGGCATTCTGCCAATGGGCACTTGAACAAGTAAAAATAAATATGAACTTTTTTCTTAGAGTTGTATTCTCTGATGAATCGAGCTTTACAAATAATAGGGAAGTCAACTGACACAACATGTATTATTGGAGTGCAGAAAATTCACAGTGGTTGCGCCAAGTTGAACAACAGCACCCTTGGACTGTGAAGCTTTGGTGCGGACTTTTCAGAGACAAATTGATTGGCCTCTTTTTTTTATTGATGGTACATTGAAATGAAACAAATACAAAACATTTATATATCAAGAATTGACATTACTGTTAGAAAATTTAAACCTACAAGGCAGAACATGTGGTTTGAACATGATGGTTCACCTGCCCATTAATCCAGAATTGCATGACAAGTATTGGACCGGAATTATAATGGCCGCTGGATTGGGAGAGGTGGTCCAATTAGTTGGCCTAATAGATCACTAGATTTAACATCACCACGTTTTTCTAATGGGGCTAACTGAAAGAAAGTATGTACAGGTTGTGTTGAAAACTCTATTAATTACAGTTATTTATAAAACAAAATGGAAACTGTATCAAAATAGAAGGTCATCATTTCAACCCTAATGAACGAATATTGTTTTTTTGTTTGTGAGAGCGTTTTGCTCGTATTTGTTTACACTCTACAGATTCTAGTAGAGAATAAAATCAAATAAAAACAGTTCCTAAAACATCATATTTCCTTAATTAATTAAATATAATCAAAAATACATCTCAGGTAAAAAGTGTTTCAGACAAACGTTGATTGTTTTTACCTGTAGAATATTATTCTGCAATAAAAATACAATGTCCCATTTGAAAAACAATATTTGACCTTGAGATCACCTGGAAGACACCCATTAAATAAAAAATAAATTATGTCATTT
Organism: Timema shepardi; assembly: GCA_902151425.1. Lineage (NCBI taxonomy): Eukaryota > Metazoa > Arthropoda > Insecta > Phasmatodea > Timematidae > Timema > Timema shepardi. The sequence continues at coordinate 116,392 of CABFVX010001047.1, read as the reverse complement.
TGTCAGCGTCTCAAAACCAAGCAACTTTGTATGAAACTTTTCTTCGAATGAGGTTTTTTTTAAAGATATATCATTGTGGCAACTCTTAGAAAAATCCTGTATATATGTACAAATGCATGTGCATGCACACACACGGTTTGATTGTGTTATATTGAAAATAATGGTCAGACAGTTCAAGGGCCAGATTCAAAAATTCAGAAAGTGTTGCCTATAGAAAAAAATTTGTTTCAATTCACTACAAATGTTTTAAAACTGTGGCTCGTAAAACCAAAAAGATTCTTGGGATGGCAGAAACCCTTCATGAACATGAATAAATTAGGTAATTATTATTTGAACTATTGAAACTAAAATAAATTACAACTTTTCATTATATAGTTGTTTAGTTCATTATAGAAATAAACGATGTACCAGAATGATAAAACAAACCCAATTATAATCATTGATATAATTAACTTATATAAACTAATGGTTTCTATTGTCTATCTGGATATATAAAGTCTGTAAATCCTAAAATAATAATTAATAATATCAACTATAGCTCTATGAATATTTTTTTTGTAATAAATATGTTACAGCTAAAAAACCAACTATTTAAAACCTATAAAAAAAACCACCCCATAGCTTAACCATTACTATATTCCATTCACGGTAGGAATTACTCCCTGAAAGGTCTTTTTTCCTACCAATATCCTACTATATAGTAGATTTATGGTAGGGGAAAAGGCCTTTCAGAAGTCAATTCCTACCGTGAATGGTACCTGGGGTTGAAATAAATAGTTCAAGAACCTGTGATTTATGCTATAATATTATTTATTGCATGTAATGATTAGACACATTTTAATCATGCTGATGTGTAATGATCGAGGAAGGTAGAATTGTAGAGTGGCCACTCAAACTCTAGAATAAAATTTCAACATAATTCAGGCCAAATTAAATAATTTTGGTGAATTTCTATAGAGCTTTTACTCCGGTTGTGGGAATTAGAAAAAAATTTTACAAATATAAATATTTTGTAAAGCAAGTGTCAAGTCGAGATTGAAAGGTAGCAACTTATAATTCACTGAGCCCGCGAGGTATGATATTCCTCCACACATAACTGTAGAATAGTTTGCCTAGCTACGCACAACACATAAGTTAGAGAAGGCCTTAAGTCGTTAAATTATTTCTTGACTGTTGGGAAGAAGTGATGGGGGAGGGGTTATGTCTTTTAGCGATGCCCGAATCGTTTGATTTACTAAATTAATTTTTACTTTATTGTTCTGATAATTATAAAATCAATAACTAATATTTACATACTAAGTTAATTAATTATGTTTGCTCTCATTAACATACGGGCTGGTATTTTTCTAGCTATTAAAAGTTTAACCAACTCAAACGTAATTTAGGCACTGTTGCCCACATTTATTGGTTTTATATGGTAACATAAAGCAAGTCTCCCCTTTTCCAGAATCTTCATTACTGTTTATAGCCAATTATAACTCTATCAATGATTAATTATTATATTCCAAACATGTAACGTAAATAACAAATTAACTCTAAAAGATTTTTACTTTATTTTTTTACTATTATACATACAGTCAGGGTTTGATTTTCTTTTAAAGATACGGCCGGATTTATTTATCTACTGAACCATTTAACCATTTGTGGTATGGTTGTTACTTTTGTAATGGATCAATATCCAGGCAGGCTTTAGCATTATTTGTGTATAATCAGGTGTTTCGGTGGGAGTCCCGGTGAAGGCCCAGACGAATGTTTGTATAGATTTATGGAACAACACAATTACTGTGGGGTAGTTTTTATTATTCGTTAGTGTATTTATCCAGGCATTTTTTAGTATAGTAATTATAAATGGGTTTATTGGTGTAAGTCTCAGTGAAGTGCCAGCCGAATATTTGTATATATCTATGGAACCACTTAACCGATTTAAATGTAGGTATTATATGTAGAATATTTATTCAAGCCAGTTTTAGCATGATTTAATCATGTTATGTGTTGTGAGTCTCGGTGAAGGACCAGCTGGATATTTGTCAACAACTGATTCCGTAATTAGGTCTATCGTGTAAGATATCAACCGGGAAAATTGTAGTATGACAGACCTAGGTTTTGGGGTTCGAATCCCTGTTATTATTATTATTATTATTATTATTATTAGCACTGCGTCTTACTACCCGTTCGGGTTATACGCACTTACACTAATGTGTAATGGTAGGATGACTGTGAGATGAATTGGAGGACCTACAGTTTAACGTGGAATCCGAACCACGGTGGAGGCCTGGCATTCCCCCCACACACAAATTGTCTTGTTAGAGGTGAAGGAAGGGTTTGGTAATCAGAAAAATTTGTGTCGGGACCAAGGATTGAACCCCGGACCCTCAGCACAGAAGTCCGACACCTTACCCCTAGACCACCAGGTCACCGAATGCCTGTTAAAGTTTCGGATGGATGTTGTGTATATTTTATCTAGGATATTTATAACCCCATAAGTGATTGAAGTGTAATTTTTTTTTTCAACTAGGCTGACGTAGTTTTTATATCCAGGCAGGTTTTAACATTAGTTTAATTAGGTGTTTTATGTGTTGGATTTTGTGGAACTATTTATTGATATGTTTGAGAGCCAGGAAAACTTCACTGTTTCTTAGGTAACCTTCATATAGTCAATCTTAAAGCAATAGGACAAGGAAAGAGTGTTTAAAGCAATTTTTGAGGGTAGGTTTTAGTTTTGTTTTTTTAGCACCGCGTCTTACTACCCATTTTGGTAATACACCTAAAAACTAATTTATCTAATGGGTTAGGAATTGGAAAGATTGAAGTTAGAGGAAGGCAACCCGCATTTGCGTGGAGGGAGAATGTAAAACCCCTTAGGGAAAATTACCCGAGTTCATCCGAGCAATATTAGAAACTTGATCTCCACTTCCTTGTCAGTCGAGCTAAGCAGTAAACTAGCGCGTTAGCTAACTACGCCACCGGGGCGGGTCTGAGAGTTGTTGATAATCTCAGTTTGGTAAAAACATTGTTGATTGAACTTAAAAAAGAAAGCCCCGAGTTAATAATAGATTATAGACCAGTGTGATATCTGCTCGAAGCCCTCACAAAATAAAATATTTAATATCATGCATTTAACAAAATTACAAAGTAAAATTAATATTCTAGGAAATACGGTAAATGATGTATATTATACTGTTTCAATGTTCATCCGGACAAAAAAAATTATTATATGGTCCATTTTCAGTGATGGATGAAACAGAGTTCTAGTCCTGGCCGGGAATATTGAGACACGTTTACCTAAACTGTTTGCCAACTTCCCTTCAAGCAAATGTGGTTACATAACCTTATATGTGTATCTTTTTAATCACTATCAACCAGTAATTAAAAGTAAATTTCGTTGAAATAGTTAAGATTATGTTAATTATAAATATTCTCCTACACTCTAGATTTTATTATCCCCTTCACGGAAGAACGGAATTTCACCTTCTGGTTGATCCACAAAATCCATTATGGCTAGGCCTATCAGTATTTCCAGGGACTCACAATAAAACAACTGATTAAACTAATGTTGTAATGATATTGATTTGGATTAATCTAAATTATGTAAAAAGTCATGGATGAAGGTAATTTTTCTTTAAGGCAATATAGGTAGAGTATCCTTTTAAGATTCATCCATGAACAAACACGCGTTTCTCAGAATGAGGTGAAAAGGACTTCACCCCTAAAATATATTTTTTATACCTTCTTTCCTGGTAAAAGAGTAACTGCGTCAATTCCTGTTAAAGGGAACAAGTTCATAGTATTTGTCAGAACACGCCATTTCTTTATACCAATAAGAAGCTAGCCATCACAAAACGTGTCGCCAGGATTCTGTCTATTGGTTAGTTTTTACATTGTTGACCAGGGGAGAAAATGCAAGGCATATGTAATATATAAACCATTGTACGTATGTTTATAGTATTGCAATTGACGACGATGACGACCAGGAGGAGGACGGTCTCCGGGACCTCGCTCACGCACGAGTCAGTCACAGTCCAACACATTATAATATAAGTCACTTCAATATCACAAGTGTGCAGTGATAAGAAACATTTAACTGAAATATGTGCAAGTAATTTACTGGTGTAATATAAATAAACCGTGTGTGAAATAACAGCCATCAACATTTCTCTTTCTTTAATAATATTAATACCGATTTAATTAGTGCTCGAACACGGGGCTATAGACAGCTGATTAAACGGTATCTTTTCCGTATAGTGATGATAGGCGCTCGATCACGGAGCTTAAGACAACCTAAAATCATCACAGCAATAACAGTGAATTAATCCGCAGTGAATCAATTGACACCCAAAGTAGGGTGATTGATCACATATTATTACAATTGACGCCCAAAGCGCGGTGTTTTTATCCCATAGTATTACAATGTTAAAACCTGCCTGGATATAAAAACTACGTAAGCGTAGTTAAAAAAAATTAAACTGCAATCGCTTATGGGGTTATAAATATCCTAGATAAAATATACACTATACACAACATCCATCCGAAACTTTAACAGGTATTCGAACCCCAAAACCTAGGTCTATCATACTACAATTTTCCCGGTCGATATCCTATAGAATAGAATTAACTACGGAATCAGTTGTTGACAAATATCCAGCTGGTCCTTCACCGAGACTCACAACACAAAACATGATTAAATCATGCTAAAACTTACTTGAATAAATATTTTACAAAAAAACAAACAACATTTAAATCGTTTAAGTGTTTCCATAGATATATACAAATATCTGGCTGGCACTTCACCGGGACTTACACCAATACACCCAGTTATAATTACTATACTTAAAAATGCCTGGATAAATACACTAACGAATAATAAAAACTACCCCACAGTAATTGAGTTGTTCCATAAATGTATACAAACATTCGTCTGACCCTTCACCGGGACTCCCACCGAAACACCTGATTATACACAAATAATGCTCAAATCTGCCTGGATATTGATCCAGTACAAAAGTAACAACCATGCCGCAATTGGTTAAATGGTTCAGGAGCTAAATAAATCTGGCCGCAGCTTTAAAAGAAAATCAAACCCTGACTGTATGTATGCGAAATCCTCTCTTAGGAGACATCATGACGAATAGAAATAAATGCACCGCAATACGTTGTTAAACTCCAGGAATCCTTGGCTGTAGACAGATATTCTCAAATATATAACAAAATTATAATATATTTTTACTTGAATATATTTATATTCCAAAGCTTAAAAAAGCAGAGATATTATGTAAAGTGGTTTTAAGCTCGTAAAACAAAACAAAATTTATCCTTGCTTTTAAATTATCATTTAAACCTCCTCACTCTGATATTGTATTATTACTTGTCTACGACATGGCCAGTTTAATTGTTTGGATTTCCAGAAATGATTTAGTAAAAAACAGATTGGATAAAAAAAAATTACAATTAAAATATACTTTAAATTTATTATAAAATAATAATAATCAACGCAAATCTTAATAAACCACACCTTTACCTAATCAAAGTATTAATTATTAAAGCATTTTACATATAGTTATATTAAAGCCGCTAGGGTAACATTAAATAAAGTATGGAATTGAACTATGCTCCCACAAAGTTATACACAGTCATAATAACTTTGAAGAAACAAATAAATTCACTTTTATAACTAAATTATGTACAACGGATGAGATTTTATCAATATTTATTTATTTTCCACCCAGAAATAATATAAAATATTTTAAATTAGGATTGGGAGCCTTAAATTACAGAAGTTTTTTTCTAAAATCAGCTTCTTACAAAAAAGTAAAAATCTTTTAGAGTTAATATGTTATTTACGTTACATGTGTGGAATATAATAATTAATCATTAATAAATTTATAATTGGCTATAAACAGTAATGAAGATTCTGGAAAAGGGGAGACTTGCTTTATGTTACCCTGTAAAACCAATCAATGTGGGCAACAGTGCCCGATTACGTTTGAGGTGGTTAAACTTTTAATAGCTAAAAAAAATACCAGCCCGTATTTTAATGAGAGCAGACATAATTAATTAACTTAGTATGTAAATATTAGTTATTGATTTTATCATTATCAGAACAATAAAGTAAAATTAATTTA